>JAXCHB010000045.1:23167500-23767500 GCA_036926305.1 Uropetala carovei | reverse complement strand
TTGTAAATTAATGTCCAACTGTTTCATTTTAACCAATGAATTCTACTTAATTTGAAGTATAATATTTGAAATTCTTTTTGAATAACTGTAATTTGACTTAATATACGGCTCACTTGCAGTATAATATACCCAAGATAAATATTATCACGTTTTAGTAAAATTTACTTTCGACGGGGCATCTTTGCTTAGATATTTTGCTCGCTCGATTTCTTTAGTAAAACATACCGCGTGTAAAACACGGTAAACTCATAACTTCGTACATATTTACATTTTATTAACTCATTAAACATTTACATTTTTCAGATACATCTATATACGCTTTCAAACATCCGTAATTAATCCAAAAAACAAAACTAGATTAATAATTTAACAGATTCCTACGGTGAAGCGACCATATCAAGCAACCTTATACGGAACTACGTATTTTTTCAAATTATGGAAGCGTTATTTCAACTTATATGAAATCTGGTCTGTTATCTTTCCTGGCTCAAACCCACGCGTTCGCCTATTTTTTTAAAAAAGTAAGCACTGAGGACGAAGGCACGCGAACTGAATGCACCGAAATTGTAATTTCCGCTCCGACTGCAAGGCACACCCCGTTCTCCGAAATATGGGGCCAGATCGAAAAATCTCTTTTTTTTTCCCTCGTCGCAGCGTCAACAACGGCATTTCCGATGGACCCATCTCTTGAACCGTAACGTGACGTCCGATCGCGTTGGATATAGAATGTCGTCCCCGTGTCGTTTCCTGCAAGCGAATGAAACTTCCGTGCCGTCCCCTGCAAATTTCTTTGCTCATATCAAAGCGAATTGGAAAGAAGACTGGAATCCCAATAAGGGAAGAATTTAATACCCCTGCCCCACACCGACTGGATCCCGGGCGAATTGACCGGCGAGAACGTCCGAATTTATTTTTCCTCGACGAAAATTCCGTAAATTCGCACCTGTCTCCGAATGGTCATTTTTTTATTTTAAAAAACAAAACATTCTCCCTACGTTTCTGAGAGATCAAATACAAGCTTCACTCAACCCCGTCTCTAAATGAAAGCAGTCAATTTTCGTGTTTCCCATACTGTAGTCCATTACTCATTCTTTTTAACTCCACCGGGGCCGTAATAAGCAAAACAGGAGAGCAGGTCGTCGCAATATCATGCACGGTGATATGTCAATTTCCCGGTTCTTCTCCCGCCACCAGAATAGGTTGGGGGCAGATAGGAATGAATATAGACTCGGAGAGTAAACAAATGAGTCACAAAGGTCACAAAGAGAGAAAACAAAAGGGCGGCGGAAATGGAAAGGACGTCCATTTTCGTCCTCCATCACTCATTGGGAGCGGAGGGAACGCCACCGGAATTACCGACGACCTGCGTCCGGGAGAAATTTACGGTTTAGGGATAGGGTGCGTGAGAACTCCTGGCACGGTATGAAAACTCAGGTGCGTGCATGTGAAATTGCGTGTGCGTGTAGACAGAGGCATGCATGCTCCGTACAAAGTTCCCTGGTTTAGCCGCTTCAACCTCGAAAAATCTGTCACATTATGCAACTGTTTGTTTTTTGTGTTAATTACGTACTGTGCAAAGCATAAGGATATGCTTAAGTTAGAAAAAATTCGAAGCGGAGCAGCTAGATTGTAAGAATTGTAGAAATACCCACGTATATCAGGAGACTGCTATAAAATACGAGAGATTGATTGTAGTACAAATCGATATCGATGCTCGCTTTTCTTAGGACAATCAGATATCGTAATATGCGAGTCAAGCCTTAGAGGGATAACTTTAGAGAAGTCTTGAAACACTGCGTCCTCTGCCACTGAGAATTGCAGGATGACGTGCAGACGTTGAAGTACATATTTGCGATCATGTACAAGAACATGAGATAAAGTGTATTTACTGACTTGTACCTGCATGTAGGTAAATGTTTGTGTATTTATATATTTTAACTTATAAACAATATTTAAATACCTTTTAGAATGAGCATATCAACAATAACAAAAACTATTATCATAACCGCGGCAGGATTCGAAACCGCGACCCCGGAATTTGAATCCAGATACTCTAACAACCCCTCTACAATGACCGACGACGGCAAAACGTATGCGTACGAACAAATGCAGTTGATTAAACGAGGACATCTGTGTAATTTTATACGCATGTGAAAAAATTCTCCCGCGAACTTTTGTGAACGTACATGTATCGTATGCTTGCATTTCCGTCAGCGTGCATGCGTTCGCACATTCGGGCTTGCGGCAAGTTCATGTGTGTGCTCATGTGTCCATACATGTGGAAGTACGTATGTTCGTGCACGTGAACGTGTACGTGCTGACGACAGAGTGCATCGAACGTCTCTTCCGGAACGGCTCCCCGAACGAATTTACGTGCACTCCAGACCTCTATTTTTTGCGTCGAAAGGGCATTTTTTTGGGCTCCGCTGCCACCAGAGGGCGGCGGTGTGTCGAGGCAAGAGGGAGAGAGAGAGAGGAAAAACAAAAAAGCTGTACTGCGTTGGTGTTTAAGTTTTTACGAGCTTCGTTCTTCTTGGGAAAAAAAGGAGAGAAACGGACCGTAAATTTTTCGAGGGCGTCGCCTGAAAGGAGAGATTTTTCTGCTCTCCTGACTGATATAGGGGGACGAAGGGTGTTCAAACCCTTTAGAGGAGAGTATGATCTCGAATTTTACAGGCCCTACATCCATCTTTCGTCCTTCGATCAACGTATTACCTTGATTGTTTCGTTCGACATTGTGACGATGACCGAAAAAATGTTTCTCATCAAGAATCACGTAAATTAATTCTGTGATGTTTAATTTTAAAACTGCGGAAATAATTCGTTCCGATCAATAAATTAATTATGAATAATTTTTCACTTATGAGGAATTCTTTCTATCGTACATTCAAATATCGCTGTAATATCCCAAATTAATTGTTAATTTTAAATTTGTAAAAATAACAATGGATAAGTTTTTCACGATTTTTTAAATATAAAACAATATTTTAAGTATTAAATATATGAATATAGTTTCCGATAAATGCAATATTTTTAGGTAGAGAGATAAATATTTTTATCGACAAAGGACTGACGATATAAGTTTTACAGTGTAATTTTTAAATACCTTACCAAACAAAACTAAAACGGCTCATTAAACAAATTTACTTAACCCTTTAAAATAACCCTAATCCATTTCTCTACTTCCTTATTCCTACATCACCTTATCCCATAAACCAGAGCCTCATAACTTCTTTTAAATTAATCCATTGTTTGAAAAATCGCCTTGACATGTTAAAAATAAATTAGGGCCAGGAACGCAATCCCCAATCTGATTTTCTGCGTGAGGGTAAAACATTATTAACGATCATCCTCTTCATCCCTCTCCACATATAATAGGGTACGTCAGCTTAAGTCTCCTTTTTGAGACTCCTGTTTCTCCTAGCCAAGATTATAAAAACACCGCTGCCTCGTAAATCCTTCTAAAGGAGTAAGTCCTTTATGCCTGTATATCTTTTTGAATGTGCGTGTATATGTATATATATACATACATACATACATACATACATACATATATATATATATGTATATATATATAATTTATTTATTTACCTTTCTTCTTCCACA
The DNA here is from genome assembly GCA_036926305.1 of Uropetala carovei. Classification (NCBI taxonomy): domain Eukaryota; kingdom Metazoa; phylum Arthropoda; class Insecta; order Odonata; family Petaluridae; genus Uropetala; species Uropetala carovei. The sequence continues at coordinate 23,763,894 of JAXCHB010000045.1, read as the reverse complement.
AGTACGTGTGTGTATGTATACATATGTATTTATGTGTGTGTGTGTATATATATATATACACACACACACACACACCAACATCCCTCGAGAAGTTTTATGCATTTGCTCTCCTGTCCTCCAAGCTGACCTTGCAAGTTCACAAAATTTAAAGCGATCGCTTTGGGCGCAGTAACTCCCTGGATAGCATGGAAACCAATTTACTCCCTCCCTCTCTCTCTTTCTCTTTGTCGACGATCGCTGAATCTAGGGCAAGACGATTTATCATACATAAAGCTCCTGTGATATTATTGCTCTCCCACCTCTTATGTAGCCCGTGAAATACCGACGTCCGTGAAATTGATGAATCAGCGAAGGGGTGGATTTTTTTATTACTTGCGCGAGGCGTTTGATGACCAAAACGACATAAAATAGGATGTGGTGCTCTTAATAAGGCAGAGATGGGCAAACTGCGGCCCGAAGGCAGCACCAAGTCAGCGAGAGCATTTTATGTGGTCCGTGACATATAATATTCATATTTCATGGTTAAAGTTATGGTTGTAAAACCTTCGCAGCGCAGTTATGGCGCTAAAATATTGTTAATTATTGACTTTCATTAATAGGATCCTTCGAATTTCCTCAAGTAACTACCGATGCAAACTGTAATGCGTCCCATCAAAGCTAATGCCTGATAAAAATGTTGCTCACCCCTTACTCTAAGGTAGCGGTTTCCAGTCTGGTGCTCGCGAGCACCGCTGTGCTCTTGGACATTCTGGTAGTGCTCTTTTGATACGCCCAAACTCTAAAGCTTCAGAAACTAAATTTGTTAATTTATTTACCGTTTAAATGTATTAAAATTAATAGTAATAGCTTTGACATTGGTTTCATCTTATTTATGATCATTCCTAATTTTCACGAATGCATAGTGGTGCTCGCGCGATGCTCTACAAAATAACGTGGTGCTCTTCACAGTTAAAAGGTTGAGAACCTCTGTTCTAACATAACGAGTTCAGTGTTTTAAAAAATTTCGAGACTCCTTAGAATGTACCGAAAATATTGGTATGCGTAATTAGTTCGAGGATGGGAAATCTACTTTCTTGGGAGTGAGTTAAAAAATTGTAAATGTCATCATACTGCGGAATTATGACGCTTGAAAATATTAGATTTTATTATTCGCGTCTCTTTCGCGATGCAATTAGTCCTGCGCTAATTTCATGCTTGCAGATATGAGATTTTTCTATTCGCGATGCAATTAGTTCGGTGATCTAGGATCATCGTTTACGTTTTATGCGAAAACAAATTAGAATGAATGATGGATTATTCTCGGGAATAGCAGCCAAAACGTGAACGGGAGCAATTTGCTCAGGAAAAATAATTTCGTTCTGCTAACAAGTTTTTAATGAGTTACTGGCTCCAGATGCATACCAACCTGCGTGTTTGAATTTTTTGCCTTGAGCAATTTTTCAGACAACTTGCAATCCTTGCCAAAAATAAATACAAATCTGAATTATTTTTCAGATATTCGGGTAGACAAAGAGTCGAAATTTACACCGCATGAAACAGATGGAGTCAGGAGCGAACCGATGGAATGAATCAATTCGCGAATAAAAATAATAAAAATAAGTAATTTTCCAAGCAACATCACCAACATTTCCATTAAAATTAAAATGGTTAAACGGTGACCATTCGATCGTAAATCATACTACCGATGGTAATAAACCATCACGCTTTATAAAAAACACAAAACCTCTCTGGATATACCAATACTTCGAACTTCACGGTTTCGCATTACAAATTTTCTGCTTAACGCCGTTTTCTTTTCGAAGAATACTTCAAGTTGCAAGGCCATCAATTTCGCTTTAGCGCGCCTTTAAAACCGTTTCCGAGCGTTAAAATCATTAAAATTTTCAGCTCGCCACAAAGGGTTATAAGAAAGGGCAAAGGAAGCAATGCTGACTCAAGGTTGGGGTAGTGGTGCGGGCGCTGGCCTGCTACGCTTAGCAAACTCGGTGCGAACCGGGTTGCCCGGCACCTCATTTGCGTGGTTATGAGGAGAACACGCAAATCAGCGCCCCGTCCTTCGGAAGGGACGTAAAGCCGTTGGTGCCCTTGGTGTTTCTCGTTAAGAGTAGGCTAATGCCGGCACCGGGTTTCTCTCCTCCCATGCTTTGTGATTTATACTGAGAAGCCTTCTAGCGCTGGAGTGGTTTGAAGTCACAAGGTCCTCCAATTGGAATGCTGACTCAGCATTGCAGAGTATAATTTAATTAAACTGTCGCATGTTGAGCTCAAGCCGGGTCCAAAATGTAACCCATGTGCTTCTATGATAAAACCTAACCCACTTTTCACGGGTTCACTCTACAAAATCTTATCTAGGAACGCATGTACCGAGCAAAGTGAGGAATGGGTAAATAATTCACCCGTTATGGGCTAATAAATGTAGATATCCCTCGAGTAACCACCGAATTTTAGATCTCCGTGACAAAAGAGAACACTTCCCAAGATAGATTAGGGAAAAGAATGATATCAAGAGAATATCGCTATAATAAGTCCAAGAGGCTGATTAGCTGATTAGAAAATAAACAGAATAGCGCAACGAAATAGGAAAGCAAAGCGACCATCCACCCACACGACTCTCCTTACTCGGCTGGACCGCGGCATGGTTTCCATGGAAACGTCCGCTGGTAAGGGAAGACCAATTTACTAAACGAAACTCGGAAGGACTTCAATCAGGAAAGCCGCAAAAATCCTTTTATCATACTTCCAAGGCCCTTCTCTTTGCCAAATGGAGAGGGAATGAAGAGGAAAGAAAAATGTTATCCCGGTTTTTTATCCTCGACATAATATTTTTCCCCTGTATATTGCGTCTCAAAAAAGCGACTCCCAAACCCAATATCCCTGAGCCTATTTCCTTTTCTTTCTGTCTCCCTCTCTGGCTGTCTCTCTCTCCATTCCTCTTTCTCTCCATCCCTTCCCCCTCTCTCTGCATATCCATCAATCTTTTTCTTCCTCTCTCCATGTTATCTCTATTTTTATCCGTACTCTATATCGTTTCCTCCTTACGTCCTATCTACCTTCTCCCCCCTTTTTCTCCAATCTTTACCCCCTCTCTACAACCCTCTCTCCCCAACCCAATCCAACCCCCTCCCTCCACCCTCTCTCTCCATTCCTCCCTCTAACCCTCTCTTTCTGTCAGTCTCTCTCTTCACCTCCTCTCTACCACCCTCCATATCCAACCCTCTATCTCCAACCCACCCTCTATCTCCAACCCCCCTCTCTCTCTCCAACCCCTTCTCTTTCCAACCCCCGCTCTCTCTCCCCAACCCTCTCCCTCCAACCCCCTCTCTCTTCAACCCTCTCTCTTCACTTTTTCTCTACAACCCTCTATCGACAACCCTCTCTCTGACCCTTTCTCTCACCCTTTCTCTCACCCTCCCTCTCTCCTCTACTCTCTCTCTCTCCATTCCTCTCTCTCTCACTCCTTTTCACCCTCCCTGATTTCCGCCCCCCCTCCCCCTCGATCTCTCTCCGTCCCTCATTTCCTCCTTTCTTGCTTTCCATCCTCTCTCCCTCCCTCCCGATCTTAGACCTCCCTCCATGTGGGTTCCCTCCACGCGGTCAAAGGCGAAAAAGCTTTTCCTGTATTATATCAATATCGCTGCCTTTTGTGCTCCTTAAATTGCGTCCTCCTCCTTATCCCTCTCCTGCGTTCTAGAGGGCCTCACAAGAGGGTAGTGCTCTTCGACCAAAACCACGGATGAAGGGAACCTTCATTTGTTCCGGTATACTCTACCATTCTTTTTCCTACTTTATTTTTAGTCTTAGAGTTTTTGCCTCGCCGCACGGAGAGGGCTTCAAAGGGAATATAAAGTTGAAAGAAGTTACTTTAGTTCCATTGAGAGAGAGATGAAAAAAATATAAGTGGAAATATGGCCGATATCTGGAAACCGCAGGAATTTTCCATTTGCTTAGCCCTATAAATTTCTATGAGATTTTTTTTAGTCTTATTTCCCATTAAATACGCTGGGGCCGAAAATTTTTAACTTCCAGCTCCGCAGAAGTTTTTCGAATTTTTTTTTATAAATTCCATCCCCTGTATTTGATGTCTCAGTGAGAGAATTTCCACCTTTCTAAAAAAAATAGTGGATCTACGAACGATGCGAGTAAAGGAATATATTTAATCTCATGCTTGCCCTCGAATTGTGTTACCATCATCATTTCACTTCCGAAAATTCGCAATTCAAAAATTTATTTCTTAATTAACCGGAACGATGGACGTACCGTTATTTGCAAAACTAAAATTACTATAAAAAGTCCGCCAATTATCTCTTTTATATATATTTCAGTTATAACCATAATAAACAGGATTCATGGGCGATATTACTCTGCGTCGTATTTATATTCGCGTATATTGCAAAAAATTGAACCCGAAATAATAATGAGCCGCTGAAATCAAACTATTTTTTACGAAGATTTTCGAGTTATTTGGGTCAAGTGAACTGTTAAGAAGGTAACACGGTGCGTTACTTAGCGACGCTAAAGCTAAGGGACTAAGTTAATGAAAATATCTTATTCGCATGATTGCAAAATTTCGCTCTGCAGCTAATGTAGCGCAGAAATGAGATGAAACAAGAGACTCTGGGAGAAATTCCTCTAATTTTCCTTTCTGATGTAATAAAATTCCGATGTTCAAAGCCAAATTAACGCAATTTTTACTCTAACCTCATAATGATTAAAAATATTTATATTAATTTGTACAGGATCCGTATGTTTGTTCGAAAAGTTTTAATAAAAAACTCCGCGAAATGATATCAATATCCCCAGGCAATTATCTTTCATCATGAGCCGTTTTTTTTTTGGCTTGTACCTACGTCGAAAATGTTACGGTGACACGATTTATTAAATTAATTATATAAAATTTGAGTGAGAACTCCATCTGCTACCGATTCTCTCGAACGATCACCTCTTTTACAATAAAATCCACAAGGGAGGAAGCCTTAATTTCTCCCGGGACGAGCTCCGGAACGAACATTTATCAACTCGAAACTCGACATCGTCTCTTGGAAAATCAAATTAATGCATCTCTTTCGATTACAAGTTTCGTCGCGGGTTCTTATAAAGAGAAATTGTTAAAAACTCCCGAATATTTATTCTTCCACGCCTTTACGGCACCATGCAGCCGAGAATTATTGAACGAAGTAGGTGCGAGACACCATCAGGAAAAAAAATTGCTCTCTTCGAAGTAATACGCAAGAATTTCCACTCGCTCCCTAAGGGTCGCGACGTTCAACAGAGCGAATACAACTCGGGCGTGGGAGTCTGGGTCGGGAGGTGTAGGTGACGTACAGAAATAGAAAGACAAGAGAGAGAGAAATATAGAAAAAGAGAGAGAGAGAGAAATATAGACACACACACACACACCGCCGGCAGTTATTAAACTTCTGACTTTAGTTCGCCAACTCGGTTCGTTTTCTGATTCTCCCCTCTCCGGAGCACAAAACAAGTTTCGAAGCGGCATACCTACATTCATTTCAAACGCTCGAAACCTCGCAAAACATTCGTCAGATCGGACCGCTGACCGAAAGTTTACCGAAAACTACGAGAAAAGTTATGTCATAACGCGCTTGGTAAGGCATTTGTTACGCTGACCCGACCTCCTTTTATTTTTCCTAACCCCGCTATTCTCTCGTATATATATTTTTTTTATCTTCTTGCGGGTTTCGTCGGGTAGGATGGAGTGCATGGGACGTCCTGTGATGTGGTGGGAATAGGGAAGAGATGGAATACCAACCGCCAACGCTCGCTTTCTCTATACAGACAGAGAGAGAGAGAGACGGTTGAGGAGAACTTCTGGCTACATGCGGTGAATTTTTTTTCCCCACCACAATTCCAAACGCTCGCTAGCTCGCCTCCTGCGGATTGCGCTCGAGTGCATTTTGAGGCCGGAACTGTTTGGCTACTTATCGATTGATTGGTATTCTCGGTACGCTGCGGGAGGCGAAGGGCAGCAAAGTTGGTGCAGGTCTGAGGATTGATGGTGAAATAAATGTCTTTCCCTCTCTCTCTCCCTCTCTCTTTCCCTCTCTCTCTCCCTCTCTCGCCCCTGCTTCCTTCCCGCTACCCCGTCTCTCCCATTCCCATCTAAGTCTACACATCACGCGCCCCTAGAACTCTTCACCGCTTTTTCCCGTTCGCGGAACGGATTCGAATGCGAGGGGTCGACGGTGGAGTACTCGCGGAGTAATAAAACGGTTTATCACGCTCCTCTCTTAAAAGGTATACCAACAATAAGGCTCTTCGTAAAGAAAAAGAATTTCCATTAAAGAAAGACTTGGCGTGCAGTATCTACAGTGATGATGCTGCCATTTAACGACCGAAAAAGTTTTGGTTGAAATCGCGAAAGTTATAAAAAAGTGCAACATATAAAAAATTTAAGCCTTTAAAAATAAAAAAATAAAAAAATAAAAATTAGTACTTAGCTGAGGCATCTCCTATAGCCGTGAGAAAAAAATACGCATTTAGGATACCAGTCAGCCGTCATCAGTGGTAATCACCGATAGCAACTTCTTAAATAATCAAGAATAATGACTGGTCAATCGTTTCACTTCTGGTATTAATGACAATTCAGTTGCTTTGTCTTCCTTTCGGGCTTATAAATTCCTCCTTTTGTTTAACACTTTCGTAATTAGGCCCCTGGCACATTTATAAATGCTCTATCCTGATATATTGCATGAGACTCTAGATCAGTGGTGCGCAAACATTTCAGGCCGCGCCGCCCCCATTTTGAGCCACGTACACGATGACACCTCCCCCCATTTCAATCTAAAAATTTTGTTGATATTACATACAAAAAATAATCTTACATTAGCTCAATTACACGACATTAACTGGCGTTTTAGTATACACAAGGGAAGAAAATTTTACACTTCAGAACAAATGACGCACTGGGAACTTTGCTCATTCTTATCCAAAGTCCACGAAAACCCAAATTTGATAAATTCTTCTTTGTATTTTCTTATTTTACGATTTGAAGATGCGTTTTCTTTACTTCTTTACAAAGAGTTGTCTCGTCAGATAATTCTTTATTCACGTACCTTCTGTATTTTATTTGCAGCAGCATATTTATCAGATGAGCACGCAGCAGCAGCTCAACGTTTTTCACAACCTTTACTAATCCACTTATACATATTCAGGGTAAAATAATAATACGCATTAGGGTAAATCTACCAAGCAATTGAAGAATACGAACAAAGGAAAGTACACTCGACTTCTCACGAAAGAATATTTGTGACCGAGGCCGAACCTTCCCTAAGGCTCATGAAGCCGACAAGCAATTCTACATTTAATGGCGCAAGTGTTATTGGTTTTTAGGTCTAACATCCAAGGTCCTGGAACGTAACCTTATTTTTACCAATATACCAATACCACGCGGAATCGCCGTGTGCAGGGGGGCGCATCCCCCAGTTTTCGCACCACTGCTCTAGATAACAGCTGAATGGTACTGGTTACGATTTCTGTATAGCCGAACTAACACGAGAATTTGTGAAATAATATTCTTTTCTGTTGCAGTCAATTAACCATTAAAATGACTCATCTCATTATGAATCGAAACTACGAAACCAACGTCACCATGGAAAGTTGTTTCTCTACGTACATTTGTAAGGAACCAAACGCAATCGCGACGCATTGTGAAACAAGCAGAAATTTAACCGTCCACGTATTTCACCAGTCTCCGTTTTATAACCCAGCATATTTTGCATCTTACGCTCCACCAATCATTTTCACAAAATAACCGTGATAAAGAATAGAACCTTCACCTTTTCCAAGAGGCGAATTTTTAAGTTACGAGTAGACGCATTTCAGTATTATATTAATCACTATGTAAATTTATAAGGACAGTAGATATTGCATAATTATTTTGTCGAAAAAGTTTTGTAGTAATCATTTCGGAAACTTGGCGTTCCACTGGTCGGGAAATATTGCACCAATCAATCAGAAAGAAAAATTCTTAAATCTTGAAACGCCTGGACCACTTAAAAATCGTCGCAGAGAATTCTCCACCGCTGCACTCATTTATCGAAACGCTATCCAAGGTTTTAGTACCGGCTTCCGTATTACCTTGGGAGATAAGGTCCGTAGAATGATAAAAAAAACTCTTGAAAAAAATATAAAGACTCTCGCCGCCTTTATCTCCATCACATTTTGTGAGCTGGCGCACTCTAAGACCCTCCCACCTTTCCCTTCATCCTCCTGCGAATGCAACTATACCTCTTTCCCTTCTTTGGCCCTAACCTCCCTCTCCTCCGCCCTTACCATTCCCTCCTATAAACCCCCTCACCCCATCCCCCTCCTCTCCCTCTCTCTCTTTGCTCTTATCTCATTCCGTCACCGCAGCTCCCCTTTTACCGCCTCACCTCCCTCCCGGAGGCATTGCAGTCTTACTCGAGGAAAGTTCCAAGTGCCCCCTCCTCTTCGCTCCATTTCCTACCGCTTGGTCGCCTCGGGTCGCGCAAGATGCGACGGAGAGTATCTCTTTCTCCTTACCTCTCTCTCTCTCACTCTCTCTTCGCCTCTATTTCTCTCCACGACTAAGGCAAATAACGCATCAGGAAAATTCCTTCTCCTCCAACGCCAAAAAAAAAACCTTCCCGACCATATCCCCCTTTTACACTGAAATGCTTTCCTGACGCTCACCTCTTTCCAACGTGTATCGAGAATTTCGAGACCCTTCCCACGCTCGCCTACAACGCCGGCGAAAGACGGCAGGGAAGCGAAGGGCTGCGACTACCCTCCTCGAACTAACTCTCGACCTTTCTCATTCCCCCTCTTTCTCTCTATACCAAACTTCTTCCACCTCTCTTCCCCGGAGAAAAAAGGTGGAAAAGGAGACGAAAAAAATGGTCCGGAAAAGCTTTTGGTTCGGCTAAAATATTTTGCGGTTTTTATTCATTTATTTTCTTTTTCGAATCGAGGTTCAAGCGCGCGACCTCTCATAAGAGTTTCGTCGCTTTCTGAAAAATTCGCTTTGATCTCTCTCTACGTAAACATCCGAGGGAGCATGAATTAATTCCTTCTTTATAATTTGAATCGGGTTCCCTAGGGCGAAAAAAGATTCGTTAAACACCGATAGCAGGCAATTATTATTTTCAAAACGCGATTTAAAGGTAAACCTTATCTAAAAATGTTCGTTCGTTTTCCTATTTAACTAGGAAAGAATTGCAAATAAAGGTTCGTTCGTAAGTTTACGAGCGCACAGAGAATCCAAATGAACCTGAATATCTTTCCCGCTGAACTTTTCACGCAAAATTTCTTTGGGTACGATGTCGATTGAAATATTCTTCGCAAAGACGTTTCATTACTTCAAAAAATATCGCTTCAAACTTAGATTTTCTGTTCATACTCTAAATCCTAATTTTAAAAACATCTCAAAAAAATTATAATTAAATTAAAACGGCGGAGAGGGTTTGTTAATATGTGCTAAAATCATTCATTGCGACATTTATCTTGAAAAGGAATTCAAAAGCTAAAGAAGCATTAGAACATTAATACCATTTATAAAACTAATGGCGGGAAAGATGGATAATATTTAATCTTAAAAAAATGTAAGAAGGCTGCCCGCTTAAAAATAAACGACAAAACTGAAGCAGGACGAAAAATAGTCCCGGAAACCAATCCGACTGCCTATGGCCAACGTAGTAAATCACTGAATACAAGGCCGTGAAACGTGAAATGTAATCTATCTCGGCGATACTAAATTACTTGAGAAGGACGGGGAGATAAAATACTTTCCCGGGAGGCGTTAAGTCAACCTTGTAAGACGAGCAAATTACAGTATAACTCGAGAAAGATATGCTTTATAAATAAATCGTACGGATATAATCTTCAGGTGCGTGGAATTATTACGTAATCGACGAGATAAAAACGGTCGCGACGATACCACTAGTGATTGTTGAAGGCCGAGTTTATCTCCGCAAAATAATACTAAATCACTATTTATCTCCCAATAGCTTTTTCACCGATCGGTAATATTTAACGCTCATATAAAATTGAAGTCATTAATTTATTAGCTAGGTGAATTTGGTTATTAGGCATGAAATTAAATAATGATGAAGAGTTTTCGTAACAGGTTCTTCGTTATGGATGAAAAATTCTCGTGATTATTCCCGTATGGCTGAAATTCAAATACCGAAAATTACGTCACTATCCAATGATTGAGAGTTTATATTCCAAAAAGTTCCCCATAAACTCAACGATATTAAGTCTGAATATATTTCCAACAAATGCATTCACCACGCAATTAAATAGTGAATAATTAAGAAAAAGGGATCGACTGGAAGCAATTACACAAAAAAGAGAAAAGCTTTCGGTTATATAATCATGATTTACAGCTCAATTAACTCTTCTTTTGACGAAAAACGGCCCTCAAACGTGAAAACGCACGCATACAAAAACCATGTGGCCGCGGTTGATTTTTCTATTCTTGCAATCAAACACCCGTCATAAATACTATTAGCCTTGATTGGGCCATAACTTCCATTAAATTAGACCCCAAAAACCTGTTCGGGCATAAAAAAACGGAATAATCACTCCAGGTCGAGAAAGAAGGGACGCGCGGACGACGTATGGCACACAACACCCTCGCCAGCTTTCCCTCAACCTCTTCCATTTACCACTCCACCCTCCCTGTTCCTTCCTCTTTCTTCCTCTTCCTCTCTCTTTCTCTTCCTCTCTCTTTCTCTTCCTCTCTCTTCCTCTTCCTCTCTCTTTCTCTTCCTCTCTCTTTCTCTTCCTCTCTCTTTCTCTTCCTCTCTCTTTCTCTCCCTCTCTCTTTCTCTTCCTTCCTCTTTCCCTTCATTTCTCTTTCCTTTCCTCCCTCCCTCCCTCTTCCTTTCCCTCCCTCTTCCTTTCCCTTCCTCTCTCTTTCCCTCCTCTCTCTCTCCTTTCTCTTTCCCTCCACTTTCTCCCTTCTCTCTTGCTCACCCTCCTCTCTCCCTCTCCCTACACCTCTCATAACTCTCTTTCTCCCCCCCTCCCTCTCTCTCTCTTTCTCGAACATTAACTCCCCTCCTTACCTCCCTTTCTCACTCCACCTTCCCCACGTTCTTTCTCTCTCCCTCTTTCTCCCCCTCTCTCCATACATCGTTAGCTACGCCCTCTATTTCCCCTTCTCCTCCACTCCCCCCCTCTCTCCCTCTCCTTCCCACTCTCCCTCTCCTTCCCTCACACCCTTCATCTCTCTGAAGTCATTTCGCCGACATACAACCGTGACCCCCGCCTCTGTGAAGAGGTCCGTGATCTTGGCACCGAGAAAGAGGGAGAAAGAAAGAAAGGGAGAGAGAGAGAGACATTCCCCCGCCATACTCCTCCCCCCCATCCCCCCCCCCCCTCCATACCAACACCTCTCCCTATCCGCCACCCACACACAACTCGTAACCCGTGGCCTCCGCCCAGTCCACCGACAAAAACACAGCGGGTGGAAAGGGCGTGCGTGCGTCTGCGATGCTGCGGGAAGGGTGGAGACCCCTTACGCCGCCGGATCTCTGGAGAGAGAGCGTACTGGGGTGTGGGAAGAAGTCTGTGCTTTGAGAAAGGAGGGAGAGAAAGATACGCAGAGAGAGAGAGGAATGAGGGTAAAAGGATAGAGTGGGCGAGCGGAGAAGTTGGATGGTTATGGTAGAGTTTTAGAAGTGCACGAGATTTACGCGTGGTGTTCCGTAAAAAGGAAGGGAGCAGTAAAGGGCGAGTAAGGGTTATGCTACGTGGAGATGGAGAGAGAGAGTGATGCTGGAATGGAGATTAGTGTGGTCGGAAGAGACCTAGGGTCTAAAACGCGGCCTAGGTTTGTAACGAGGAAGGATCTCCACACGCCTTGTTGTTGCTGCGGGATAATCTGGACGGGATGCTGTATTGTGTACGATTGCGGCGAGCCAGGGCTACTGATGCTTTTAAAAAGGAAGAAACTAAGGGGTAGGGCCCCAGATGGAATTAGATAATAAGGAGAGAGAGGTCGACATAGGACAGTTCGGACTGCGTTGTATCTTTTAAACTCACGCAGCCCGTGAGACAAGTCTTTAATCGTATCTCGATATAACACGAACCTTTAAGACAACAGTTTATATTGTTTTAGGTCACTGGGTAGCGACTTTTTTATAAGGAGACGAGCAGCCATTCATCTGCTTGAAAATATTTCATAAAAGTTAGGAATGATCATAAATAAACAACCATAATAAACCACACATTTACAAAAAAAGCTTACAAACTAAAACAGTGCTGCTTGCTAGCACATATTTGAAACCGACGTCATACTGTCTGAGAAAACGGTGGGGAACGCTAGCATCGTGATGTAAACCTCTTTTTTAATGCAAAATTGCTAATAATAGTATATAACACAGAAAGTGGAAGGTATGCTGACATGCAAGGCTTACAACGAGAAAATGAAACAATTCTAGCAATTCAAATCATGGGAAGTAATGCTTAGAGCAGTGGTTCCCAACCGGTGTGTCACGACACACTAGTGTGTCGTGGACGAGGTCCAGGTGTGTAGCGAAAATTTAGAAAAAAGTCTCAAATTTCAGATTATTTTTTTAAAATTGTTATTTGACATATTGTTATTTCTTTTTGTTTGTTTTGTTAAATAATGAATTATATATATATATATATAAATACTTAAGGAAAAGGAAAGGTAATATCTGAAATGACCTCGGTCATTTACTACCAATTTGATGTTAATAAACAAACATTTTGTTATATTTTTGGTTATATTTATGATGTTTTATTATTAAATGATGAATTTTAAGTATTTTTATTGTTTTAACCAAGAAAATTGACTTTTTATTTCATGGTGTGTCGCGAGAGCTGGATCATTTAAAAAGTGTGTCGCCAAAGCAAAAAAGTTGAAAAACACTGGCTTAGAGAAAAAGCACATCTATTCCAAGTGATCAGATACTAGTGTTACAAAACTTCGATTGATGGAGGTAGTTACATATATACTTATTTATCATTATCTTACAAACGTCCCTGAGGAAAATTACAACGAGCTCGTCGACAGAAAAAATTAATGGCTGGAGCATAAATAATAAATTTCTTAACTCCAATAGCAATAAGAAGTGTGTGAAAAACGGGTAATTACAAAGCGACCGTAATCAATCGTGATTCAAAGACAGCAGAATAAGAAAAAGAATTCAGGGGCGAACGAGCCCTTCTACGAGGCGAAAACTGGTGGGAGGTTATAATATGGATCAGATGTTTGTGATGATTTTAAGCCACATATACACGTCCAAATACTTTAAGAACTTAAAAGTGGCATTAATAGAAGCGCATTAAATAACAGATTGGAAAAAAGCTGACGCATGCGCCAACAGAATAAAAACAGAAAATAAGGGTAAAATAAAACGATGGATGAAATACTTATAATAGCGAAAATGGATTAAATGAAAAACGGTTTCTAAAGCCTTAACAATACTTATTGGAGAAGAAGATTCCTTAATTACAGCTGACGGTTGCAATTTGCTACCTGAAAATGCTCGTATGGTTTATTCGGCCACAATTTATTTGTTACAGCACAAATGTCCCTATAGCCAGTTGTTGAATATGCAAGAGTATATTCCTCAAAAATAACATGGCGTTAAGAGATAAAACGAAACCCTATCACACTTTCAGTGTAATTCCTTTCGCATTTGAATTATTGGATTATCCCTCCGCTAAGGTAAACAATACGCATTATCGGACGAACCGAGGAAATTTTAGCTGGAGTTTTCCTTTGTCGCATTGTGCATGTTGATATCTTTTACCCTGTTAGAAAGGTCGGTTTGTGTAACATGAGACTTTCATTCGCAAAGAGACATCGGAACCTTCGATGTTACACTCCACGAAACATGCCTGCATTTTTTCTCTTTGGAAAGGAAGGTAAAAGAGAGCGGTGGAGGAAGAGAGAGAGGAAGGAAAAGGGATATAGAAAGAGTGATACAGGTGGTAAAGAGGGATGGAGGAAGAATGGAAGAGAGCTGTAAAGAGGTAGGGAGAGAAAGAGAAATGAGTTAGGATGGAGGGAAAGGAGGGAGGGAGAGAGGAAGGAAGGAGAGGAGGAAGAGAGAGGAGGAAGAGAGAGGAGGAAGGAAAAAAAAGGTAGGGAGAGAGAGAATAGGGAGGGAGAGGAGGAAAGGATAAGAGGCGAGAGAGAGAGGAAGAGGAGGAATAAAGAGGAGAAATTGTGAGAAATGGAGAGGAGAGGGACTGAGAGCGTGGGGGGAGATAAAATAAGAAAAGAAGAGACAAAGAAATGAAAGCAAAGAGGCAAGAGGAAAAAGATAAGGGAAAAATCAGGTTTTGACTCCCCCGCATCTCAAATTCGAATATTTTTCTCTCTACGGTCCCCCTCCCCTTACTTCCTAACCCTACAAGCCACCCACGAGCCTTCAAGAAAAAAATCCCGAAAAAAATACCCGAAACCTCCCCCATCTCTCTCTCTCTCCCTCTCTTTCTCTCCGGTGTGAGCGGGAGAGGTTCCCAGGTCGAGTTTTGCGGGCTGGTCGATGCGGTCGTACAATCGGCGGTTCGAGAGAAGGTCCGAAAAAAGGGTTGGAGAAAGGAAGAGGACGCAAGGTCCTCGCGAGGGTTTCAAACCGCACCAAGTCCTCCACTTCTCCGGTTCAGCCCGCATGACCCTCTCACCACCCCCCCCCCTTCCCCTCCCCCGCATACACGAACCCGAATCAAAACGCGTGACCGATATATTATTCCGCGGCTTAATTGCGTGATTTTGCGTCACGAGCGTGGAGACGGTCGAGAGGAAACGATAGATTTCAGGAGGGGCTATGAGATTAACAACCGCGCCTCCTCTCTCCCTCGACCGAAAACCTTCCATTAATATTAGCCCATTTCGAGGGTTTTACGTGCATTAACTTGGTTACGGGACGGCTTTATCTGCGATGGCGCGGAAACTGTCGGGCATGCGAATTGATCGCGGGAACCTGCTTATCGACGGATCAAAATTTAACAATATCCGAGGATAACGAAGAAATATAGGTAAGCGCGTGATTGCCGGATCGGTGTGATTTCGGAAAATAAACGATTGCTGCGTGAAGTTACTGTAAAACAAAGTTCGTCCTTCGTGATATTGTGGATTTTTATTCTACGAACGCGAGCCAGGGGGTGAGATTATACCGGTAGTTATCAAACTTTTTTGTAACAAAGTACACTTCCAAAGGTATCCCAGCCTTTAAAAATTGTTCTTATATTTTAAAATACGGGTATTATTGTTGATATTAAACCATAATCAACGTATTAGGAGAAAAATTATTGCCATAATTACATATCAACACATCAAAATCGTTGATTTATTTAATAAACAACGCTTTTCGCGGCACCCCTAAAAATCAGCTGGGGCACACCGAGTGTGCCGCGGCACCCGGTTCGGAAACAATTGGGTTAGAAAAAAGGTAAATAGGAGAACTCGGATTAACTACTAACCAAAAATGAATCGTGGAGTTTGTCTTATGTTTGGAATCCTATTGATTATATAAAGATAAAATAAATAAGAATACCAGACGCGCATTTCCCCCTGTCACCCACCGGTCTGGTGATTTGCAGGGTATCATGTAGATGTAGATGGATAAATCCATTCTAGTGGTGGCTCATTTGGTTTTCTCGAACAGAAACGATCCTTCGCTTGTCCAAGCGACTGTTTGAGTAATCATTCATGCAGCAATGAAATAATAAGCAGAATTTTCGAAAATATCCAAGAAACAAAATTTTACCTTTTTTATACTTCGATAACAAATATACGGGCTTTCCATGAAAAAATAAACAAAGCTTCAAGCGACAACAGTAACAAAATTGATTTTTAAAGAAAAACACGACACGCTTCGATCCGACAGCATCCTCCGGGAGGAGAAGGGAGCGAGATTTAACAAACAATAACAGCACCCCCTCGCTAAGGGTGCCATTTTTTTTACCCCGTAACCAGGGGCAACGGACGCAACGCCGATCGAAAATTTGATAGCCGGGATCCCGAAATAAAATTATCTTCGAATTAAACCCTCCTATCGGACGCGATAAGTTCGGGGGACGCCAACATACCTATTGCGACCTCACTAGGCCGACCCTATGAGGGAAATGTGGCGGAGGGGGGGAGAGGGGCGGAAGGAGTAGATAGATAGAGATACGGGGAAGATAGAGAGGAGGGGAAAAGGGCTTTCAGTTGAGATAGGGTTTGGACGCAGGCGATAGGATGCTTTGTGGGAAGAGAGAGGGGATGGGGATATGAAGGAGATAGGACGTTGGGGGGGGGGGGGGGGGGAGAGGAAAAGGGGCGAACCCACTTGCGGCGTGACCAGAGCTCATTTGTTTCCCAACCCGCGTAAAAGAGAACCAAGCTGGAGTTACGACGTCAGCGAGAAAGAGGGTTGAGTGAGTGAGAGAGAGAAAGAGGTCCGGTCTCGAGGAAATGAAGATGGGATTCCGGAATTGAGAAAGGGTGAGCCTGAGAGAATGAGAGATGCAGCAAAGATGGTCGGTTTTAAGGCGACCTCACATACGAAGGTTTCTTTTTTCCCCCTCTTATAAGAGAGGGAGAGAGACAGATAGAAATAGAGAAGGAAAAACCGCAGGAGAGCTCTCTTACGGAGCATACATTTATATATAGAAGAGGACGACTTCTCTCT
This sequence comes from Uropetala carovei, assembly GCA_036926305.1. Lineage (NCBI taxonomy): Eukaryota > Metazoa > Arthropoda > Insecta > Odonata > Petaluridae > Uropetala > Uropetala carovei. The sequence continues at coordinate 23,747,257 of JAXCHB010000045.1, read as the reverse complement.
TTCTCCACTTTAAAAGAGGGAAACGGAGAAAGAACTGATGACCTCTCTCCATTTTGGGAAATGGAATTCACGGTCTTTTAGGCACAGATTTTTTTTCCCGGACCTCTACTTAGATGCTGACCGGAAACTTTCCCTCTCTCACACGACTCCTCCCTTCCCGACTCCTAAAGGGTGTGCCGGATCGGAAAACTGCTATTGATTGGCCCGTCAGACCAATCGGAAAACAAAATCACCGTTAAGACAGCGAAAGTTATGCGCTAGAAAGTTTTTTTTTAGTGTGAGATAAGCGAGTGTGGATGTGTTATGGAGGGTTTTCTAAGTTATTATATTCTGCTTCATTTCCTGGTATAGATTGGAGACAAACGTTTTGAGAAAGCCAAGTTTTCTTCCGTTTTTTTTTACAGAACGTATCGAAACGCTATCCATCGTCGGGTATTACTTCACGCCATAGCCGGACCATATTCATAAGTAAATTAAACTCTAATAAATAGGTTTAAATGTATTCCGAATTAAATAAGGAGTTATATGGGCATTCCAAAACAATTATTCTTTTTGTTTTATAAACAAACATTATAAATAGCTATTCAACCAGTATCTATTTTTAAAGATCTACTTACATAGGAACTGATTTTTTATATTGATATGGCATTCTATGTATTTAATTGGATCGGATATAAATGAATAAAAAAGTTACGAAGAACACAAAAGTGAGCCGTCAACTTACCATTTGGTGCCAACCGATGGAAAATTAACGAAAACCGCAAGATCGAAAACTCTTGATTTAAGGCTTGACGAGATAAAAAAGATTATTCACGAAAATGCGGATAATTGTACCTCATCCTATAGAATAACTAATAACCATTGAAACTTTACTACAATTCCTGCGAAAACTGTTCCTCCTAAATATCTATAGTCTTAACATCGATTCTTTAAAATTGGTAATTCGTAAATACACGTTTAATTCATCGTGGATGAGGACTATGTACACTGTTGTTAAGTCCCACATCTGTTCCAACTTTTATAAGCATACACATACTCAAAGTTACAAATAAATCAATTTTCAGCAATGAGCGCAAAAGACAAACTATTAAATTTGCTAATAAGCCGGTCTACGAAAACATTAATTCCACCGAATTACCCACTAAACACTAACCCCAACACCAACCAACAGAAAATGCGAGGTTGAATCACCTCTCGTCACGATGGCGTTGCCTAACACCGCTGACTTCCGTTGCGGCAAGACTGAGCCGGAAAATACATGGACAAACAAACACGATACGATTTAGTCGGCTGAGAGCTGTTAACCTCGACCTGTCTCAGTGAATGAACCCCAGGAATCTTCCTGGTAAATTGCCTCGGCGACGCTCTGAAAGCGCCTCAGAAGCCTGTTTCTAAATGGTCGCATTACGGGGGCGAGCGAAAACACCTCTTCGGGATAGAAAGGGAAGCGAATTTTCCCCTTCATTATCGTAATTGCCGAGAGAAAGAGTCCTGTTTATCGAGAGGCTGCTTTCCGTCCGACGTATCATTTGCCTGCGACGCGATGGAGTAATTCCCAGGTGGTCGTGCAGCCACCTCGTGTGGAGGTAAGTGAACGACCTATATGGAGCGCAAATACACACAATCGAATCTCCTTTTTCTCGAATAACAAGCGTTCGGAGCAAAGGGATAAAAAGAGGCAATGACCTCCCACGACCTCGATACGTGACTTTTTTTATTTGTCGAGCATTTTTAATAGATGCCGAAGGAGTTACAATGCTTTCTAATATCCGGGCAACAGAGGAGAACACGTACGTGGCGAGCGTAGGCGTAAACAGAAAACAAAACGTGCTTGGAAGAAACTTTTTTTTAATTCCATTCGGCAGATAAGATCCAATGAATAAAAAATGAGGTTATAGAGTATTACCTTTAACACGGGTAATGTAAGGAGTGGCTTGAGTCATGCGCCGTGGGTGCGACTGCACCCGGTTCGTGCTTAGAGGAGCCCAGGTCCTCGTACATTAACCGTTCCACATCCACAATATTTATCGTTTAATACTCCTCTTACCGTTTTTTCTAATTTTATTGTTACATAATCTCTCCCCGATACATAATTTATTAATGTATCCCTATTTATTTTCATTTCTTTATTATAATTTCGGTTTTATTAAAGTCTCAAATCATAAAACACCCCGCAGGATTGCACTCGGTCCCGCACATTCTGCCATATCGTAGGTATTGTACATCGTCATGGTAACAATAGTCTTAATTGAGGAAAACGCAGGGGTTAATCATGTCGGGCCGATTTTTATGAGCCGTTTAACGGAACGGAGTACAATTTCCAGCAAAAAACCTGAAATATAAGAAGTGTATCAATGATAAGAATCATAAATGATACGATTCCAATCATTATTCCAATGTAAAAAATCGCCCACAATTCTTTACCCCGTATTAATACGTCGAGGCGAAATTGTAAAACGCATTATTTGACAAAAACTTTCGCTCCGTTCAAATTAATTACTAGAAAACCTCGATCAAGAAACCGGATTAAAACCGTATTTAAATCTCGTTAATATGTGATCTAGTTAAATTTCTTTCCCCTTACGTGATATACAAATATTACAAACAAATCAATACCTCACACCTAAAATGTTTGTCCTTTTCTCTAAAAAAAAAGGATCAAAATAAATGGATACATTTCAAAATAATTTTATTGACAACAAGCAACTAACCATATGCTAAAACTAAATCGTAATCATGTAACATCCGACGTTTCGGCAAGTTAAAAAATTAACGTGATCAATACAAACTTGTGTTTTCATTTCCTGATAGAATCGTGGTCTCCTCAAAACCACCATTAGCTTATTAAGCTTAAAACAGTCTAGGCATATAATTTCTGCTGGTATCATGACACAAACCTTTACAAAATCAACCCGAAATGTTAATTAAACCGCATTCTTAGCGAAAAGGTGGCATGATTTGGGAGACACTCGGTATTTATTCGCGGGAACGTCACCGGGAGAGGTTTAGGGGGAGAAAGGCACTTGATGAGAAACGTTCCCGAGTCGTCGGCAATTAATCCGACGGGGTGCAACACATCTTCCGAGGGGGGGTGTATCCAGCTATGGGTGGCCGCCAGGCCGCAACACTTACATCCGGCTCAGGCCTAATTACTACCACCGCCCCCATTAACGCGTAGCGAGACCTCCAAGAAATTATGGAAGGGAGCTTATGATTGCCCCGCGTTGTAATTGCGTCCCCGAGCATTCTGAAACGAACGTTAATGAGAAAACGGGAGAAAATAATGCACCTTTTGTGATTAATTGCTTATCCATCTTGACACGAGGATGGACGACGAAAAAGGTAAAACTAACGGTGGATCAAATGCGAGAACGAATCCCTTGCCATCAAACAGATGTCACGTCAAAACGTCTAATGCGGCGTTTGTAGGGAACTTTGTAGTTTGTTATTTGGAGTGCGTAAGTTTAAGGATGCGAAATAAACTCGTCGACCGCGCTTTATAACTCTTCTATAGTTCAAACTTCTTTAGTCAGTGTAAATTAAAAACTTTTTATACAGATACGTCAAATCTTTCATTGACGGATAAATAAACTTAGTGGGAAGTATTCGGAGGGAGATCACGGAATTAAAACGACTTAACGATTAATTTTTAAATATCTGAAATATATTTACTGATAAAAAATTATCGCAATGGCCAATTTGCTTTTACCAATCTTCGCGTGACTTTCGGGGTTGCCTCTACTATCAATTTGATGTCAGTCGTGATGTGAACCCTATCCTTTTTGGAACACACAGTTGCCCCTTACCAAAGGCAATGGTAAGTCTTAGTTGGGCAAAAACGCGTGGCGAAAATTTCGAACCTCAAGGAAAAGATCACGTGTTCGCATACATCATGTCACATACATACGCAAAATGCGCATGCAATTCGGGATCGCGTATGGTTTGATTCCATACCATTTTCCTAAATAAGTATCACATTTATTTAACCGTGTATAATCAAATGTGTGTTGAAGAGACCTACGTTGGGCATGAGTTTACTGTATACAAGATCAAAATAGACGCGATTAAAAAAATCCGCGATCGTACATTCGGGAAAGAATCCGAATCAAGTACCAATTAAAGTATCGCTAAATCAAGGTCAAGAATGATGCAATTTTTTCAGAGGAAAATACGGAAGGGGAGAGAAAGAGATGAAGAGAGTCTGAAAAAGAAAGGAAAAGTTTTTTGCCGTGTGCGTCGGGAGTGCCAAGCAGGAAATGGAGAGGGATTAAGAAAATAAAAGGAACTCCATTAAATATTCACGGCGAGGAAACGGCAGAAAAACCGGGAAGAATAAGATCTCTCCGGAGAACTGATGTAATGGAGCGTTGGGACTGGTCCATTTCGCCCGGAATTACAAAAAAAATATAACAAGGAATAAAAGAGAGGAGAAGAGAGAAGAAGAGGAAATTACGAAAAAAAATAATTTAAAAATTATAGCGGCCAAGAAACGAAAAAGAAAGTAGCGAGGACGAATTCTCACAAAAAGAATTACCTAGTCATGTAAACTTCGCATGTATATGAGAATTTTAGGATGACCTGCTTTTTCCTGTGTTGGAGCAATTTCACGAAGAGGATGTCTAAATTCGAGATCGGAAGATTTCATTATCTCGAAAGAACACATCCTAAATAAAAGCAATCTCACGCGTACTGTTCACGCACTTACTTTTATGCGCTTAAAGATGAAGAGTAATTACACTAAAATATAATACTTCTGAAAAACTTCCTCTCCAATAGGAATAGGACCAAGTGCGCATTATGACTACAAAGCGGGCGATAGCAAAAGAAAAAAGAATTTGATATGTATTCTTTCTACTTTTTTTAGAATCTACTATCGGTGAACAATTATTGGTTGACGAATATTTTGTAGCCGAAACGTAGATCTAGTTTTAATGCCCATTTCAGAGACGTATAATTGTCTTTCAAACTAAAATAAACCATCGAGCTCGTATTACGGCTGATAATCCATCCCAAAATACGCACTTAAGAATAAAAAATTGAAAAATTAAGTGCTCTTCTTATATAACTTAAATTTTTTATATCCTTCTGATGGCTCTTAGAGATATTACACCTAAGACAAGTATTACCTACACATACCTACTTAATTTTTCAATTTCTGATGCTTTGGTGCTTATTCTGAAATTATAAATATCACTTCATAATTAATACAGAGAATAAACACTCAACAAATAAAATCTATAAATACAGTGATACGCATTTTACCGATGCGCGATATATTCCGAATGATTGGCTTCTTTAAAAATTGCCGAGCAGCTTGCAAACACATTAAAGGGTCCATTACATTGATAGTACATGGCAACAAACACGTGCAAGTATCTCCCGCGTCATAAATCCACTTTTCTATTAGATTATCTTTATGACAGCCTTAAATCACTAAAGCGCAGAGCACTTGGAAAGGTCATTCTGTGATAAGTCGAGAGGTTGGGATGATGCGAGACGTATGTATATATACCGTATGACGCATCAAGTGGTGCCAAAAGGTCGTTAAACCTAAATATGTGAGGAGGAAAGTTGCAGAGGTGTGTGACTGCGTGGGATTGCTAGGGATGAAGTTTTGAAGGTGGGAATAAAGGGAGGTCGCCTCCTCCCTAGACGTTTGAGAAATTTTTTTCCTTCCGTTCAACACTTTAACTACTTGTTTATAATGCATGAGGATGGCGCTTTGACGTCACTTTTTGCCTCTACGCCAAGAATTTCCCAGTTGGTGCGAACAGAACGAATGGCGGAAAAACCGAGAAATTATTCAACTTAAGGTTTTGGGTGAGAAAATGGTAAATAGTTTATTCTTTAAAAAGAAACGAAGACTATTTTCGAAATTGAAATAGATTTATAGATTCTTTTGTAATTGAATTATAAATATGTACAGTTATAAATGCGTGCAAAGATCGATTATTTTATCTTCAGATTTTTCTTTTACTTAAAACTTTTTAGAAAAGTACATATCTTTTCCCTGTTTTCCTGTTTGCTTAGCCTCATAAATGAACTCTAAATTAGAATTTATCATTATGTGTGCGTACACTACGAGATAATGAAATTGCTCTTTATAAATAAAAGCGAGCGAAGGTCGACGCAAATGCATCGAGGCATCTGCAGACCGAAGGTCATATCGATTTTAAATTCATAACATTACGTTTCCAAGAAATGAGTGCAAAGTTTGGATCATTAGAAGCAGCATTGCACAGAGAACTGAAGATATAGAGGTATATTCATGTATGCCTGGAGTAGGGAAATGTCGAAGGAAAACCTCTATATCTATGATTTTCCACCTTTTTTTTTGCTGGTGTACCCTTAAGAGTTGGGTTGTGGGCAAGCTTTTTACGATAGGGCCAGTCTCGAATGCTTAGGCTTTGAATTCACATTGGATATTAATTGAGATAATTCATGAGATCTTATAGGTGAAAATCATTAATTTGATTTTTTTGTGAATTTCTTAGAAAAAGTTTTAATTTTTTTTCGGCCATAGATTTTATTTTAACGAATGAAATTTTCGGTATTTAATTTCTCAGTTCGTTTTCTCCATGGCTTCGAAGGCCGCACTTACCTGGACAATTTGAACTTTTAAATGTACCGTTTTATATTATATATTTTGTTTTACCTCTACAAAGTAAATAATCTACCATTTTGAGAGAAAAATTAGATAAAATTTCGTACTGTTCTTTAGGAAAGGGGCGAAATTTTTAAACACTGCCTAGGATGGAAAAATGTCTTGCCCCGGATATGTGTACCGCGCTCCCCCGGTTGAAAAACCCTGATATGGATACTTCGTCTACACGACCCCTACGAGGGTTATAGAGAGAGTTTACTATCGTATGCTTCAATGGAATCTCTAAAACCTCTCAACACACTTTCATTCTTAGCCTCAGACGCGATTCTATTTCCCTAATGAGCGAGATAGGACCGAACATAAACGGCCTATCTTGCCTCACTCTCCCAAGCACTCTCCCTCATCCCATTTTCTCCAGTATGCGGTATGAACTGAAGAAATATACACTATATATAGATATAAATGAATGTATGTAAATATGCACGCATGCATGTGTGTGTGTGTGCAGTAAACTCCCGATTTACCGGATATCTCTGGACCGAGTCTATTCCGGTTGACGGGAAGTTCCGGTTGATCGTCACGTCTATTGACACGTACTACAATACTTAAGTAAATACTTAGAAACTAAAGAAAATAAGTTATTAACATTCTAGTGAAATGTTATTTTATAAAGTTTATAGCTCATTTAATACTTTACTGCGTTTTAATTTCTTCTATTGGGTATAGGACAAGTAAATTACGTAAATATGTACGCACAAATAAGCAAAAAACGTTTCAAGCAATAATTTTTTTTTTTAATCCAGATAATCTAAATTCCGGATACTCGGAGTTTACTATAGTAAGTATATGTATGCATGTACGTATATACGCAAATTAATACCTACATGCATAAGCAAATATGTATGTTTACATGTATATAAATATACACACATTGAAACGGGGGACGAAAGCGGAAAAAGATGAATAACTCGTCTCCGGGTAGAAAAGAATTATCGTCGCTTCGAGGGAGAAGGGTTTCGAAGGGCGGAGGTCGGGAAAATATTTACGGACGCGGACCCTAACACCCAGTTTCTATGCATCGGAGGGAGAGAATGAGAGGGAGGCAGAGAGGAAAAACGCAGAGAGAGAGAGAGAGTCAAAATTTATTAATGGAAAGAAATTAATCAAAGTTTTGTTCTTTTTTTCCTCTCCCTTTCAAGAGGCTGAAATGCATTGTGGATAATACAATGGAATCGATTCATTAAAAGGTGAAAACAATGCAGAAGATTTATAAGCGGCGAAGGCAATATTTGTGCGCGGGGCTTATTAAAATGAGAAAGAGGTTGAATGATCACACCCACTCAGTGATGCATTGAACCATTTACGAGCGTTTTTGAATGGAATTCGGTTCACCGAAAAGCGTGTATATATACTATATAAATGCGATGCCGTTTCAGTTTTTCGAGAAATAATAGAGTTCATCCGCAAAAGTTACGTCGCTTATGGATATACGATGTATATATATGGTCCTTTTTGATCTCCATGATCATATTTCAACGGTTTGAGCAATTTCCTTCCGAATCGAATGGATGTGATTTTATTAGGTTCATGAAATACTCGAATAGCATTTGTCAGAATGTTATAATCAACCGATTCAAGCACGGACGCTAACTAATATATGAGACCCCTAAGGGGTAGAGAGTTTTTTTTTAATCGACCCCCTTAGACTTTCGATTGAAATTGTCCTTTACACGGTAATATCGCTTTATAAATCGATAAACGTTCATTTTCTAATGACGCTTGAGTGGTATTTTCAATTTTTAATAAAGGATTTTAAAAAATTTCGGTGCTGCGTGCCTGTGACCCTGTGAAGTAATACCAGAAAAAAGCACTGCGTGCGTGTGTATGCGTGTGTATGCGTGTGTGTAGTATGACTCTCCTACGAATGAGCACGGTGCTCTCAAACAGACGCAGAGATAGACCACAAAAAATTATATATATATATATATATATATATATATATATATATATATATATATATATATATATATATCATTTATAAAGGTGGGTGGCAACAAAGTGTTGGAGGAAGCCCAGTCGACACTTTCTAAAACTGGAGAGCAGTATTACTGCAGACCTGTACTCAAGTAACGTTACGAAATTTGTTCAAAATCGTGAGAGCCGTTTTTGAGAAAATCGAATTATTGTTAAAGTTGCCTAGAATAAACTAGCCTTATATTCATTTTTTGAGAAATATGAACTATACAGTATTATTGTAGACGTAAACTCAAGTAACTGTACGAAATTTGATCAAAATCGTTGTAGCCGTTTTTGAGAAAATCGGATTGTTGTTAAAAATGCGTAGAATAAACCACTTAATTATTGAGCAATGTCAACCATTTCTATGTATACCCTGCTCAGTATGATAAATTGCCTAAGTACGAGATTTAATTCATTATCGCTCTACCGCCTAGGCTCCAGAGCCAGTAACAGACAGACAGACGGCATTGAGAAAAGTTTCCCCCACCTCCCAGATATGCCTTTCCTTTGGTTCTTTACTTTACACCGTCAAATGTAGACAGATAGGTTTTTTTGAAAGGCATTTCTTGTGAGTAGGCCAGTGCGTGCCCCTGTTGCACTTTGGCCGTTTCGTGGAAGGCATTCCGAGTTCCTCGTCTACGCTGATACCTTTTATGGAAAGGTATTTTTCCCATTTCCCCCACCTCCCAGCACTTCATTATTGATTATTTAACAGTCCAAAGTGACGTCGTCGTGACGTCTTCTGATATTGGCGGGAAATTTTCTACCGATTTGGTCAGTACACTTTGAGATGTGAAAGTGTTCGGACGTGACGAAGGAAGTTTACGCGATCTCCTTTCGAAGAGAAGGCGATGCAGCCTCTAAAGATATGTAAGTATTTTATGAACGTTTGGCAAATTTATTCGCCGAATTAAGGCAATATATAATCTTAAATAAATGTTCTTTTGGTAAAATTATAATATAATTTTTAAATTCTCGCGAGAATCAAAGCAGTTTCATGGTGTCTACGGAGAATTATTGCAATATAAGCTACATTAATGGTTTTCCTAGCCTTAAGTCTATTTAAGACGTATCTCCTATCGTGTTTAGGTAGTACCAGTGAATTTTTTTCTCTTGCCATTACAGGTGATACGGAATTGTGATTCCCACCAATTTCTTCAATTTCCAATATCAAATTATTCATTCGTCAACCCCAAAGTGCTTTTCATTTACCCCCTTTTGCACGTCCCTGTGTAGTGTAATGGTCATTCTGTGAGGAAGTGCCGTGTATATTTGAGTGTGAGGAATTTTTCTCATCGCTGGAGGAAAAGGATTTATTTCTTCTTCCACCGCTGGAACGTTTACACCACAGCAAAGGTAAGAAAGTTCGTACCTCTTATCTAAGGAATACAATCCTCCATATCTCCCTTAAATTTCATGTCTGGTTGACTGCGTTTTGGTCGTCGCAGGCAAAGGTGATACGAAAATTAGTGTGCCCAGAATTTTTAATTTGGATATGACGTAATTATAAATGGGTTGAGTGAGTGTAAGCCTTTGGTGAAATATGGACGAATGGGTTTTATTATAGCCAACTATATCCCCGCACCGAATTAAATAAATCCAACTATACCGGCGATATATAGCAATTACATGCTCATGAAAATTACACTAGTTTTCCATTTTACAAACTTTTACTTAACTTCCCTTGGTATTTATTTATTTGTCACATAAAACTGCGATTAAATCGAGAAAGGATCGAGATAGTAACTCTAAATTTGGCAGGAATGCTCGATGCATATATTTTAAGGTGATAAGGAAAATAAATCTCGAAAAAATCCTGGGTTCGACTCCAAGGAAGACATTTACATTTTCCATAAAGTAACACTTAAAAATGGACTTTTTGACTTGCAGGCTTTCATTCTTTTTTATTTAGATTAAAATCAGAAAAAACTATGTACGTACAATCTTCGGATATGAACCATTTTGAAGAAGACATTATAAAATTTTTTATTCTGTTCATCTTTTTAGGTGCGTTTCGCTTCCAGCGTGAGCGCCTATTGTCGTCGGCCCGTCCGTCTGTCTGTTTGTCTGTCCGTCCGTCCGCATGTTCGTTCTCGGCTTCTACCCAAATGCTTTTGGTCATACGTTAGAGAAGTTCAAGGTCGACGCCCAACCGCAGCCCCGTTAATAAACGACCAAGGAGAAGTAGTTAGCGATAGCACAGATAAAGGAAATTTGTTAAACTTATTTTTTCAGAGCGTATTTACTACCGAAGACGTGAGAGCGAAGGTCGTGGCGCCCGAACCAGGCAAGGAAAAAATGAACGATATAATCATATTAGCGAAAGGGATAGCTCAACAGCTTAAAAATATCAAGTCAAATAAATCTCCGGGTCCAGAAGAGATACCAGCTAGAGTATTCAAAGAGTTAGCACCTTATCTCGAAATAGTTTTCGGTAAATCACTTAGTCATGCCGTTGTACCTAAGGAATGGAAATTAGCCTTTACAACGCCGTTACACAAAGGTGGGAAAAAATAAGACAGAGAAAATTACAGGCCAATTTCGCTTACCTCCCTATCTTGCAAGGCTCTCGAGCACATTATCGTTAGCTCAGTGATGGACTTCTTAGATAGAACTTGCTAAGTAAATATCAGCATGGCTTCAGGAAGACGAGATCTTGTGAAGAAATTAAATGACTGTGAAATAAATCGAAAGATAATCGAGTGGATCAGGGACTTCCTTAATGACCGTGAACAAATAGTAGTTATAGATGGATTTAAATCAGATTCAGTCAGCGTAGCCTCAGGCGTTCCACAGGGAAGTGTAATCGGCCCTCTACTATTCCTTTTATATATAAACGACTTAGATAAGGTTTTTAAAAGTAAAATCAAGTTATTCGCGGATGATACAGTGGTTTACAGAGAGATTAATAGTCCTAATGATCAATTATTACTTTCTGACGACTTATATGCAATTCTCGAGTGGTGTAAAGAGTGGCAGTTAGAATTGAACTTAGAAAAGTGTTCCTTTATGAGATTCTGGGGAAACAAAAGCATTGACACGACGAATTACACTGTTGAAGGCGTCCAACTAAAACTAGCCGATTCCGTCAAATACTTAGGCGTTACTTTAACAAGCAACCTCTCATGGGATATGCACATACGAAATATATGCGGGAAGGCTAAACAGAAACTAGGATTCATCAAACGCATAGTAGGTAAAAGTGAGGAAAAAGTCAAAGAGACATGTTACTTCTCGTTAGTAAGACCGCTATTAGAGTATGCGTCGAGCATATGGGATCCGTACGAGAAAGGATCAATCTCAGAGCTAGAAAGAGTGCACCGAAAAGCCGCTAGATTCGTCAAAAATTGTTACGATAGAAACAAAAGTGTTACAGGCTTGATACAGGACTTAGGATGGGAATCACTAACTGAGCACCGATCACGCTCTAGGTTAAAACTTCTTGAAAGATTTAGAACGCATATACATATTCTCCAGCGATGTCGAAGAAATAATAAGAGCGCCAACTTATATTGGTAGAATGGACCATCCTCGTAAAATAAGAGAGATAGCCTGTAGGACTGAGAGGTATAAAGGCTCGTTTTTCCCTAGAACGATAGCTGAGCAGAACAGAAGTTACGAAAAGAAATCAGCCGACGTAGAGTGATACTATTCATTATTATGCGCTTTACCTTGGTGCTATTGCACCCCCTGCCACACACCATTGCGGTGGCTTGCAGGGTGAACTGTAAATATAGATATACCCAACGGATTTTCATGAAATTTGATATTAAGGGCTTAAAATCCAAGTTGATAAGAAAATCGCAAAAATGAATGGCGTAAGACAATCAGAGGTACCACTTTACTGGTAATAAAAATGAACTTTCCGTCATATCTCGTAAAGTATTGCTCATATAAAAATATTTTTCAAATAAACGTTGTAGAACTAGTAAAGTTGAGTATTTCCTTTCCTATACATTTTTATCGTAGGAGTAGCCGTTATCGATAAAATCAAATGAGGATGTCTTAATTCGAGTTGAACAGAAATTTTCTTGAATGTTTACTTCTTCATTGTTGCTAACATAAACAACCTCACAAACAAACGTTTAATTTCCTTACGTGCGCATGCAATATTTTAAAATAGGAAGAAAATGGATTACTTATGAAGAAGAAATGAACTTTAAAACGTTATTACCCTTACGTATAAGTACATCATTTCTTTCTAATACTCCAATGCACTAAACGCGCCCATTTGTGATACGTTGTAGACTTTCCTAACTTGTTAATTTGCTTTCTAAGCCCAGGGTCGGATCAACCATACAAGCAGACCAAGCAACCACTTTGGGAGTCGAACTTTTTGGAGCGGAAAATTTGAGTCAGAAATATTTGTAAAATATCTACATAATTTTGTTTTCGATAGATATAGTTAGTGTTTTCTTCTTGAAAATATAAGTAAAAATGCGACCTCAAAACACTTCAGCGGGTAACAACGAGGCGAAAACTTCCGGGGATACCATTTGGAAAAACAAAGCCTTACACAAGCGGAGAAGGGATTGAAAAATCTGACCAGGTTCCAAAGACTCTTTGATCTTGGGAACTCTTGAAAATGTTTCCCACTGATCAACTTTCGAGTCTTAGGGCGAGGGCGGCGGGGGTGATGCCCGTTTTCCTTTCCCGCCTCTCCTTTCTTAATCACCTTTCTCCCACCCTCCAAGGGAATGCATGCCTCTCATCCATCCCGCACCTAACTATGGTCAAAGAGTGCATTGTTCCCGGGGGAATATCCCCTGGGGCGCAAAACGAAGAGACCATCGGCAAGAAATATTGTTGGCGGCAAAAACCCCCGGCAGGGCTTCGCGTCCATCCGTGTCTTATATTTCTGTTTCATTGTTTCTTCTTGGAATATTCAAAATGCTTAACCATTCTGGGGAATATCAATCTGCTATGAAGCGCGCCCTATGCTGCATTCTCACCATTCTCACTTAGTAATGCCTGTTGGCCTGTGTCTTAAATTAGTTCGATATAAATATTTTGTACGATTCCAAGAAGGAAGGAAAGTGATACGTTCTACGTTTTCTAATAGCAGATCAACGAAATACCTTTTACTGAAAGGAACAGGATTATAAAGGTGTCAGTATTTCATATTATATTAGACATTTATTGAGAGACGTAGGAAAACCATTTTCATTTATTTTTGCAGTAAAGTCAAGTATACTTTAAATCCATATTTATTAATTTTATTTTCGGCAAAATCACGACAAAAACTGAAAAATAAAACAATTTTGCTTGATAGGTGGTGGTGCAAAGAGTAATTTTAATGCGCGACTGACTAACATCATGTTTTTTATGTTTATAAATCGAACAGAAGATCTGAGTCTTGTCAACTTGCGTTATTTTATGAGCTAAATTGCATTTCAATTAAATAGATTTATTCTTTTAGAGTTTCGGGTTTCTTGATTATGGGCTAATTGGAAGCCTTTGGGTGTTAATATTTTATGTTATTTTATTGTTGAAAATAGTAGATTGTATATTCGTTGTAGATACTCTGATTTATAACTTCAAAATTATCGCTTCCCTTTTTAATTAAGACAGTCCACAAAAATACGGAGTAAATGTATTTTGTTGTACAAATATCAATTAATACTATAAATAATTGTTAGTGTTAGTATATTTTCAATATTACTCTTATAAAAAGTTAAGAGGCCATACCTTACTATTTTACAATTTTTAAAGCGGACTATGGTTGGCCATAAAAAATTATCTGGTGTTGAATATAACAAAAGAAAGGCTACTTTTAAAAACAAACATTGTCTCAAAATTATTAAAAAGTCCTAAACTTGACCTTTCAGAATGTATTAAAGCCATTGATCAAACTATTGATTTTTTTAAAGATTATCGCACGACAGGATTCAACGACATAATAGTAGCAGCAGAAAAAATCGCGGAAGAACTAGAAATTGATCCAGTGTTTGTTACAGAAGAAAGACTAAGAGTACGGCATACGCATAAGCAAATAGATCACGAAGAAAATAATTTTTTCATTGATCCCAAAGAAAATTTTAAAATAGATTCTGACTCAAATGCTATGAAAATTAAACTATGTATAGTTGAGATTATTCATAAATATAAGTGATTATGGATTTGAATAAATAGATTTTTATTATTTCCTATCGTTTTCGACTAACATAATAAAATTACTTAGTAAAAAAATTAAGGGGACGCCATAATTATATCTCGCCTCAGGCGGCAAAATGTCTGGGCACGGCCCTGTGTGTGTGTGTGTGTGTGTGTGTGTGCGTGTGTGAGTGTGTTTATTTATTTATTCATTTATTTATTTAGGACAACTAGGTGTTGAAGGAAACCCAGTGAGCACTTACCGGAAGGAGAGCCGCTTGGGTGTCGGAGAGATACATTTGTAGACGTTGTTGGAGCTTTCGGGATGATCCCTTTGTGTGTGTGTGTGTGTGTGTGCGTGCGTGCGTGCGTGCGGGTACGTGTGTGTATATAATTATATTTTATGCACGAATTATCCTGACAAAAATGAAGACGAGGACTGGTAAGAAGGATATACGTATACTTGTCTGTCTACGGTTGACGTCGGAAAACGAAATTAAATAGAGAGAGATATCACATTCTTTATTTTGGAGATGGAAATACACCAACTTGTCAGGCAGGTATGGTAATATATGGGAGAATCGTAAGATAAAGGCGTTTGAGTACAAGGGGGTAAGACGAATATTCGTCTGTGTATTTTTGTAAGAGAATATAATGTGATGAGGAATGGAGATCAGGAACGAAACATCGATTTTAAATATTAAAAGTTATGAAAAATACAATTAAAGAGATAGAAATACGATGAGAAAAAGACTGGAAATGTTGGAGCGAAAGGTATTGCAATAGAAAGACATAAAAAGGGTGCTAGAAGATGGAAGGGAAGGAAGGACAGTGAAATACGAGCTGGAAAGTGGTGAAAGGAGGGAAAATGTGTAGAGAGAGCAGTTTAATAGCAAAAGATACGGTGGATGAGTTATGAGAAGGGTGTCAGCGAAGGAAATAGAGATAGGGAAACAAAATAATAGAAGAAGGAATATGAAATAGAAAAAATGGAATTTAATACGTCGACAGAGAGAAAATGTTGAAGGCAAAGAGAGGAATTGCGGAGAATTAATATAGCAGAAGGAGAGAAGGCAAGTAGAGAGTAAGAATTTGGGAGGGTCAGGCGAGTAGAAGCACGTAGTTATGTGTATTAGGAGGGGATGGGAACTTTTCTCTCCTTCTCCTTCCCCAACCCTCTCTCTCTCTCTCTTTCTAGATGCAAAACAGGAGCGAAAGATGGAGTTAGCGTGGAAATTTCTCCTCTGAATAAGATACGAGTTTTAGAGTGAAGGGAAAGACCCTCCGAATGGAAGGAGGGAGGGGGGTAGAAGAGTGGAGGGGGAGGAGAAAAGGAGTATGGGAGGGGGAGCAATGTCAAGGTGATGCACGCGGTTCAAGCGGACCAGTCCCTCTACACGGCCGCCCACACCAGACCAACACCGAGAGAGAGAGAGAGGGAGAGAGAAAGAGACGGAGGCAGAAAGGGGGAGATAGAGGAAGGACAGAGGGGGAGATGGAGGGAGGTAGAGAGGGTGGTAAAGTGGGAGTGAGGCCGAGATGGAGTGATAGAGCAAGGGAAGGAGGGAGGGAGAGAGAGGGAGGTAGCAGGAGAGATATGAAGGAGAAGGAACGGGAGGGAGGTAGTGAGGAGAGGGATGGAAACCGAATGAAGAGAGGTAGGAAGCAAGGGAAAAGAGAAACGAGAGAAAGAGGGGGAGATGGAGGGAGGTAGAGAGGGTGGTAAAGTGGGAGTGAGGCCGAGACAGAGTGATAGAGCAAGGGAAGGAGGGAGAGAGAGAGGATGAGAGGGAGGTAGCAGGAGAGATATGAAGGAGAAGGAACAGGAGGGAGGTAGTGAGGAGAGGGATGGAAACCGAATGAAGAGAGAGATAGGAAGAAAGGGAAAAGAGAAACGAGAGAAAGAGGAGCGGGAGAGAAGTGTGGAGAGTTAATAGAAAAGGATACGGAATAGGGAAGAATGGAAATATTATATAATGGGAAGAAGAAGAGAAGAGCAGTTAAGAAAATACAAGGGGCAAGGAGTAAAGTACATAAATGTAGGTAGAAAAGGGATAGAAAAGGGGGGTGGCAAACGAGGAATTAAGACTGACATTAAGAGTGAGGAGGAGAAATGATACGGGAAGAGGAAGGAGCCGAATAAAACGTGACGAGGAATGACAAATACACGAAGAAGGGAAGAGATAAAAGAATGAATAAAATGTCGAGAAAGAAAGAGAGAGAGAAATTCGGAAAACTTAAATTTATGGATAGTGTGGGAGGTAGAAGGAGAGATAGAGAGAGAGAGAGGGCGATGGCAACAGATGAAGGTTGACGCTGTTATTGGGAGGTGTAGAAAGAGAAAAGGAGGAGAGGTGGAGAAAGACCTAAAATAGAGGAGAGGAGAGGGAGAGAGAGAGAGAAGTATGAGAATCTAAAGGACATAAGAGAGAGAGAGGGATGGAGGGAACGACAGAAAAGGACCCGGTTGAAACTTACTTCGCTGCACTCCTCGTCTGGAAACGACCGGGTCGTGGAAGGGGCCACGCCCTCTTTTTCCAGAGAGAGAGAGAGCGGTACGGGGAAGATATTTAATAATCTAACGCACACACACACCCGTCCAGTACTCCATTAGGATCACGTCTGTTAGAGAGGAAGAAAAAGAGAGATCTCTCTCTCTCTCTCTCCTTTTATTCTCAAAAAATAATAATAATAAACCACGAAAAGCGTTGTACGGAAAAATAAAATTATCTGGAGGAACGCCCTTCTGGTAAAAAGAGCGTTAATTTTTTTTTTAAATAAAAGTAATTTATTTTGCTCGGTTACGGAGAATTTCGACGCCCTATGGGACGAACGTAAAATGTTTTTTTTTAGTAATGCGTAAAACCGTTGCGATACAAAGTCATCGGTTAAAAAAAGCGCCTTAAGTTATTGAGTCATAAACCGAACGACTCCAAGGATACGCGCAACGACACCTTCCTTTGTTTTACGCCTCTCACAACGCTTCAGAGGGAGGAGCAAATCGTAGAGTTGCGGAGAGACGGCATACATTACCGTATTTCTCTTTCAAATGAGCTAGCCACAAAAGGAGAACGCTTTAAACGTTTTCCGTGAAGTTTTCATGCATGCGCAACGATTAAAAGGACATTTTTGAGAAAGTGAGTTGAATGGTAAGTAGGTAGTACTAGATTACTGAATTTTGCTACTGCGGAATAGTCCCCCTACCGTACGACAAATGCTAAATAACTTTCCTTATATCTCCTAATCATTTCTGAAAAGTGTAAAATGACCCGAGTTACATCTCATATATTTGGCAGTAAAATCGTGCACTGTTGCATTAATCCTATATCGTTAATTTCCCAACAATTTGTCATTTTAACACTGCTATACACGTACTATCTGGAGTTATAACAATCACTTTCACAAAAATAATTAAGAATTTTCAGATTATAATTTCCAAGAGTCACGCAAATTTCTATCGCTAATACACCTTCCTATAACCCAGGGGTGGGTAAACTTCTTACGAATCAGTTGTGGATGCTTAGGTTGGTCGCATTAAAAGATATTTCTGCGAGCCACATTAGGGCTCATATCGGAAGTTTTTTGAGACTCCTATTGGTAAAAGTTGATGATTAATAAAATTTTAGCCCCATAGCTTCGGTATATGGTGGTGTCTTAAAACAAAATTTTTAGTGGTGGGTTAAGGCATTCTTTTTCATATTGTCCTAGGAGGAGAGGATAGGGTGTCTACTTTCAAATGCCAAGATCGCAGTTTCGTATCCTACTGTGGGCATGGGTGCTTGTGATTGTATATAATATATAGGCTCTATATTACTGTTTAATAATTTAATGTTTAAGAAGAATTGATAACAATTTTTAAATGTAGACTTTATCGCAAGAATAAGCACGTCGAAATAGACAAAAGAAGAACTTAACTCCACAATCGATGGCCCGTTGTTTTATCGAAATTAAAAGTATATATAAGATCGATTTTCCTTCACCTCCCGCTCAAAAACCCTTTGGACCCAGTTACACGGTTGGTGCGCCCTGATCGGATATGCTAATGAGACCTTCCGACCTTGGTGAACAATCGCGCGTGTCTGCCCAAGTGGGAGGGAGTTCGATCCTCCCCAAGGACATCCCTACAATTTGAATGGAAACGAAGTTTCTCAAGCGTCTGCGTCCGTGTGTGTATACGTTTGCGTAAGCCTGCCAAGGTTTTTGGAAGTTTCAGGCCCTAAAATTAATCCTTTTCGAATTTTTCCAAAAAAACGGGCAAGTTTGCCAGCAACGAACATTTTTCATGAGCAAAAAGCATTCAAGTACGTATTGCTCCTAATGGAACTGTCTATGTATCATTTCAAATAATACAGTACAAAGAAACAGGTGTAATGGTCATCACAACTCACTCCGTCCTATAATTAAATACAATGCGCTTATTCTAATCCTTAGAAACTTTTTTATTAACGCTTATTTGCTTCCCGTCTATTACAACATTAACGAACGCTATGTCTAACCACGATCTATATATATACAATTCACTACGAAAAAACGAGCTGTTAATTCAATTGCGACGAAGATTCCAAAAACCTTCCCGTTTTTATCTGACAATTATGACTCGGATGATGCCTTAAATCTGATTTTAAATTTGCTATCCTTTTTAAGCCCA
Organism: Uropetala carovei; assembly: GCA_036926305.1. NCBI lineage: Eukaryota > Metazoa > Arthropoda > Insecta > Odonata > Petaluridae > Uropetala > Uropetala carovei. The sequence continues at coordinate 23,727,893 of JAXCHB010000045.1, read as the reverse complement.
CTATGAAATTCTATTATCGTGGATTTGTTTCAAATAACGTCTGCAATAATACTAAATACTTCATATTTCTAAAAAAAATGAATATAAGGCTAGTTTATTCTTGGGAAACTTTAACAACAATTGGATTTTCTAAAAAACGGCTCATACGATTATCATCAAATTTCATACAGTCATTTAAGTTGTTGTTTATAATAATTCTACATAGTTTATATGTTTTAAAGATAAATAACGACGCATTAGTATATGAGAAAGTTTGTATAATTTATATTGTACCGATTTTACTTTTTTTTAACTGCAATCACCAGCCTTAATTCAATGATTTAAATATTAATGTTTCAAACATCTGATTTAATTTTTAAAAAATAAACAATAACAAATTAAAATTTTCTCTTTAATCAGACTTCCTAACAGAGTAAATACGTTTTATTAACATATTCGCTGCATTTCAATGACGTAACAATGCAGTTTGATTAACTCTTTCAGTTAATTTTCATGTAGTCAACTTGAGAGAAATTTCCGGTATGAGAAATTTAAACTAAAAATGCAAATGATAATGAGCAAATTTTATTTTTGGAATCAAATGCGAAGACTGAGCTAGTAGCAGTGGCGGATCCAAAGGGGGGGGGGGGAGAGGGGGGGACAGGGGGGAGAGGGGGGGGGGGCCATTTCACTCCACTGGGCGCTTTCTTAAATTCATTCCGCCCGAAAATCCTCAATTTTACGCCGCTGATTAGGCCTGTATAGCAAGGGAAAGGATTCTGATAGGGGTAGGGATTTTCAAAATATAGGGCAGTTGGTAGGGCGGATTCGCTAGGTGGAGGAGCGATCGCCGCCCCCCCCCCCCCCCCCCCCCCTCTTGAGAAGTTTCTGGATCCGCCCTTGGCTAGTAGTCATGGCGAATAATTTCTCATCGATTTAAATATATTGTGTTGATTTCGGATTTTAAGTTAATCTTTAGGCTAAAGCGGAGTACATACTTTCATGATTTTATTAAGAGAAAAATAACAAAATGTTCAATTTTACACGTATATTTTTAATTCTCCAGTTTTAACCAATAATTTAGGTAATATAATGGTTAAGATTAAACCGGCCTTTCTCGAATTATTCCTAGTAATCCAAAAAACACGCAGTATAAACGACGTGAAACTGTCTGTAACATAAATTAGATACACACACATATAACACCGAAAATTTAAATTCAAATTTTAGGTAATCCAACTGTATTTAATTAACTGTATAACAATACTATTCCAACCGTTTCATTTTTCCAATTGCCGTAACATTATTTACCTCCCTGCAAAGTCTGACCAGAAAGAGATTTTCCACTGCATTTGAGCAAACAAACGAATGTTAACTGAAAAACCAAACCGACAAAAATCCGTTGAGTAAACAAAGCGTTGCCGGAGGGCATAATCCAAATTCGATCCTCAAAAAACAATTAGAAAAACAAACCCTTCTACCGACTAAATGTAAAGACAAAATAAATATAAACAACGAAAGAGCTGCTGAAGCAGACAGTAAATGGCGTTTTTTTTTAAATAACATTTTAGATAGACATACGGCCAAATGAAGAAAACGTGTACTAAACAGTACTGAATCGAATGGCGAAAAACAAAAGCCTAGCTGCTTTCATTTAGGAATTAGCGCGTCGGACAGACAGACGGACATCCACAATAAAAAGTGCACGACAAGACAGAATACTAAATCGACTGGCGAAAAAACGAAGTCTTTATCTGCTATCGTTTAGGAGGAGTTAACGCGTCAGACAGACGGACACACCAACCGCATTAGTGGGTTAAAAAAAACGCTAAAAAAAACAATATTCAATTCCGGAATGATCGTTACAACAACACCCTCAGGCCTAAAGAATTACAATCCTCAAAACATTTAACGCTAAAGAATACGGCCGGGAAGCACGCCAAATGCCAGCCAAAATCCGAATACGGGAGATATATAAAACAAAATAACAATCCTCCGCGGTCTTACGGTGAAAGAACGGTAATAATAACGCAGGTATAGAACGTCATAAAAACAGTTTCCCACGTTACCGACGCGATGCATCTTCACCAAAACCAGCGCCTCGAGCCCTTAAAACCGATAAATCCCGCGTCGAGAAACGAGAGAGGAAGATAATATTTCCGCGCGATATAATTTCCTCTGTACGGAATGCATTCGGTTTGTTTTCGTAGCCGTTAGGTGCCGCGAGATGCGTCCGCAAGTGCAATGTTTGCACAGCTGGGGCCTCTCGACTCGGACGCGGTAATGCCCGGAGATTGGTAGAGATAGAGGGAGAGAGAGGGAGAAAGGAGGAGGGAGGGAGAGAGGGAGAAAGGGAAGAACCCACACCGAAACGGCTGCATTCTCTATCCCGTCGAGGAAGAGAGAGAGTAACCCAGTCCGCTACCCCTCCTCCTTTGCCCTTTTCATCCGTTCCGCCCCCACCCCCTCCCCACCCTCATTCCAAACCCGTACTATTCTTCTTACTGGATCGTGCTTGCCTTCCTTTCAGAGCTTTATTTTTCGTCGTCCTTTTTCTTCTCGTTTTTTCTTCCTTCCTTCCGCGGCGTGAGCGAGCGTTTGTTTGTGCGTGCGCCCGAAGAGAGAGAGAGAACATTGTACATAAAAGGGTTTCGCGTCCCGACGGTCATTTTTTCCCCGTAATTGACGGGAAATAACCCTCTCCTGTCATCATCTTCTTCTGCCAGGTGCTAGAACGGGTCGAAAGTGGTCCACAATAAAAAATAAAAAAATTCTCATCCAGATATTTTTTTCATTACGCTAGGTCGACTTCTTTCGTGCTCTGACCGTATTAAAATTCAATGTCACGTCGACGAAAATTTTGCCATTATGTGGTGAAGAATTAGTCGCACGTTTTTACTTTGCTTATCCCGACGAGTATGAGGAAAAAGAACGTGAGACGTCGTAATTTAAAATTTAGGTTTTTTTTTTTCGATATTAAGCTTTTTTTTGGGTTATATTTGTATTCCACGCTTTCATTCCTTTCCCATACTCTCAACTTCACTTTTGAATTTTTTTAATAACATTTTCTAAGGAACCCTTCTCTCGCTTTAAAATAAAAGGTTCGGAAATAGAGAAAGAGGAGCCGGACGCGGAAGATCTTTTCAAGTTTACCATCGTGAAATACGACTTTTCCACACACACACACATATATATATATATATATATATATATATATATATATATATATATATATATATATATATATATATATATCACTCTATAGTGGACGGATAGAAGATATGAAAGCTTTATGCTATAGTGCTTCTCCGCTGGGAGGATGGGATGAGGGAATTGAACGCAGTGAAGGGACTCCAGTCCATTTATTAAAACCCATCCGAACGAAAAGTTATCACGTTTTTTTCTCCTTTATATGTATCAAACTAAGTGTTCCAACCCGCAATAGGGCTATAAAAACATTCGAGAGAATGAGATGGAATGAAATATATGTCCGAAAAAAAATATGGCAGAAAGACTTTATTCGATGGTGGTAACTCCCCGGAGAGGCTGTCCTTCTCTTTAAAACCGTTAAAACAGAAAAATTAATGGTTAACCGGATGGTTTATGGTGGTGCTCTTGAGGAAGAATGTCTTCACTTTTACCTTTAAAATTTCTTTATATTTTGTAGCCTATTATTTACTAGATCGGTATTTCGAGAGAGACAGACAGTTGGAGAGAAGTAGAAATTCCGTGATAACGTTTCTCAGAGGCTTGTTTTTATCACGTTACAAGTGCATAACAGAAGAAACGATAATGTCGAAAATGAAATCAAACGCTCGGTAAAATCGCTTATAAATGCGCAAGATATCCTTTTGTGTTTCAACTAAACGAGGAAAAATGTATAATACTTGATAGTGACAAGAGCTTTCTTCGATAATGAATAAAACATAAAACTCCCGGGTAACACATAGCTTGGAAGAAATAAATTTTGATTATTTTATTTTAGCTTGATAAAAATGAAGATGTAACCATTCCACGAATGCTGGAGAAGGGTGTCCAAAATATACACGCGAGAATAATTGGCTTGGCATGTCACATACCGCTTTCAAGTTTTTTCAACATTCGTAAAACAGCGTAAAATAGATTAATACCTCAATATAGGATGTACTTTAAGTAGCAGTAAGACTCAAAAATATCTTCCCTACTACAGTTAGGCAAGCATGTGGAATAGGTCGCATTTTTGAAAAAAATGATTTGTGCTTGTAAGTCATACGACGAAATCAAGTTTACCGAATGATAGACATTGCTTCCAAGAACATTTAACACTATTATCGATGAACTAATCAATAATTTTCTATGGAGTTACACTGAAGAAACGATAAAATAGGCGAAATTTAATTTTAGAATCCAGAGGACTTACTCGTTAATGCTACATTCCATTTGTTCGAAAGTGCAATTCGTGCTTCATTTCACGACATCATCGACGTATTAAAAGTAACGCGAAAGCCACAGATTTTTAAATTGGACAGTTTTTAACAAATTCATATTTTTTATGAGTCAAGCAATGAGATTTATGGAAAGTGTATCTTTCGGTGTTTTTTTTTAATTGACATAATTAAAATTTAAGAAAAAAATAATGAAAATTATATCGTCAAAATGTGTTTTCGCTTTGTGCGGAATGCTCACATGAGAATATTTTTTTTTACGCGCCACAATTCAAAAGATAAGCTCGCTGATTAGTTTAGAAACATATCGATTATTTTAACGGATAAATCCACCATTAATATTTTCTTAAAGTTTTAGCATACATTTTGCAGGAAAGCCTAAGTAACACCTTTTAGAGGTTAAGTCGGGAAAGAATCCACATCAGATTCGGATTCCTGGCTCCGCTCTATTTCGCTCGAGATCCTAGATACGCTCCGAGGGACAGTGCGAAGCATTATGTCCGTCTCCTTGCCCACGTAACACAGTGTTCGATTCACCGCCGCGCTTCTTTTTTAAACAGGAGCATATGCGGAATGGGCGATGAAGTCCGAATATCGCTTCCGAGATAAACTCTCTCTCTGTTTGCCCTGCGTTTCGATCGCCATGGCGCCTTAACGCGGATTAGCTCCACTTATGACCCTGTTTTACTCTCCGTACCATTTATCTGCAACCTGTTATGGATACAACGCGCACCCAAAGCGAACTAGACAACTGGGTCAAAAGGTGAAACGATGATTTCTTTCGGCTGTCTTATCGCAACAAGATTTTCGACGCTTATGACAATAAACTGAGTCGATCAATCTTATCATTAGGAAACGCTGTTTTGTTTTTTTTAAGATAAGCCTTATTTTTTCTAATCGATTTTTTAATCGCAACGTTAAATGAAAAAGCACGCACTTCCGAATTACTGAGAAGCCAAAATCTAACCATGAATTCAATAGAACCTTTAAGTATTTTTTATCATTTATGAGGCGAAAGCGTAATTCAATATTGAAGTGGCCTGTAGAGTTTTCGTATAGGTACTTATAGTGCTGACGATTACATAATGACCTCGAGTATAAGGCGATCTCCGACTTCAGAAAACTCGCGAAAGAACGTTATATTTGGAGGGATAAATAATTCTAATTTGAGCTTTAATACAGAGGTTAATCTACACTTCCAATTTAAATGCGAATTACTAAAATAAAGACGAACATTTTTAACTCGAGAAATTGTGAATTCATCAGCTAATATTTTCCATTCGCCGTCAATAACAGCAGACATTATCGGCAGTAATAATGATAATTTTTCCGGTTAAATTTTAAATTGCCTTAAAATTGATCCAGGTTGCTTTATATATAATTGCTTCTTTTAATTGATTTTTAATGCCTAAGAAACAACCATGACGAAAAATATCGTTTTTATCATCGTTGAAATGTGCCACTATTCCAGTTAAAATGCTAATATTCTTTTATGAAGTTCCTCAGATTCAAATTGATCGCAACAGTTCACTAACAGGGTAAAAGATTATTCCTACGAGTTATGCTTATCATCAACATCCCTGACATAAAAAAGTAACTAACTAAAATATACCCTTCCTAAATGCTTTCTGACGTGAAAACGCAATGAAATGTAATTTCCTACCTCTTGTTTGGGATAAGACATTCCGTGAAAAACCAAAATGGTTAAAGACGAATTTTCGGCATCTTTCTAAATATTTGTTGACATCTAACATTTATTAAATCGAAGTTGAGAAACCATTTGCGTTTCGAGCTGCTTTAGAAGTCGGCATTGTTTCTGTTTGCAGGTTCACAGAAAACCTAAGGTTGCCCAGACATTCAATAATAATGCCTGCGAATAAAATTCGTGCGAAAACACTCGCTGAAATTTGAAAACAAGACATTTTTACCGCAATTTACGATCGAACCACAGAATCGTGGTCGTTAAATTCTATAGACAGCTCCCTACTGCAGTAACAAGGTACGGACGTCCGCGCGGACCGTACTTTTACCCGAGACTTAACTGCAAAAGAGGCTCATAAACCATCTTCAAGCTCCTCTTTTATGTATTAACGAACGCCGCACGGAAAACCGAAATTGAAGCCGACAGGCTGAGGACATAAAGGAAAACCGCAGGCGCTCTCCTTCCTGCGAAAACCCAATTGTAACCCGACGCCTTCGAATATACGAACCGTGGGGGTGCGTCATGTGAACAAGTCGTACTTGCTTTGTACGGTCCAGCATCACGTATGCCGGCGAGCCATCGACCTTGGCTTTAAGACCCGCACGGCCAGACCGACAATCCCTGGGGAAAAAGAGAATGCGGCGAGGACATTCCCCTTCTCTCAACCTCTCTCTCTCTCTCTCCCTATCCTCACTCTCTCGCCTCTCTCCCTATTCCTACCCTCCTTCGCTTATCTTCATGGATAAGATTTGATATTCCGATCCCACCTTTTTTCCTACTTTCGTTGTTTATTCGTTTTTTGTTCTACTAATATTGCCGTTTTTCAAGATAAAATAAATTTTTATTTTTATCGCGTTCAATCGCTCTGTTACACTTCATTAAACGAGTACTGTTTAACGTTGCTTTGCTACAAATCGGTTCTCTTTTTTTAGTTATGCCAAAATTTTAAATTAAAAAAATTAGTTTGTTGTTGGGTTGATTTGGTTTGGGTTTCTTTCACTGGTCCTTCAACCCATTTGTCGTATTACTTCTGAAAAACTTTACATATGTTATTTTGCAGTTGGATTTTCCCAACCTAAATCCCTCTCATCCTACCCTCTCCAATCTCCCTTCCCTCTGCGTCTCCCTTACCCCCTCCCCTCTCTCTCTCTCTATTTCCTCCCTTTCTCATCCTTCAATTTCGTCCCATTGTTCTTACTTTTTCCTGTTCGAACGCAGCAAGCGAGTGAACAATAGTAATAATACACCACGCGAAATCGCCGAAGCTGCCTCAGCTGACGCGAAGCTTATTTATCTTAAATACGTATTTAGCGTCGTCAGTTCGATAGCGCCTATACACGCGTTTAAATTCGTTGCGGCAATATGCGTGATTCATTATTGCCCCTCCGATTAAAAATAAAAAGAAAGAAGATGTTCTCACGCGCTTCCGATTGTCACACGGTCACAAACGGCGTCAGATAAGAAAGAAAAGAATTATATACGTGACGTGTGGGCGGGGTTATTATTCCTTGTTTTCTCACCCCATACGAACGCAACGTCATCCGAAAGGCGATTTTGCGCGAGTGACGAGTCGAGCTTCTTTTTGTCTTTATAAGCAGTGCGTCACTACGGCGCCGGTGTTGGAAATGCGGCGTGGCTATTGTTTTGGGTCTGTATATCGACCGAGACGACAATTTCTCTGCGTTTTATAAATAACGACGTCGTTCATTAACGCGGATTCGGTGATCCTTAACACAATATGGCGAATGAGAAAATAAAATGAAAAGGATGACGAAAGAAAAATAAATGAAAAATTAGGAAAATGAACGAAACTAAGCAATAACGAGGGAGATAATGGAAATATTAAAAAGATTTGTTTTTTAAAGCTAAAATGAATGAAGCGTTAGACGACACCGAAGAAAACGAATCAGTTTATTCAATGACACCTGATTCCTAAAGAAGAATAACAAAGGGAAGAGAGACAATTTTAAGGAAGATGAATGGAAAGATACACCAAAATGAATGGAAAATAAGTAGAAAAAAATAGAAATTACTCGTACAAAATCGATCTAATCCGGTCGGTATAAAATTCATTAAAGCGAACATCTTTATATCTCTTCTCTAATTAAAGCCTTTATTCTTCAACTTAATTTCATCCGAATCGTTAACCTGTAATCATTTGTAAAAAAACGATTAAAATTGACAAAATTAAAACTAAGCAAACAAGGCAAAAGTTTCACAGGCTACTTACTTTACAGTTTCAGAAAGAAAGACTTCTACTAGCGGAATATCACAGATAAATGTCGAACGTACTTTTGGCACGATAGCCACGTTTTTGTTTCTGCTGGATAAAGACACGGCGAAAGATTACACTATTCTCCGGATTACGACCGCGCCGCGCATAAAACATTCCCTATTCCCCGATTCTTCAGCCATGAGCGCATTCTGTCAACGCTGGAAATACGAGAAAAAAAGAACGAAAAATATCGCCCCGTATAAATTACGTCGTTTGAAGCATTGCGGCCGCATAGATTTCAAGCGCTCCTCTTCCCCCCCTCCCCCCCCCCTCTCCCCTCCCCCCCAATCCATTTCCTCCGCTTTTACGTACGTGCCTCGTTGCGGGGATTTTTCTTCCATTTATTTATATGGCTCGGCGCATCCGACCTCAACCAGCCGAGATCGGATCAAAAGAGAGAGATGATTTGCACGCTCGCCGAAACTAGGCGGCAAATTGCGACGACGACGACGATGATGATGATGAAAGCGCGGCGGCGATGATAGACAAAAATAGGTCACCTATCCACCAAAAAGGGACGACACAACTAGAAAGAAGGGGAAAAAACATATACGACGTTCGCTTAAAATAAACAAGTTAGGAAAGTGTACAGCGTATCAAAAATGGGCGCGTTTCGTGCAATGTAGTATTAGAAAGAAATGATATACCTACCTGTACGTCAGGGAAATAGCGTTTTAAAGTTCTTTTCTTCGTCATAAATAATCCAATTTCTTCCTATTTAATAATACGGCATACACACGTAAGTAAATTAAACGTTTGTTTGATAGACTGTTTATGTTAGCAAAAATGAAGAAGTAACCATTCAAGAAATTTTCCAAGTTCAACTCGAATTAAAACATTCTTGTTTGATTTTCTTTATGACGGCTACTCCTACGATAAAAATGTATAGAAAAAGAAATACTCTAAGTTACCAGTTCTAAGTGTTTTACTTGAAAAATATTTTGATATGAGCAATACTTTACGAGATATGACGGAAAGTTCATTTTTTGTCACCAGTCAAGTGGTACCATTGATTGGCTTACGTGATTCATTTTTTTCGATTTTCGTATTATCTTTGATAGTGTCCTTAATATCAAATTTCATGAAAATCCGTTTGGTAGAAGCCGAGAATGAACATTCGGACGGACGGACGAGCGGACCGACGACAATAGGCGCTCACGCTGGAGGCGAAACGCGTCTAAAAAGAGGGGATTTTTTCATACGTAAAGGCTCGGCATCCCTTGGATCTTACGGCTGAAATATAAATATCCCTCTTTGATGAAGGAAAAAAATATTTAAAAATTCAAGATTCGCGGGAAATACTGAAAAGGATCCTGTTTTATTTCCGCGGATTATTCGGATCTCTAGCGCGCCGACTCGTCAAAGGAAACCTTCGTTTAAAAAGTCTATTCCGACCGAAAACAAAGCACGGTGAAGTTAGCTAAGAGAAGGTAATTAACCTTTTTCTTCAATGTCGAATGAAACGGTTCCGTTTCCATTTCTTTTTGAGGAAATAAATCATCATTCGCCTTATGACTTGCAATACAGGAGTTTATTTTTTTTCTTTCGGCTTCAGTGCGTGTCACGAGACGCTTCTCTCGGGAGGATGAAACGTCTCGAGCCTAAAAAAAAGAAAACGTGTCCTTCGCTCGGATGACTTCGAAGGACGATGGCAAACAGCCGACGTCGCTAGTATGACGCTTGCAAGAAGAAATCGTCGCGTCGGATAAAATTTTGATACGAGACACGTCGCTAGCCGTGACGTATAAAAAGTCTCCCTACGACCGTAGAGAGAGGGAGAAGCGTTGGGAGAAAAAAATGAAGAGACATCAACGCCAGAAGCAGAGGGTAAAGTTCGAAGAAAAGTTTGTCTTTTCCTTGTTTTACCTACGGACGTCAAACCGTTACTCATGGTGATAAATACGTCAGACTCTCTCGTAAATTAAACCGTCAATCGTATCTAGAACTGAATTAGGAGTTTTGCTACGTGCAACGTGACAAACTGTGCGTAAAAAATAAGTTGAACGGTGAATCCGAAGATAATTCGAGTGAAAAAAACAAGATAATACATAATTAATCGTTATGAAAGCAATAATTATATGTCTGACGGGAAAATATTAATTTTTAATCACTTAAATTTATCTATAACCAAAGTTTTATCGTTGTCAAGAAAGCTCCACAAGCATTAATTAGCGGTTTACCGAATTTTCAGATATTTATCACAATTAAAAAATTTATCACGCTTAAATAGTCTTTTAAAACCATTAGATTGGCCTAATCGTCTAAAAATAACTATCTCAGTTCACCAACCACCCGTTTTAAAGCATTAGCCCGGCAATCGAGAGCTGTACCTAATATTTAATTAATTTAATTAATAATAATTAATGCCCCGGTTGATAAAGTTAGATCAACTTTATGACAGAAAATAAAAGCAAATGTCATAATATTTCGATTGTTCGACGCATAGGTATCGATCTGCCTCCCTAGTACCTCTTTTTGTTGCATTTTAAAGCTTAAAACTTTATACGCAATCCCTTTGTATATTATTATATTCCCTGACACGATGAATATTATTCTTCTCCGAATACGTTTTCTTTTCTGCAGATATGATTCTGAAATCTCCATCACTCAACCAATTTGTCCACGCGCCTGAGTGGTTGTCCGTGTATTTATGCGTCACACAAATAGGATGACGTGACCACGTTAAGCCTTTTGTTTTGACTTTCTATCTCCAACTCGCTACGTCTTCACTAGCCTAATAGTTTGTTGGGTGGTACCGGGAAGGAGGGCCGAGATTCACTTCCGCCGTCTCTAGACGGTAATTACGAACTCAATTCACAGTTCGCTTTCTGAAACTTTGTCGTGTTCTAAACTTCGTTCCGTTTAAAACTCAGCCCACTGAGTAAAACAGCGAGTGGATCCATTATACCAGAATTGTTCTTCGACTATAAGTAATTAACATACAATATTTGCCGAAATAAAGTTTCGCGCAGGCTTTTTAATTTATGGAGTAATAGAGTAGTGTGACGTCACTTTTTATGATGCGAACGTGAGTGATACCGCAACACGGTGATTAACCCTAAATAAGCACTTGTGGCAATAAAACGTCAACCTTGGATGAAAAAAAAGAGACTCATTAAACCTTGAATAGCTCTCACAAATACACACCTCAATCTATCTTATCTATATCTATTTAAAACTAAACTTTATTTATTTTTGACCGATATTACTATACACAACAACCATCCTTTGTTTTCAGTTTGATCAATATTGCGAAATCAAGGCATATTTGGATGAATAACAATGTAACGCATGCACATCCAAAGTCATACTACGCAGAGAACATGAGTAACAAATCCGATATCCGCGAAAGCAGAATCATTTTCGGAAAATTCGAAAAATTTGAAGAGTGGGCACACTTCTTCATCCTGCAATAAACGTTTGACCACAAGACAGGTAATGTAAATGTAAAAAATGTGGCACAAACCCATATGCCCATGATCTAATTATAGTTAAGAGTGGTGTTCGTGGTTGCATTCGAAAAGAATTGAAAAACGTGTTCCAGAATTTCGTCCGACCTCATACGGTTATGCCTGCTTTAAGGTCCTCCCTCTAACGCATCTGGACCGCATTACCTGTAAAATTACCATGGCAACGGAGATATTTAAGCAACTCGAGTAAGCGTGCATTTTTTATGTATCACTTAGGGCCATCTTCTTGGTGCCTGATTGTGGGGCTGAAAAAATTGGGCTGCTCTTAAAAAAAATCCAAGCCGTACGCAATAACCGCTTGTTCCATTTTCTCCTGCCCGATCCATATCCTCTCTCCAGTTAAATAGACCGCCCATTCATCGCCCAACTTCGCACAAGGCTTTACTCTGTTCGCAGCGGAGAACATCCATCACTTTCGCAAGATGCGTAAAACTGGTTGCGTTCGAAAATACGCTCGAATCGAGATCCTCCACTTCCCATCTTCTTTTCCACACGCGATCGTCGCTTCACTTTCGTTCGACGCGTCGATCAATTATATATACATATATATATATATATATATATATATATATATATGCTTAAAGAAAAGGAAAGGTAATAATAAAGGTGGCAACAAGGTGTTGGAGGGAGCCCAGTGGACACTTACCTAAATTGGAGAGCCGCTGGGGGTGCTGAAGACACGAAAAACACAAAAATACGAAAAACAACACAAATTAGAGCTTTCGGGATGACGTCATTCCTCAGCAACGGAGAGGCATGTACTCCCTGTTGCCACCTTTATATATATATACGATATATAGTTATAGATGGGATAGCTGGAATTTAGGTCGAACCGAAGCATTCACTTAGTCATCGGTAGGCACTCTATCATAAAAAAATAGACCACTTGACTAATCGAATTTGTAGGCGCTGACGAGCGTAAAATCGTTAAAAAGAAACTATAAAATCCAAAATATTTAACAACCAACCACGTAAATTTATCGAGGATTTATTGTCATCATCAAAAATTAACTAGTCGATTCTGGAGCGTCGGTTTAGTTTAGTTCGATATTTTACATGAGAATACTTTGTGGTTAATATACTTTGTATGACCCAAAAATTCCCTAATTTATTTCTTGTGCACTTTATAACGATAGGCAGTTGGCAGCACTTGAAAACTTGTCTCCAACTTATTGCCAATATTTTATGATGTTATGCCTGATTTGTGATGGATTGTGATTTTATTATTCATTGATTTAGAACAATTTGGATCACCTTTATTATACATCTTCGCTTACCATTGAGCCGTAATGATCTGCATGAAAAATATTCAACGTCTTCAAGGAATTATTATCTGACTTGCCTTTAATGCATCTATATGCATGGTAAATGAAAAAAAAACTAGGGATATTAATAGCTTAGCTACACTAAAAGCTTTTAAGCTTCAAAATGTTTAACAAAGAAAGAGCATTGAAAGAACACCATAATTCATAGTTAAAAGTTGCAAAGAAAACGATCAACGTATACCCCAAATTGCCTCTTTCTCCGTTTGCATGGCTGTTATACTCCACCTCAAACTAGTATAACAGTTTTAAGAGGTATTCGATTAAAATACTGCTAGAACGTTCGTCCCAACTTATTCTAATAAATTCCATTATTACTAGCAGTAGAAAGTTAAACTTAACGCGGTTGGTAGGAATGTGAGAAATCCACTACCACGACTGAATAGAATAAATCCTTTATTCTCCAGGATATTCGTGAGAAAATGTTTTTTTTTTCCTTTCCATTCAAATTCATTTGAAACCTCTGGAATTAAAAACAAGATTTCTCTGTTCGTTTTGTCGAGATGGAGCACCGATCTTGTTTTATAAAAGATTGTTATGCCTTCGCCCACGTAGTAACCGGGCGAGATATTTTTCCCTGCCGAAATTAACGACGGACCCTATCCCTCTCACCTTTATAAATGGCACCCGTTTAATCACTAGGAAAACCTCCTGTCGATTCGCCCCGTTTTTTTCTTTCTTTTCATACAAGCAACACCACCTTCCTTTTTACGCCTTCTCAATTACTGCAGAAACGTGTATTGTAAACAGGAGCCACTACTCCAAAAAAAATCTATCCAAAAAAAGGAATCGGAAGATAAATCCTCGGGTTGGATTTGAAGACGACGTAAAAACAAGGTGACCCGGATGAAAAGAGGAAGAAGAAAACGTAGTGACGCGAAGGAATGGAAAGGAGGTAAAGAGGGAGAAGAAAAAAGAGGAAGAGGAAATAGAAAGAGAAAATAGAGTGAGTACGTAACGAAAGAGGGAAGGAAATATAGGAGAGGGAGAAAGGGAGAGAAAGAGATGAGAGGGTAGGAGAGAGAGGGAGAGAGAGGAAGAAAGAGGAGAGAACGGAGAGGGGGATAGAGGAGAGGGAGTAAGGGTTAGAGGGAAAAAAAGAGAGGAAGAGAGAGAGAGAAAGAGAGACAAGAGGGGGTAGGAGAGGAAGGAAGAAAGAGAGAATGAAAGAGAAAGGGGATAGCTGAAGGAGAGATGGAAAGAGAAAATTGAGCGGGAAAGAGAAATGAGAGAAGAGAAAGAAGAGAGGGAGAGAGAGATTGAGGATAAGGAAGATTGAGAAAGAGAAGGGAAAGGGAAGAAGAGGAAGATATTGATGGAGAAGGGGGGAGAGAAGGAGGAAGACAAGAAGGAAGGGAGACGAGAGAGAGAGAGGAGAGAGAAAGAATAGAAAGAAAGAAAAAGTAGAGTGGGAAAGAAAAGAGAGAAGGGAGAAGAGGAGGGAGGTAGGGCCATAGAAAGAGGGGATGTAGAGAGGTTAGGAGTGAGAGAGAGAGAAAGAGGGTGGGGGAGGGAGAGTTGTAGAGATAAAGAGAGATATGACCTGTACCCTCCTGCTGAGAAAGAAAAGAATAATGTCTAAAGGGTGGCGCTCGAATTGGGTGAGATGGAAAGGGGGAGGGGGAAGCTGGGTGGATGGAATAGAGTTAAGGGAGGGGAGGGAGGGTGAGATTGAGGGGGAAAAAACACCGGAGATAATAGGCAAGGAGCGCCGCAAGAGCGGTCCCGGAAACCAACTCTCCTTAAGATTTCTCCTGGGAAAGAGAGTAGGAGTTGCGCGATAAGAGGCAAGTGTGTTGAACTACACGGATGAGTGGTCCATTCATTTAAAACTCCCCTCCCCCTCTCTTTTTTTCCCTCTCCATCACATCTCCACTTATCTCCTTCTCTCTTCCTCCTCCTTTCTTCACCCAATCCATCCACCGCCCCTCTTCCTCACACTTCCCATCTTCTGTGTTATTATCTACCTTAGCTCATCCCATCTCATCCTACCTCCCTGCCATCATTTCCTTTCCCAAATTCTCATTACATCCCCCTTTCCCTATTTCTCACTCTCTCTCTCTCCCATCCATCCTTAACTCATCTCTCCATCCACTTCTTTCTACATCTCTAGCTCCCTACCATTTAAAACATCCTTCTCCTCTCCTCTCTCTCTCTCCCTATCCCTCTTTCCCTCTATCATCCTCCCTTTCTCTCTCTCTTCTCTCCATCCCTCTCTTCTCATCCTTTCTCTTTTATCTCCCTTCCTCTCTCTTCCTATCCCTCTCTCTCTACCTCCCTTTCCACCTCCCTCTCCTTTCTTCCTTCATCTCTCCCCCTCTACATATCTCTCCTTTCTCATCTCTCCCCTTCCTTTCTCTTTCTCCCTCTCCATCTCTCTCCCTCTCCATCTCTTTCTCCTACCATCCCCTTTTTCCTACTCTGGCCTCAACTCCGACTCCTTTCTCCCTCTCCTCGCCCGCTTAAGTTGGTTTTCATTGCCTTCACGTTGTTACCCAGGAGATGGTGCGTGTGGGAGGGGAGAATGGGACAGGGGCAACATGGGGCCGACTCCGTGTCCATTTCCCAAAGTGGGGAAAAAAATCGTGGCGGAGCAGTTGGGATGCGCTCGCCGTAATGTAATGTAATTGCACGCCTTTAGACGAGTGTGCGCAATGCGGAGGAAAACGCTTTACGGGAAATCCGTTTCCGATAATCCAAACGAAATATTTTCACTTTCGACAAAAGGCCATATATCTTGGCGGAACGTAGCGCTTCCGATATTGAGTCGCTGGAATTCCTTGCAACTTGCGCAAATTATGAGAAACATCCGAAGCATCTGCGATCGATGTTTTACGGACGATCTTAATTGAACCTTCGAGGAACTTCCACTACCTCTTTTAATGGTTTGAACCGGCTGTCTTTCATCTCTTAATTTTTCCACTTAGATTGCGCGCCTAAAAACTCGGAGGTTTCAGTTCGTAAACAATTTCCGGAAGTAATGAGATTTTTTCGTAATATTAGTATCAAGAATGCCAAAATCGTGTCGATGCTTCCAACTGCATATTCATTTAATTTCATTGTCTCATATAAAATTTTAGAATTTAATGCGCAACACAACGTCTTAACCATTAGACGATTTTATGCAAGCTCTAATTAAACAACTGTTGTGCGCCAATAAAATCCACACGCATATAATTTAATGGCGACTGTGTTGCCACTTTAAAAAATTAAGATTTTTTCATGAAATTAATTAGTTTGCATTTCATTATACTGCAAACATTTTTATAATGCCTTTACATAATGTGAAAACTGCCTATTTTGGGAAAACCCGTCTTTTAGGCGACGTTTAATCATTTTAAACATTAAAATACATTCTACATCTTAAATCTGTTTTTCCTTTTCTCTTAAAACCATGTGGACATAATAACAAGGTTAAAGGAGATATAACAAGATGGAAACGTATCTTTCATTCGAAAATACTGCACCAACAAAAACATGCACGCACCTACAGAAAGAGCCACTTTTAACTGAAAACAGAAATTCTTTTCTAAAAGAACGATAAGAGCAAAATAAAAACTCGTATAAGTTTCTACTTTTTCGGTGATTCCGTTTCGTCGCTGCAGATAGCAAACAATGCTGTATTTTGGGAAAAGAGACAGTGAAGGGAAAATGCGCATCCCTCCCCGACATATGAACGCAGTGGCAAGCAGTAACACGCAGCGAAAACAAGATCGTAACTTTATATCGGCTCCATAGTAACAGACTCGAATGTGCTACTGAATAACATTGTCGGGGCAAAGAGTAAACCAAATAAACTCTAACGCAGTATTTCTTTGGAGATTAAAACTTAAGGGACATAAATTTAAGAAGTATGAGATTTACACCAACTCCGTTCTGCAGAAGAAAATCGAACCGTGAATTCATTGTCTCACTGTTAAGCGGAATAGGATTTTATTAGATAATAATTTAACGGATTGACATTACCTTCTATTTTTAAATTGGAGAAACGAAGCTATAAAAATGGTACAAATGATTTTAGTTAAACTCCCCAGTGAAAATTCTTTTGAGTTTGAATTACCAAAAGTGTGACATACTTTCAACCGCTTATCGGAAACGAATATTTCATTCGAGCAACAAGTTAGCGCCAGGAATTTCATAAACAAATCTCTAAAGAACTGTTCTCTAATCAGTAGGATTAAAAAAAATGAATTTCCGTGTCTCGCAAGACAAACTTTCGTGAGCCATTACGAATTCCTCCTAAATGTTAAATCGCAGAGAGAAAGAAAACGGAGAATGAAACCCATTAGGTGTGACGCACGTCCTGGGATTCCGAGTCGACGAGGAAAAATTGGGAAATGCGGACGGATGGGGAATAATACAAAAATTATTTTTTCCGAATTACAGTTTTTCCACACTACTCGAAATGGAAAATTAATAATGAATTACGAACACAGATTTTTCCTCTACTGAAACAAGTACGAATGAAATCGAATATTATTTACTGTCTTACGGCTTAACTAATCAGCTTTTAAGATCCGACATCGACTGTTAAATTACTTTTACATGAAACCTTCAATAGAAAATATTCATTATTTCGTCTTTTAGTAGATTTTTCATTGGTACATATTATGTATTCAGTTTAAGGCATCTTACTAATACTTTATTTAATTCTGTATCATTTCTTACAGTGGATGTACGGTCCTTTTAAAAACTAAGATTCCCTCTTAAAAGCATCTTTTTTAACTGAAATATTATTAATTTTTTCTCAAATTCATTTTTAGTCAAGGATAAAATGCGGAGTTTTACGCCAATGCGCTAAGTAATCAACTCTATAGAATAGACGTTCTTCTTAAATTAAAAAAGTACCCTTTCGATGACTGACTATTTTAATCTCAAAATCGATTAACGTGGCGAAGGAAATCAAGCATAAAAGTTTGTTAAAAATGGCAATTTATGAAAAAGGCTTGACAGTGCAACTAACTGAAGTCGTACAGAACTATGAAAGTAGGTACTAAATAGGAGAAAATAAAGAAAATACAATAGAAAGTACTTCAAGTACATCTATCGAGTTACTTCGATTTTGGGATTCCAAAATATTTGTGTGTGTATGTGTGTAATTTATTTAGTTATTTAGGGCAACTAGGAGTTGAAGGAAACTCAGTGAGCACATACAGAAGAAGAGTCGCTGAGGTGTCGAAGAGACACGTGTGCTGGTGAAGGGATCATCCCGAAAGTTCCAGCAACGTCTACAAATGTGTCTCTCCGACGCCCCAGCGGCTTTCCTTCTGGTAAGTGCCCACTGGGTTTCCTTCAACACTTAGTTGTCCTACCTATATATATATATATATATATATATATATATATATATATATATATATATATATGTATGTATATGTATATGTGTGTGTGTGTGTGTGTGTGTGTGTGTGTGTGTGTGCGCGCGCGCGCGCGTGTGTATGTGTGTGTGCGTATGTATGTATATGAGATTGAAGTTGATATAAAACCAATTAAAAATAGCTTAACCTACATTTTGTTCGGACAGGACGACATCGATTCGAGTTTATCGATATCGGCGTATCGATTACCATCCTCATTATATGTGATGAGCTTTCTCCTTTGCTCCAGCCTAAATGAAACGCCTAACGATAATGGAGGAATGTGGACGATGAGTGATCGACATTTTATGCTGCAACGAAGCTTCGAAATGAAGGAGTGCAACTCTTCTCGTGCCCTCGACTCAAAACAGCCCCGGAGGTACAACTTCCGCCGGCGAGCGAAACGGCCGTCAAATTTAATGATCCGATTTGATACGCGGCTGAGGAAAGGAGGGAAACAAATGAGGGCGTATCAAGCGCAGCTGCGCGGATTCCGCGGCGCTTCCAATAACGGCAAATAACGCGAAGGAACGAAAAGAAATGTTCTCGAATTACTTTTTTCGAAAAATTTTCTCCTCCGCGGATTGATAACTATCTGAAGAGACTGCCGCTTTAATTTCATTAAAAATAATAATTCGAAGCAATTAGACTTTTTTCATTTTGTAGCAACCTGGGAACAAAATTGAGGGAAAAAACAAGACCTGAGTCTACGATTGAGTAGCTATTACACAAGTATGGCGAAGCTAGAATATAAATGGAGGTTTTATGAATTAAATACCAAAAAAATTAGCTGTATTACAGTCTTTGACAGAGCGGCTGTTTGTTAGAGATACTAATACAGTGTTTTCAATTATTGACAGCAGTGAAAAGAGAACAAACTTTAATGTATTTTTTTGTGGCAGTGGAACTCAAACCTGACGTTTCCTAATGACTGAATCTAACCTCAACGACTTCCACCTCAAAAACCACATAGGACCACGATGCCGGAGACTACATTATAAGCATAATTTATTCAAAAGTAACAAAGTAGGACGGTAGGCTTATTTCTAACCCAATATTTAGGTCGACATCAAGTATCGTACTAGTTCGCGCCTCGGAAAAAAATGTTTGGGACAAAAACCAACGTACTGAGGGATGGAGTACGTCGCGTCAACTTGTTCCATATACGTCAACAAAACGAATTCCGGGTCGAGATAAACAAAACAAGAGACACTCCTCTCCTCTAACGCGGATCGAAAAAAAGCACTCTAGGAATAAAAAAACAACGAGAAACTGGACGAGGAAGGAATAACAGACAGACAGAGAGAGAGAAATGGAGGGAAGTGGATGGATGAACGAAGAAGGGAGAGCAGGTAGGTAACTTGAGGGTCTGACCCAGCTTGATAAGTCCCCGCCCCTCCCCCCAGCCCTTCTGCTGAATATTAGATTTAAAATTTATTATTAAAATATAAATATGAAGTATTGTATGTTTTTGCTCTTGATACAAAATTACCTCCCGTTTGTAAGACTAATGCGATAAATATTAGTTAAATTAGTAACGAATTTTTATATTTATTTTTGCATGACCGTACAAATATTTTCGATAACATGCTGCGCCCCCTTCCTCCCCCTTGTAGGAGGCTGGTTACGTCCCCATAGGGAGAGAACATTAAAAAAAAATCGGCAGGATAAAAAACTGAAGGATAAAGAGAGAGAGATGGACGAGAAAGGTAAAACGAAGGAAGCATTAAGCGCAGGAGAGAGAGAGAGGAAGTGAGAGAAAGGCGATGGTGGGGGAATGTTTCAGGAACGGAGCGCCTGAAAGCGATCATGCGGAAGGACGGAGACAACGTCACATTAAGGCTTGTCATCCGCTTCCAACACTGGGAGGAGTGCAGAGGATCAGAAGAAGAAGGGCGGCGCGATATAAAAACGTTTTCGTATCGCTTGATCCGTGAATATCCCACTCTCTCCCGGGCACTGGAAATGCTCTTCGAAACTTGTTAGAGGAGGAGGAGGGGGAGGAAGATGAGGGGAGGGGGAGGTGGGAGCGAGGACAATCGAGGCATGTGTTGAGGGATTAGGAAGGAGGATACGAAAATATTTTTCTTCTCTCCGGAGAAAAACAGAAGCACAGAAGAGAGGCGACGAGTGAGGAAAAAATCAAGGACGAAGGAGGAGACGTTTGGTTTCAGAAGTTTACCGACGACGTTCGTTAAAAAAAACTGGAGTGGCTTTTTTTTACATACGTTCCTAGTCGATGAGTAATCTCACTTTGGACCCCATAAGACTATGTGCAATTACGAAAGCGCTGATGGAATAGCATAACATGCGAATTTTTCACCGAGAGATGGTTTTACGATCCGGCCAAGACATTTTGCGCCTTTATTTATTTATTAAAGACCAGCTCAGAAACGGTAGAGAACAGGACGACGACAGACACGACCAAATACGACCATGAACTCGACATGATTCGAACCCACGACTCGGAATCTCGACACGCTAACCACCCTTCTACCATATATACTTTCATATGCACGTAAATATATATACGCATAGTTCTGTATGTAATTCATTTGAAGTTTCATCAGCGACACTACCCAGTTTTATTTAAAATCCAGGACGACTTTACCGGAGCAAAGTTTTAAAATTACAACTATTACTATTCGACAAGTACTTCAGGTCCCAAAACTAAAGTTTTTATGATGGGCTAAAATTGTATTTCTTCTTTCGCCTCTTCCACTCAACATAATATTGCTTATTATGGTCATCGTTCAAATTTAACCCTCAAATCTCACTAATTTGTTCGGTAGACGTTTGCCTCTACTAACAACTTACTGTGAATAACAGCATAACGTCTTCGCAGAGCTCTTATGTCGCCGGTTAAAGCTAAACACGAAATTTTACCGCGTCAGGAAAACATTTCACCGGCTCACGCTGCGGTGATCGTGGGGAAGCTCAAAAGAAACCCACCGGATCGTGAACATTAAGTCGATCTATCAAAAAAAAAAACACCCACTTTGATACGCATTTACCGTCTCCGCATGTCCGCATTTACACATAAAAGCGACGTTTCGTTAAAAAAAATCCAAGAAGAATTCCGGCCAGCTTCTTTTTTAAAACCCGAAAAGAAGACCACCTTGCAACCGACCTCCAAATATTCCAAAGTGAATAGGGAGATATAGAAAGAGTGAGAGGAAGCCCTTTTTTTCGGAGGACGGCGGACGTTGTGACGAAAGAAAGGAAGAGAAGCAGAAAAGAATGGAAAGAGAGAGAGAGAGGGAGGGAGGGACGAATGGACGGACAGAGACTTTTAAAAGGTCAAATTGAAAGGAGAGATAGAATGAAGAGTAAAAAGGTTCTCCGTTGAGATGGACCGGATATGTATGAGGTATGCTTTAAAAGGGGATGAGGATTGGATGATGAGTAAAAAGAGAGAGAGAGAGGTGGGGAGTGAAAAGAGAGAGAGAGGGGAAAATGGAAGGCTCGTGGGGATGTGCCTGGTGGACGGCAGCGAAGTCGGCGGAGATCCTTCTCCTTTTAAGATGATGGCAAAAGGTAAGGCATGCAAGAAAAGGGTATCAGGTGTGCCTACTGAGTATGATTGAGAAGGCAGCGGAGGTTGGAATAGGGAGTGGGTGGGTGGAGGAGGAGGCCGGGAAATGACGAAGGAGAACAGACAGTTAAGGAGGTAAAAGGGTTAGAGAGAGGGAGGAAAGGGTTGATGGTGAGGGAGGGAGGGAGGGTAGGTGGCAGGAAAAAAGGAGTGAGAGGAATGGAAAGATGGAGAGAAGATAGGGATAAAGAGGGAATGTATGGGTAAGGGGAGAGAGAGAGAATTAGGGAGAGAGTGGTAGGAAGAAAAGGAGAGGTAGCGAGAGGAGAAAGAGGGAGAGAGAGAGAAAGGAGGAGGGAGGGGGAGAGAGAGGGAGGGGCAGAGGGAGGGAGAGAAGGAGAGAGTGAGGAGGAATAGAGGGGGAAGAGCGTGGAGGAAGATGGGGGGGGAAGAGTGGGAAGGGAGGGAGGGTGAGGGGATAGGGAATGGGGGCGGGTAACAAGAGGTGAGCATCGCAATGAGGGAGGGAGGGAGAGAAGGAGAGAGTGAGGAGGAATAGAGGGGGAAGAGCGTGGAGGAAGATGGGGGGGGGAAGAGTGGGAAGGGAGGGAGGGTGAGGGGATAGGGAATGGGGGCGGGTAACAAGAGGTGAGCATCGCAATGAGGGAGGGATGCTTCTCTCCTGTGTTGTGACGAGCACTGAAAGGAAACGTTTCCGATCCGAGCCTACTTCTCCCTCTCTTTCTCGTTGCCTTAGAAGGCCGTTAAGAGTATGTTTTATTGCGTTCCCTTCAGTCAGACGGAGGAGCTTTGTTTTGCTTTTATGTTTTTCCTCTTCCTGAGCCGTAGGAAAGAGGAAGATTCTTGTAAGTGATTTTCAAAGCGGACTGAGAAGAAGCTCAGGAGTGTTTTTCTTCGGAGTTCTGATTTTTACGTTTTTTTTACGCGACCCGGATTTACGGTGTCTAAAATAAGCAAACTCTATATTTATTTACTAAAAACCAATTTCTAAGCTGAACAAAATGGAGAATCCTAATCTTCTTGATAGAACCTAGATCTGAAAATTGTAGAAAATTCCGATATTTTTTACATCAAAAAAGTATCCAGAATGGTTTCATTTAAGCTAAGAATTCTCTTTCCAATGAACGCATTTAGATGCTGAATAAAGGTCTGAAATATGCCTTTCCTGCTTAGAAACGAATTCGTATTAGTAGTAATATCTTTGAAATCCGAGAATTTCCTTTAACTCCAACCGGATTTTCAAGCTGAATAGTATGTTGCTTACGGATTTATAACAGTGAGTTAATTTCGGGAGTAAAAATTATATTAAACACAAATTTTGAAGACAATTACATTCAACTGATATAATTCATTGAAAGAGCCGATACCTTGTGGAACTTCGTAATATGGAAATGGACGTAGTTTGAAAATAATCCAATTGCTCACGGTACTTTACCATACACCAGGGCCGGATTAAGCGGTTCATGGGCCCCACGCAAAGCACACGTTCTGGGCCCGGTCTAAAATTGGGCCGGATTAATTTAGAGACCCATTCATTCAAAGCACGTGTGTTTTTTATCGGTCCTTTTTTATTTTCCTTTCTCCCCCTACCTTTCTCTCCCGCAGTTCCTTCCTCCAGCTTAATCTTTCCACGAAATCGTAGACAGTAAGAAATGAACTAAATTCCCGTATTATAGAATCCAATGCAATGACTGCAATTTCGCTTAACAGCAACATACACATAAACATTTCCGTATAATCCAATGCAATGCACGTAATTCCGCTTAACAGCAAATTAATGGCTGCCGTTGGCGACGGAAGGATTTCAGCTCAACAAACGTTAAATTTTCGCGCCAAAAACCAAATTGTACACGGATTCGATTCATATTCGAAAATCGACGATAAAAAGTTTATTCATTTTCCAATAAAAAAGTTCACATTCGAAGATTCTAGGTGAATTTTTTCCAATATAAATTTGCAAAAGAACATAAACTTGCACGTCGAAAAACCTATTTTTACGTCTTATGTTCTGGGAAATATAAATTATCCTCTGGAATCGAACCCTGGACGTTACTTTACAGGTTAACTCTCCAAAATTGCACCAATGCGTCACGATTACAAAACACTGAAAGTTTTTACGAGTCATTATTGTATCCCGATTAGAATAAAATGATGTCTAGTCTTTAATAAGTTATATTATGTTTATCTTTGCCTGAGAACAATATTATGGGTCATTTTATAAAAGTATATATATTATCTGGCCGTTGGAACAGGAACGTAACCCAAATTTTTAACATTGCTATTATGGGAAAATGTGCTTCAGGAACCAAATTATGTCGTAAGTGCGACGACTGCCTGTACTTGGAATTAATGATAAAGTAAGAAAGCGTTTTGTTAAGAAAATCGTAGCATTTGATACAAAAGAATAAAGGGAAACAAGTAATAGCTTTCTGTCCACTGTGGGCCTCCTTGTCCTCTTGTACCGCTTAAACCGGCCCTGCCACAGACACAAACTCGTGACAACTACAAAAACTATAAAACTGTATAAAAGTTGCTTTAGTTCGAATTACACCCATTCCCCTATTCCGTATTTATATTTCAAACTGACTTAAACCTACAGTATTTAGTTGTTTATCCTGAAATCTCAGAGGAAAGATGCCCCAGAAGAACTACAGTTTTTCGTCGTCCGCTTTTCGTCGTTTCACTCATACGTCAGGTGCAATATGACGCCACTGATTCATTCTTCCGTCTTTGTGATCCGCTTATTCGTCGCATTAATGTTTCTCGTCATTCCCATTTTTTTTGTTACGATTCAAATGAAAGTGCCTAAATGAAAATATTGTTTCATTCTTCCATCCCTGGGATCTGTTTACTATATATGCCCAAATTACTTAATTGTTTAAGATTTCGTCATTCCGATTTATCTATCGGACAAATTTGTGGTGACACCATTTAGCGTCTAGCGGCCAAATTATGAACTTTTTAATGAAAATTTCGTGTTTCGCCTATCTCTGGAAGTTTATCCTGTCAGTTTTAAAATCCTAACTTAAACTGCAATAGTATTTAAAATGGGTATTTCCGGGAATCTTTGACCTTAGTGTTCTTGGTCAGGTACTAAAATGCTCATTTAAAAAAATGGGGCATGCATCGAGCAGTGTGATAGCGGTGATGCAACGTACGTAGATCAAACTGAATGGTCCTACAAGTGGAGGGAAAAGATGTGATGATGATGTCATAAAAAAATGTGTAATTTGCTTTTTATGTTTGATTATGATGCACTGCATCGATATGCGTATTTTCAAATTATTAAAAGTTTTAAGTGGAAAATTACAATTATAATTTCATGGTATATTTTTAAATTGAAATATTTCACATCGTTACCCCAGGAACATTGAACTTTATCCCTCAATTTAATGTTGTGTCTATGGAAAAGAGTAATCCACTTTTCGTCAATCCGCTTTTCGTCGCAGTTTTCAGGTACGTAACCTGACGTATAAGCGGGGACTGCCAGTATATCGCCTAATCGTGAAAATGAAATTTTAAATTCACCTCCGCTAAATGAAAGTAAGAGCGGATTCCTATCCAAGCAATGTTCCCTTCCTATATTTAACGCGAAATAACATCCAAACACCCGAAATGGCGAGAGTATATCATAATCTTCGGCACTTCTCCAACATACCAATCCATACGGAGCTGGCGAAAATACGAGATTCGCTCGATAATTAATGAGGGCGCTCCTCATACATAGAGATTGCGTGCCCGCGATGAATCCTGATGACGCGCCAAAGCGAATTCGTTCCGACGTTCGAACGGCCGCCGCTTTACCCCAACTTTCCGATTCAACTGGATGATTATAAAGCAAAAGAAGACTCGAACGCGGAGATATACTTTAATGGTATCCGCGATTTGAAGGCTCGTTAAAATTTCAACGAAGATTACACCCATTATAGGCCGCGAGCCTACACCGCGTTTACCTTCCCGAAAAAATAAACAATCCCGATCGAAAACAAAAAAAATACAATAACGACCCCGAACGTTTCCAATTCGAAATGAATAATAACCGTAACCCTCTTACGCGCCCTTCTTACAATTAAGCAGAAGCGCCGGGACGTTAAAAAGGGGGATGGAAAGGGGAGAAATGCCGATGGCGTCGATGAAAAGTCGTCACCCTCGCGAGGCCCTTTCTTCGCCGGATGATAAAATCCGATCGAGGCAATATCGGAGAAACGCCGAGATAATCCCGTGACAAACTATTTGAACGCGGATTTAGCGCGGCACGAAAAAAATGACGTAGGTCGTGAATAAATAAGAGGATTTCTCGTAGATTATATCCCTATCCCGACTGTCGTGAAGTAATGGAAATGTTCTGTCCACCATCATGCGGGTTAAAGTATAAGAGTAATCCGACATGAAATGTAAGTGTATGACTCGTGAAAACGTTCATCGAAAAAATAATAATTTAATTCTCGAATAAGAGAAAATTACGCAGAATTTTAGATAGATAATATCACGGCTCAAAGATGGGTGAAGAAGGAATGATACACTGAAAAATTTTTAGTAAATCTGACAAATTGTTTCTATAACAGCAAATTTCTTAACCTACAACCGATGACAGCCGTATTGTAAACGAAATGCCAATGTGATTTTCTAAACCTTTTTCTGGTAATTGGAGATACAGTTTTTCAGTTTGATTTCAGCCATAGGGTGAGCTCACAATCAGTACATTCCCGTAGAAGAACTAGAACCTATCAAACCTAATGGCACACTATCAACACAAAATTACGTCTTATGTGAGATCGATAAATAAATCTGATTTAATGCAGTATTCTCGAAATGAATGAAACATCTCTTTAGTATATTTTCACCGATATTCGAAAAAATTCTTACAAAATTCATATTGATACATGAAAATAACCATTTAGACGCTAATTACATTTTTACTTTCTCATACGAAGTATCGAGAAAGTATTGTTATCGCGAAAAAATTAGACCTCGAGATTTTTACGGAAATATACGTTTTAGGTGTCGCTGAATCCGAAAAAGTGGTTTTCGCGATGCCGTCTGTCTGTCTGTTACTGGCTCTGGAGCCTAGACGGTAGAGCGAAAATGAATGAAATCTCGTACTTAGGCATTGTATCATACTGAGCAGAGTATACATAGAAATGGTTGACATTGCTCAGTAATTAAGAGTAGTTTATTTTACGCATTTTTAACAACAATCCGATTTTCTCAAAAACGGCTATAACGATTTTGATCAAATTTCGTACAGTTACTTGAGTTTACGCCTTCAATAATACTCCCAAAAAATAAATATAAGGCTAATTTATTCTAGGCAACTTTAACAATAATTCGATTTTCTCAAAAACGGATATAACGATTTTGATCAAATTTCGTATAGTTACTTGAGTATACATCTACAATAATACTACGTATTTCATTTTTCTGAATGAATGAATATAAGGCTAGTTTATTCTTGGGCAACTTTAACAAAAATTGGATTTTCTAAAAACAGGCTCATAATATTTTCATTTTCTAAAGATAACTAAACGACGCATTAGTACCTATATATGAGAAAGTTTGTACAATGTATGTTGTACCGATTTTTAAAAATAACACGCACTCACAAAAGAAAAGAAAACGCTCAATTTGAAAATAAATTGTTTTAAACTCCGTACAAATTCTAAATCGTGGACTTGGACATTTTATATAATTGAATTAGTAGCAATCTGTGTAAAGTTTATTTTCAAATTGTACTACATAAAAGTTTTTTGAAAATGCTACCCTCCCCCTTCCTTGGTCGATTGCGAAACACACTGGTTTGTTGGATAAAATGGCTAGATTCGTTACGCTAAATACAGCTCATAACGATGAAGATCGACAATAAATACTCAATTTATGATAATATAGCAACATACTTCCGCCAACAGTATCGATTTGCACAAAATGAGTAATTTCGTCGAGATCAAGACCTCGCTTCAAATTAAATATCACTGCTCACATTTACTCTTTATCTCTTATTCATTTCGCATTCTTGAGGATATTTTTATGACTACGGATTAAACAAGAAAGTGAATTCCATTCTTCTGCTAATAAACCATTAAAAAAAACTCCTGCGTGAAAAAAACGAAAAATATGCGGCACAAAAAGGCAAATTCGTCAATCTCTGGCTGCAATTCCAAAGGACAATGAACCCCACCGCAAGGCGTAAAGACAATGATCTGCAAGGCGCCAGTCTGCTACCGGATGTACGTGAATGGGCACCTTCTAATTTGATCCCGCTGTTCTGGAAGCTTGAAGGGTTTATTATGTGCGCCGCGAGCGAGAAATGCAAAGAGGTCCGACAAGCATCGAGAAAGACAAACAAAAAATTGAAACGAATATGAGTTACCTAGAGGGACGTCTGAGAAATGAAAGATCGTGGAAAGTCACAGAATGTAATTTCGTCCACTCCAAACTAGATGCATAAAAGATATGAAACGGCGAGTTGCACTTTAAATGTCTTAACACTTATTAAAAACTTTCCATGGACTATTTTAACTGACTATTTTTCCATGGGGGCAGGGATAACTTTAATTTGTACGCTAAATCCTTGTCAAAATTATTTTTATTATTTATTTTTTTTATTAATAAACCATGGAAGACGATGGAATTGTATGATGATAATCACAGTGAAGCCTATTGGGAAAAACCTCCTCTAGCATGACAACCCCCTCTAATTTTTGCTGTCCCTAAAGAATATTCAAGGGGAGGGCGATCGACCCCCCATCCCTCCCGCCTCCTTGGATCCGCCGCGGGTTATATGTATATGCACAAATAGGCATAGGCCAGAAGTTGCCAACCTGTGGTCCGCGAGGCTACTTCAGGGAGTCCACGAAAGAAAGTAACGTATTAGCTGAAGTAATTTATAAGAATTTCAAAAACTTTAAAGTTTAATGTTCAGAACATTAGAAACGATTGCTGCGTGCATATTATTCCTTTGTCATTAAGTTACGATTAGATAATACACACATATTAATGCAGTGGTGGTGTAGTGGTTAGCGTGTCGGCTTCAAGTTACAAAGTCCTGGTGTTCGATCCTCGCGGATGCAGGTTTTTTCACAAAAAAAGAATAATTAATTAATTAATTTTTTAAAACTATCATCGGTCCCTGACAGTAGTCAGCAGTACTGTCAGTATGGTATAAAGCCGAAAACAAATGATGCTGGCTGGGTCTATCTCCAATATAGCTGTAGGCGTGATCGGGACGATTTTAACGGCTACAGTACTGCGATGTAGAAAGCAAGAGGGAAGCTACCATATAACAATTCCCTAGTAATGATTATATGGTTGGACAATATGAGTTCTCTCGAGGTAAATCATTCCGAAGGTAAAGTAATCTCCCAATCGGATCTCCAGGCGGGGACTGCCTTGAGGAAAGCATTTGCCGAAGGTAACTTGCGCATAGGTACTTGGAATGTAAAAACCAAGAGGAAGGCAGGTAAGCTAGAGAACCTGAAAGAATAAATGAGAAGAAATAGGATTGACATCATAGGGCTGAGCAAAGCTAGATGGGAAGGAAAAGGGCAGTTCGACTCGAAGGAATTCAAGGTAGTTTACTCTGGAGGAACTAGTGGGGCAAGGGGAGTAGCCAAAAGCAGTCCCAGTGGAGGAAAGCTAAACTGCATAATAAGGGGAGATTGGAACAGCATAGCTGGAGAAGGACGAGAAGAAAATGTTGTCGGTCAATACGGGCTTAGGAAAAGAAACCGAGGAGGAGAAAAACTGGTAGAATTCTCCATTAATAACGACCAAATAGTGACTAATACATGGTTCAAAAACCACAAACGAAGGCTGTACACATGGAAAAACACAGGAGATAGAATGAGATGCCAAATAGATTACATGCTAGTAAAAAAAAGATTCAGGAACAGCATAAAAACGCTAAGACATTACCAGGAGCAGACATTGATTCAGATCACATCCTTCTAATAGTCGATGTAACTACAAAGCTTAAACAAATAAGGAAAACGAGAAGAGAAAGACTTGGGACTTGGGACCTAGAAAAACTGAAAGAAAAGAAAGATGCATTCAGAACGAAGATGGAAGATCGCCTTATAAATATAAAAAGTAAACCGAAGACCGTGGATACAGAATGGAAGGAAATTAAAGCCAGCGTCAAAGATACCTTAAATAAAGAGATTGGAAAACAAGAGAAGAAAATCAGAAAACCGTGGATTACTAAGGAAATGATGAAGAAAGTGGATGAGAGGAGAAAATGGAAAAACGTTAACAGTGAAGAAGGTAGAGCCAATTATAGACGCATAAACAATGAGTTGACAAGGGTAACAGATAAAGCAAGGGAAAATTGGATTTTAAAAATGTGAGGAAATACAACAGATGGAGACGTTTGGACGGTACGATATGATGTACGCTAGGACGCTGGAGTTAGAAGATAAGAAGCCTAACGGGATTCGTGTTAAAGAAATTATGAATACAGATGGAAAAATAGTCACAGAACCAAAGGGTGTAGCATAGGTATGGGAAGGTAGTTAAAGTTATGGGATTGGAAGGACTAGAAGTGATTACGAAATGAATTAACAAGATTTACGACTCGGGAGAGTGATCTCAGGATTTCTTAGATGTAACAATGATCCCTCTAAAGAAGAAGCCAAAGGCAATGCAGTGTAAAGACTACAGAACGATAAGCCAACTGTCACACACTTCGATGATCATCACGAGGATTCTTAATAAAAGGCTATAGAAAAAGGCAGAAGAAATGCTAGGGGAAGATCAATTCGGCTTCAGAAAAGGACGAGGAACCAGAGATGCTATCGGTGTAGAGAGAATCATATCCGAAAGAGCAATAGAGTACAGCCAACGTTGTGGGTTCGAATCCTGCCGAGGGCATGGCACTTTGTGGTCGTCTATTATCGTTGTTGCGCTCATTTTAAAAGTCAGTAAAGTGCTGTTTATGCTATAGTTAAAAAATAATAAAAATAAATAATATCAGCACTGGAATCAAGTTCGATATTTTTCATATTAATAACGAAAATTATAAAGGCAAGCAAAGTAGATGCATAATAAAACTCCCTTCACCGGAAAGCGGAAGACTAAATTTGCATTCCCGATAACTCACTACAGAACGGAAAGCGATTTAAATCCACGTAAAGTGGGTAAAAATTATGAAAAAGAGACAACGCCATAATGGGCTCGCCTGAACTTCAATGAAACTCCGATAAGAGAAAGAATGACTTTTTAATTTGCAGACAAACTAGCAAACTTTCCGGAATGCATACTCCGTTATCAAAGAAGACAAACAGAGGAAAGACTTCCGGTAAAAAAAATAACTAGTAGGTAAAGGTAAATGCCAATAAAATAAAAATCGAGTTACCCCTTTCTGACTACGAAATAAATTCCCACAAAACTTTTAAAACAATCTTTCGCGTTCTCGCATTCGGGAGACTTTTCTTAATCCCAAGCCTACCTTTAAAAAGAAAAGGCTCTTTTTTTTATTTGTCCTCTTCCATTTTCTAAACGTTTCGCCTCCCTCGCTGAAAACCCCCTTTGAACCAACATATACACATAGGTTAAAAGACCCCTTGAAGTCCTTCCTGTGAAAAAAAAATATTTTAAAACCGCTGAGCGGCGGCGGCGGAAAAGTGTCCAAGACAGACATTACAGATTCGGGTTACAATGATACATAAGCTTTGAAAAAAATCCGAATTAAAAACTAAATATATATTTTTTAAACCGAGAATATTCTCAGCTCCGGAAGCTTGAAAAATAAACGTTTCCATTTTGTTTTTTTTTCCTCTCGCGCTATTCCGCTTAATTTTTTACGTGACTGAGAGGGACCTCTCTATCAAAACTTGGAACCGGATTTTTATTCGAAGCGCTACGTTTTTTGTGACTCGCGTCGGTTTTATATCCTCCCGCGACAAAAAATAGTTTTTCCGCATTCATCTCTTTCGCTGTGAGAATCCCTGCGTTTTAACGTTTCGACCCCAGAGCAAAGAAATTTTACATCACTCGGTGCGTATCCCTCTTTCCTCCCATAACAAATTTCTATACGATGCGCGCTGATTCTGCATATTTGATCTGTTTCCTCGTATGTAACGTAAGAAAGCGGAGAGACGGAAAATTTTCTAATCTTTTAATCATGGCAAGACGACTAACTAGATTCCTTGAAAAGGCACTAACCACACTCCAGGCTTATCGCGTAAACCTAGGAACGACTATCGGCCTAATAAAAACTGATTTTTTCACAGAAAACCTTGAGCGACTCGAAGTACTACAGGAGAATAATCAAGGCCTACCTCTTCGACGAACGGAAGATTGAAAACTAAGCGGAAAATTCCTGTTCCCTTTGTGAACGTGAGCGTATTACATGGGTGTGTGCGTCTCTATTTCATTTACTTTCTCGCCCTTAACGGTAGAAGCATGTCCTTGAATGGATACAATTCATTCTCGTTGGCAAAGGACTTCTTACAATTACTGTAACGGAACTTCTGAGTTCTTAAATACATTTCGAGAGGAAAAATAATACCGCTCTAGGCAGATGAGTGTAGCGCACCTGGCTCCCGATGCAAAAGTAGTGGGTTCGAATCCTCCCGACTGTATAGTCGTATTAAAATAAATGTAATTGAGGAAATTTGTTGCTAAATTATTATTATTATTATAGGACATTACTTAATATAATCTAAAAACAACGATAATTAGCCTTATTTATTGCATTGGATTAAAATATTTCTAACATTCATTGCTGAAAAATTTAAAACTCTTTCCAATGTCTTTTTTTAGCGTATATCCGAAAATAAGCGTATTTTTCACGAGAAAATTTCTGAAACGGTCTAACATTTTCATCGACTTAATTCTCCTATAGCCCTACCCATTTTTTCCACCGTTTGAAAATCAACAAACTTCGAAATAGAAGGGACGACAGGTGCACTAGACACTGGCAACAAGAAAAAACGACTACAACCTTGAAATTGTATTCGAATTTCTTTCCTCGCTCCGGCAACAAGTCAATTATCCGGTGAAAATCGTGAACTAATTTACGAACTGCATTCGTTTCGAGGGGGAGGGAGGATCCAAAAATGCAGAAAACACCGCGCGGGGGTGGGGGAAATAATTGGGTCAGGAATGCAACCGCTTGCACGCGCCCTCCATTTCTCTCTATCTCTGGAGAAAGGATCGGATTTTCTTACCCAAAGGATTTTCTCACGTGAAAACTTCCTAATACAAGACCGAAAGAGAATAGATCGGAAAACTGAACCGAAAATTCCATTATGATTAATTCCGGATTCCAAGAAAAGTTTAATCGAATTTCTAATTTGGAACTGTATTGTACGATATCTCTATATTTCTTTCTTTTCCTCTCTTTGTATTTCACTCTCTTGTCGTCCATCTTTTCTCTCTCTCTTTCTTTCTTATTCTCTCTTATCCTATCCTATTCTTTCTTCGCGATACAAGGATCGTGCATTTAAAGCTGAAGTTCGATAGGTAGCACAGTATCTAGTAAGCCTGATTTTATTTCTTCTAATGAAAATACCCTAATGCAGTGGTACCCAATCTTTACGCGTCCGCGACCGTCCTATTAGGGCAGCCAATCTTATAGCGACCCTCTTATCTCCGTCTATCGACCAATACATATAAAATATAACATTAATTTCAAATATTATAAATATTTATTACATCTGTACAAAGATTAATGTTTGTTCTAAATATATCGACACATTAAATTAGTTAATAAGTTAATTTGTGTCTAATTTAGATAAAATCTAAAGTTCTGCTCATAAACTGAAAAGATAAGTATAGCTTCACATTGGTCGTACTGTAATCCCGAATTATTCATAGAATTTTATAGTTTTAGTAAAATACTACAGCGCACCTTAAATATTCTTTTAAAAAATATTCGAACTATATATATATATATATATATATATATATACACACACACACACACACACATATATATATATATATATATATATATATATATATATATATTGCTTCGTTTTCGTGACCCCCCAGATTGGGAACCGCTGCCATACTAGGTACCTATGCGCTAAAAAAAATCTTATTAAAGCCAGTGGCGTAACTAGGACCTGAAGGTCCCGCGGCAAAATATTATCAATGGCTCCTCTCCTCCTTAACCAACAAATATACGTTCAATTACAAATAAATCCATTGCAAAGCCTACCAAGTTACACTTATAATCAACTATCATGAATGTGCTTATAATGTTAAATTTTTAAAATCACTGTCTAAAAATAATGCTTATCTGGAAAATCATTCAGAAATTAGGATAAAAAAGACAAATCTCTGAAGTATCTTTATTTTTCCAATAGCGTATTCGGAGAAATTCGAGGGCCCCTGGAAGCATGGCA
The DNA here is from genome assembly GCA_036926305.1 of Uropetala carovei. Taxonomy (NCBI): domain Eukaryota; kingdom Metazoa; phylum Arthropoda; class Insecta; order Odonata; family Petaluridae; genus Uropetala; species Uropetala carovei. Next base: position 23,693,461 of record JAXCHB010000045.1, on the reverse strand, counting down.
CCCTATTATTATGCCCTTGATTATGGCATGTCCAATTCGTCGAAAATCTCCCGGCTGCGTGTTTATTTTTTCTTTCTCTCGTAAAGCTATGGTGTTTCCACTAGATTTTGACGATTTATTTTAGCCTTATCCCTTCTTAACCCTCAATCTATGTCCAAACAACAACAAAATAATCACTATTGAAAAAATTCCGATTTCTTTTTCTAACTTTAATTTTAAAAATGATATATTGCATTGTTTCTCAATCGGTGGGACGCGTCCCACTGGTGGGACTTGAAAGCCGTCTAGGTGGGACCAGAACCGGCTGAAGACATTTTGGCACCCCAATCGGTTAGATTTTCTGGCACCTTCACCTTTATATAGTTAACAGTCTCAGGCGTAACTTGATGGAATTTCCTCATATTGTCGAAATAAAAAAGATTTACTTGGTAATTTCACAAAAATTAATTTTTTAAAATAAATAAATAAATTTTTGATGAATTACCAAGTAAATCTTTTTTGTTTCGACCTTCTCCTTTGTGTCTACCAATTATTAATGTATGTACTACTTATATGCTTATAAACGTAGAAATACATTCATTAGAAAAAGTGAGGTTTTTCTTTATGACATGCTGTGACCAGGGTTTCTTGAAAAGGCGGTAGGTGGGACTCAAGAGACAAAAGGTTGAGAACCACTGATATATCGGATTCATCTTATAACCAATAAATATCTACAAATAAATTAATGGCCTGCAGCGAATAAACGGTTCAGTGAGATGCGATTTTTGATTAATGTATTTTATATATATATATATAGAATGGCAAATAGCCAATTAGGTTAAAATTTTCTTATTCTCTCCATTGAATATTAAGGAGTATTTCTTATTTCACACCACAAAGAAACTTGAAACGATGCGGTCCAATACTTCCTAACCATGGAGTTTATTAATTAAACTCTCAAGAAATTTGCCTAGAGGCAGCGAGAGAGCATATTTGAAAATTCCTCACGAATCACTTAAAGCAAAGTAAGCATTTTTCGGTCTGAGCGATGTACGATTATTTCAAAACACGAGAATTTAGCCGAGGAACCTAATTTTCCTTCCCTCGATCCAATTCTATATAGGATATTTTCGTTTCCAGTCCGAAAATTAGCTTGTTAACTCGTTATTAACTTTTTAATTAATTTCCCCCCATCCGCTCGACTCGAAAATCCCTACGCCGCAGATATTTTCCGTCTAAACTTCCGTTAGTAACGAGTTTGCCGATTGAATAAAAGGAGCCTATTCGAACGACGACTGCAGCGGAGAGTGTGCTTTCTCTAATTGGGGCTATTTAAAACTTTAAGACATGAATAGTGCTATGTGGACGAAATTTATGGTAATTACAAAAAATCTGATGTGGCCAACACATGACTTTCTCCATATTTGAGGTATACATATTTAAATTATTATGAATAGCATTATAAGGCAAAATTATTATTTCGTTTCGTAAAAGAATACAGTCGTCCTTATTGCCGTCAATTAGGTATATTTTGAATGTTTACAGAATTCACCGCTACATGGTGGTGGCGCTGTATACTAAAAAAATCAAAATATCTCCGAAATTGATGGTTCTACGAAAATTTGTTTCAAACAAAACTTGGAAGAAATATTATTCCCTACAACTTTGGTCCTCAGAAGATGACCAATTTACGACGTCTTTAAGGACATCTTTGACGGAAACCGAAAAAACCGATTATTTATAAATAATTCCTAAATAATAACTGCTATGGAAAATTGTTTCAAATAAAAGTTGTAGGACATTACATTCTCTATAACATTTGTATAGAATTGTATATACAATAATGATGTTTTAACAGAGAAATATCGCAAAAACCAAATCGGGTTTCGCATAAACCTCGACTTCCGGTTAACCGGTATTGCCCAAAAACTAATCAGTTTTTTGTGCTCATGCTAAAGTGTTATATATGAAATTTGGTATTAATATGACAAGTACTTTTTGAGTTAGAGCGCCCACAATAACATACACACACAGACATCATTCCTAAAATAGTCTAAACGTGTTCTAGGAACCTCAAAACGTGTATCTCCGTTGAAATCTCGAAGTCGATTTTTTTCGTGATCACAATACTTTCCCATTACTACGTATGGAGAAAGTAATAATGACGTATTATTGGAGAAATATCGCAAAAACCGAATCGGGTTTCGAATAAACCTCGACCTCCGGTTAACCGGTATTGTCCAAAAACTAATCAGTTCTTTGTGCCCATGCTAAAGTGTTATATATGAAGTTTGGTAACGATATGGCAATTACCTTTTGAGTTAGAGCGTCCACAATCACATACACACGCACACACACACACACAGACATCATTCCGAAAATAATCTAAACGTGTTCTAGGGACTCAAAACGTGTATTTCCGTTGAAATATCGAACTCGATTTTTTCGTGATCACAATACTTTCCCATTACTACGTATGGAGAAAGTAAAAAGATGCTTTTAAAACAAAGCGGAAACTACACGCGCGCCGACGCCCGCGATATAAAACTTTGACATATAAGTCTCCGTTTAGTGTAGGGCAGCGAATCGCTGCATTCCTAGCTCTTGAAAGCTATGGAAGTGAATTGCCTTCGAGGATAGGTAAGAGAAAGAGATAGAGAGAGAGAAAGGGTCTAAGAAAGGTCACCGAATTGTCTTTGTGAGAAAATTCGTCACGCCATAAAAGCTGAGGTATTCGAAGAACTCCAAAAGGGACACACGAGGGTGGAGAGAATGGTAGAGAGGAGACCCATGTGAACGCCGATATGGTGAGCAAAGGTATAACCGCCAACTCGTCGCAAGGCAACTCGTCGCAAGGCAACTCGTCGCGCGTCAAACTCATCCCGAGAATATAATATTTTAAGGATAACAACAACAAAATCTTATACTATGTAAATCGCGATATGCAAGTATCTGAATTGAAATTTTCATTTTCCGGGACTGTTTTTGCCCCATAAGAAAAGCACGTAAATCGGTGTAGAGGTTTTTATGTTTGCTTTTTAAAATTATTTCCCGTCAAGTTTCGAGCTCGCGATTTAAACTGTCGGAAAGTTTCTTATTTTTTTAAACCCAGAATTCAAATCCCTGTAGATTTAGCGTAAATTATTAGTTACTATCGGGAAAAGTGGAAATTTTTCTCAACAAACTACTACCCTGGCAACAAGTTCAATGCTTTTATATGGGTACGCTTTTAATGGGAATCAGAGGGCTATATCATAATGCCGTTAAAATTAAACAACGACCAATAGAAAATTCCGAAATTGTTAAAATTCGAATTTTGGAGGATTGTTTTTAGCCGATTATTCAGAATTGGCTGAAATGCTTGCAGAATTTAAGCACCGTCCACTAGTATTCTATATTAATACTTCGTAATAAAGTACAAAAAGAATATATATTTTTTATTTTGCAATATTTTGCACCATACTCCATTCCACCGTGAGTTGACAGGATGCTGTCTTATAGGATATCGATATCTCTCTCTCTTTTCAATAGGATTTCCCTGTAGCTCTGTCCTTCTCTTATCTCGTTCATTTACCAAATTTGTTGTGATTATGGCGATATTGTCGTTCGTGAAATAATGATGCTTAATCAAAGTAAATTTCACGCCGAATCTTATAATGCAAAGTTTAATTTTCTGGAAATTCGGGAAAATTGATAAAAGCTAGAGAAACTATAAAGGTTCCGCTATCTACATTTTTATTTCTATTTCAACATAAACCGTCATATCACGGCTTCTATTGATCCAATAGGGAGAAATTCTTTGTTATGCCTCTTAAAAGATTGCTTATAACAATTGCGGAAATCAAAAACATATATTATTAATCAAACGCCTTTGAACAATTAATAACATTGCTCAAAATACGTTCCGCAATCTACGTTTTTATTTCTCTTTAAACATAAAACGTCAGATCTCGGCTTCTATTAATCTAATAGGGACAAAAGTTTTGTTGTGCCTATTGGAAGATTTCTTATAACAATTGTAGAAATAAAAAAGTTATTTGAAAATCATCTGGAAGTGCCTTATAATTTTTATCCACCTATGGGTTACTAACGGGGAAAAACAACCGCTAAAATTAAAATTTTAACAATTGAGGATATTTGGATTGGTCATAGTTGAATATTAATGGCATTATAATAATCAAAAGTACATATCAACATTCGAATACTTATTTATTAATATAACTTGGCATTATTTTCCTAGTGAAAATATTAAAACTATTAGTTGAATTATAAAGCAGGTACCGCGAAATATGTTGGCTTTAGGCAGACTTCCTTTAAAAAAGTTTTGGGAGCCACAACGTGTTAATATTTTGGGAAAATGGGAGGAGAGAGGAAGAGGAGTGAGGAGAGGGATGGGGTCGATGGGGAGGTAGTGATGAAGAGGGGGAGGAGAGAGAGGAGGGGAAGGGGAGAGGGGGGAGGTGATGGAGGGGGGGAGGGGGGAGGTGATGGAGTGGGGGGTGGAGGGGGCAGGGAGGAGAGGGGAGAGGGAGGAGGACGCGGAGAGAGGAGGACGCGGAGAGAGGAGGACGCGGAGGGAGGAGGACGCGGAGGGAGGAGGACGCGGAGGGAGGAGGACGCGGAGAGAGGAGGACGCGGAGAGAGGAGGACGCGGAGGGAGGAGGACGCGGAGGGAGGAGGACGCGGAGAGAGGAGGACGCGGAGGGAGGAGGACGCGGAGAGAGGAGGACGCGGAGAGAGGAGGACGCGGAGGGAGGAGGACGCGGAGGGAGGAGGACGCGGAGAGAGGAGGACGCGGAGAGAGGAGGACGCGGAGAGAGGAGGACGCGGAGAGAGGAGGACGCGGAGGGAGGAGGACGCGGAGAGAGGAGGACGCGGAGGGAGGAGGACGCGGAGAGAGGAGGACGCGGAGGGAGGAGGACGCGGAGGGAGGAGGACGCGGAGAGAGGAGGACGCGGAGGGAGGAGGACGCGGAGAGAGGAGGACGCGGAGGGAGGAGGACGCGGAGGGAGGAGGACGCGGAGGGAGGAGGACGCGGAGGGAGGACGCGGAGGGTGGAGGACGCGGAGGGAGGAGGACGCGGAGAGAGGAGGACGCGGAGGGAGGAGGACGCGGAGAGAGGAGGACGCGGAGGGAGAGGACGCGGAGAGAGGACGCGGAGAGAGGAGGACGCGGAGGGAGGAGGACGCGGAGAGAGGAGGACGCGGAGGGAGGAGGACGCGGAGGGAGGAGGACGCGGAGGGAGGAGGACGCGGAGGGTGGAGGACGCGGAGGGAGGAGGACGCGGAGAGAGGAGGACGCGGAGAGAGGAGGACGCGGAGGAAGGAGGACGCAGAGGGAGGAGGACGCGGAGGGAGGAGGACGCGGAGGGAGGAGGAGACGGAGAGAGAAGGACGCGGAGGGAGGAGGAGACGGAGAGAGAAGGACGCGGAGGGAGGAGGACGCGGAGGGAAGAGGACGCGGAGGGAGGAGGAGACGGAGAGAGAAGGACGCGGAGGGAGGAGGACGCGGAGGGAAGAGGACGCGGAGGGAGGAGGAGACGGAGAGAGAAGGACGCGGAGGGAGGAGGACGCGGAGGGAAGAGGACGCGGAGGGAGGAGGAGACGGAGAGAGAAGGACGCGGAGGGAGGAGGACGCGGAGGGAGGAGGAGACGGAGAGAGGAGGAGACGGAGAGAGGAGGACGCGGAGGGAGGAGGTGGAGGGAGGAGTAGAGAAAGGGAGAAGAACGCGAAGGGTGGAGACGGAGGGCGCGAAGGAAGGACGCGGAGGGTAGAGGCGGAGGGAGAACACGAAAAGAAGACGCGAAGGAAGGAGGGAGAAGGCGGAAGGAGGACGCGAAGGAAGGTGGGAGGACGCGGAGGGAGGACATGGAGATAGGACGTGGAGGGTGCAGACGGAGGGAGGACGCGAAAGGAGGAGGAGGGAGGGAGAAGGCGGAGGGTGGAGGCGGATGAACGACACGGAGGGAGGACGCGAAGGGAGGAATCGGAGGAAGAAAGGGGGAAAGGAGTGGCAGGAGGGGTTGGGGAAGACGGGGAGGGGAGGTGTGGGGAGAGAGGAGGGGGGGAGGGAAGCAGGAAACGGAGGAAGGAGAGGGAGGGAGGGAGGAGAGGAAAGGGATCGAGAAGGGAAAAAGGAGGGCGAGACAGAAGGGAAGGGAGAGGTTAGAAATGGCTAGGTTTAGGTGTCAGCAGTTACGAGAAAGAAAAAATCTGATCCACTTGACTCTCACGGGTGAAGAAACTTGCGTACGCCGAGTCCGACGAAGAATGCCTCGCGAATGAATCAGCGTGCTTCCGCGCGCTCGAGCACGATGCGGGTGGAAGAAGGCGTTGCGTTTGCCAATCGTATTTCGCGATAACAGTGTTTTGAATCGCCGTAGAGGATGTCAGAATCTAAAGGAGTAAAAAAGGTCTTTGAAACCCGCGCTCAAAGTCCACGCGTTCGTGAACAGATGTGCCGTTTTTCCTGAGAATATTTCTCAATCGTGTTTTCACATGTCCAGCTGATATTGAAAGTGTTGAGTACGTAGAGCGAACGATGTTGCTTTTTCACTCACTTCTTTGGATAACTGATTTGGATGTGCCTTTAAAGAAATAAATAAAATAAACCTCAGTTGTTTGTTCTAATGGTCACCGATGAAAAAGTTTGAGAAAAATAAAGGCTTTGCGCTTTAATCTAAATAGTTTCATTAAAATTAAAATAACTCAGAGCCTGAAAATGTTATACCTTTCAGTAAAATTATACAGTGTTGCAAAAAGTATTATATTTTTAAATATCTTTTTGGAATATTTTTAATTGCCGGTGAGAATATCTTAAAGGCATTTCTATCACCAAAGCTTATAAAAACGATTTTGCTAGTTGGTTCCTGCGGTTCTTATTTGACACTGATCTCATGTTTTTAATCCCTTCCCACTGCTATTCAAAAGAACAATAAATATATTCCCATGCCTGCGCATACACTCGTATTTAAAACGCTATTATCATCATAGAAAACTTCAAAAATGCAAGAACCGAGCAACTCACCTATTCTCTATTGCTCGCCGAAACCGTTAATTACTACAACGCCAACGAATTTGTTTAAAAATTTACCATTCTCCCTTTTAACAGACTCCTACAGAAACCTTCAAAGAGACAGTCGCGACGATATTCCTCCCCCCCCCCCCCCCCTTCCTCCCTCCCTTTTAAAAGCACCAAAAACTTTCAACAAAATTCAAAAAACATTTCGCCGCTCGTAAAACTCGTCCATTAAAAACATTCCGAGTCAAATAAATTATTTTTCGCTCCCGAAACTTTCGGATTCTTCGCTTAACGCCCCTATCTCCCCGCCCAACAAAAATTTCCATCCGAAGCAAAAATAGTTCAGAAAAATTCCCTCTCTCTCTCACCCGCCTTCATAGCCCTTTTTGAATCATAAATGTAAGTATTTATAATTAAAGCGGTAACCAAGCGAGCTCTTTTCCTCCACCGCCCCCACTCCGCGAAGACGTCAAATCGCAGCGACGCGTTGTTAAAAGTCAAAGTTGAGCATAGACCGAGCATAGCGCGATAGTTCCACAGGTCAGCATGGTTTTTTTTCTAGGGGAAAAGGCCAAATGGAAGGCTTCCACACCCCCGCAATGCACACAGGGTCCCCGCTGAGCGCACCTCCCTCGACCCATTTCAGCTGAAGAAAGAAGACGGCGAGAGAAAGAAATAGTCTTGTGACAACATGCAACCAACCTCAACCTATTCCTCGGGAGTGTTGAAAAGAACAACTACCTGCTTTCGGAGGCCTCCCCCTTTCCTCCATTCCACCCACTCCTCCTAGACTGACCTCCACACTCTGAAAACCCTTTCCCTCCTCCTCTCGCTCGCTCAAGCCTTCCCACTCCTTTTCCCTTAACCTCCCTTACCCTTTGGACCACTCTAACACAACCCGCAAACCCTCACTTTGCCTCCAATTTTCGGGAGATCCAATTCTGTATAGGGTCACGGCGGGACCGGGAAGGCAAACACCACCAAAGCCTTTGGATATGTCCACGGAGGCAGATGAAACTTTTACGTCGGCTTCTTGTGAAAATAAAAAAAAAATATATATATATATACATATGTAGATAACCTTCTCTCTTAAGACACGCGCGCGCACACTTCAGAAAGGACTTCTTTAAAAAAAGAAGGTAAGAGCGAAGGAGGAAAACGTTCCGATGTCTCGATGTGTCTACCTTTTTCTCATTTTTCTTCTTCGTCCGAAGTTGACACCGAGAAATGAGGTAACGAAGAAAAAACGTGGAAAATATCCCTTACGACAAAAGAATTCGGACGTGGCGGTAACTCACGGGAGGCGTTTTAAGGATTTCACCTCAAGTGAGGTTATTCTTTTTCTTTGTTTCTGTTTCGTTTCGGCATTTTAGAGTGTTCGCACCGAGTGATGATGAACTGGAAGCCAAGAAAAGGTCATTAACAAAGTCGAAAACTCCTTAAATGTAGCCTCGAACGGATTGAAGCACCTTCGTTACACGAAGGTTTGGGTAGTTCTACGCACGATATCTGAGATTACGAACGAAAATTCCCAATAAAACGCAACTCCTGGTTAGACGATGGTATATCCGATTTAACCTTTAATTAGTGAGGTGAATGTTTTCCAATGTTTTTTAAACTTACATATTCGCCAACTATATTTTAAATTGGATACTCCGCGTCAAATAATCTACCATGAGAGTTAAGAGGTAATTAAAAGAAAAAACTCAAAATTCATTAATTTGTAAAACGTAAACTGGCGGAAAGTAAGCGGAGTAATTTTACGGAGTAACTTAGATGGTATCTCACAGACCGCACCTCACTCTCCCGAAACCATTAAAAATTGCATTTATGTTAAATACATTTTGTGCCGATATGATTTTGTCCAAAACGCGAACTCGATATTTCTTCATTGAATTAAACCACCTCTATGATTAATTTAGAAACCCATCAAGTTTTCGAAGACGAATAAAAACTTGCACGATATATACGACCGTTATTTTCACTTAATATATCATTAAACAAATCAGCTGTAATTGGCCTAATAAATAAAATAAAAACCGTGTTTACTTCGCTTAGGGTCTGCAACGAGACCTAACGTTAAAAATTGTCACAACCATCGCGTCATTTGTCACAACGACGAGGAATTGAAAGGAAGAAAATTATATAAACCACACCATAAATATCTGTCATGGATCAAATACTGAGTTTCCAACGCGAACGCCAACGAAAATACAAGTCAACGGAATTGATAGCGACAGAGCTATCATCGCTGACCACTTATTTCGAGCAAAACGGGAGCATTTCGACTAACACCATCGTCGCTGGGGCAGTCGACATGGTCTCGTCTCGGCGACCTAATGATTTAGACATTATTATCCCGGAGTTCGACGCCTTTCGCGTGAATAATAACTGCCGGTCGAAAAGGAGGAATCGTTTGTCACGTAATTCGCGTTGACTTGCGGCCACGCCGGGTCCATATGAACGCACACAACGGTCTGCCTCAGCAACGCCGCACACAATCAATCACTCGCTCCCGACCACAAGATGAGTTGACACGAGGGTTGAAGAGCTAACCAAAACGGGGTAATCTAGCTTGGCAGCGGGTTTTCCCGCACATCAGTTTTCCGACCCGCTGAAGATCTACCAACTCCCCCACGTGAGTTTACTCCGTCGACCCATAGGGCGCAGCACCTTCTCGGCAGAGTAATATCCCGAGGAGAAAATAATCCTTCGAGAAAAAGTTTCAAGGCGTATTTTTGGTGAACATACGCATTGTTATGGTTATTTATAAACATCATTTCCGCTTTTTTAATATCATATTTATATTAAATTTATGTTTGAAATCTGGGACACGAGATGCATCTTAAGCTCTAGAAAATAAATGCCGTGCATTTGCTATGATAACGACTAATATTGCAGTGAAGTATTCCCCACCCCTACGCCGCCTACAAGAGCGGACGGGGTACGGCAGGATTCGGAATCCAGCCTTTGAGTCACAACTTTGATTAAAGGCGACATCAACAAACATCATTACACGCGTCCTGCGGTGGAAAATTCATCGCAGTTGGGAATTAATCTACCAGCCACATGACCAAGCGAACAACTGTGGAAATGTACTATCGAAATTTCAGCTTTCCATCTTTTACACTTTCGGGGAGATTGTTAAGAAAAAAATTTAATGTGCCCCTATCCGAACCTGTATGATATTTCAAAACAAAAATATAAATAAAAACAGCGGTACAAAAACCTAAAATCCAAGTTTCAGTTCTCTATAGTTTACAGATTCTTCACTATTTCAATTCCAGCAGGTACACAGACGGACGGACGCCAAAGTGAAACTATAAGCGCATTTTTTAAAAACGCGCTAAAAGCTGCATTGTCGCGCGAGAAATTATACTAAATATCAAAATCTCCAGTATTTTGAAGCTTTCTTGAAGTGCAATTATGAGGACGGAGGATATATCTTGGGAATAAAACTCATGACAACTTACTTTAGCGTGATCGAGAGACTTCTGTTTGCTGTTTTTTTTCAGTATGGAAGTAATAAATTAAGCAAGCTTTGCAAAGGAGACGGTGCAGAAACTACAATAAACTACAGACTGCAGAGCGCAGAAATGCAATAAGTCCTTCGTTCCTCTGACGAGAAGGGAACGAATAAGGAACCGTAGGCACGAGTGGAATTGCTGAGGCCGCTGCTGCCAATCACCGTCTTTACGAATTGGAGAGCGTGTGTACAGAGTTCGCGTTTGCTTCCCTACTTGGACGGGCACTAAACGATACTTGTCTCGCTTGATCATTTTGAGAATTGACTTAATTTCGGAAGAATGACTACGTACACTAATTCGGAGTTCCAGTAAAAAATGGAATACACTAATGCCGTCGCTGCATATCGAAAAATAGATTTTTATCGAAATAAATTGTCTATTCGATCGAAAATTTCACGAATAACGGCGAACTGCTGTTGGACCTCAGCTGCGACACGGTCCTCAAAAGAGGTTACGGGTTTTTAAGCAACTTGACTTCCGTGATATAAATATATATATATATATATATATATATATATATATATATATATATAAACTATATATATCATATTGCGTACGGAACAATTCAAGGGTGTCCAATAGCGACGTAATTAGGACGGAGTGAGAAGGCTTGCTGCTCTACCTTTTATACACACCCACTCACGGGCTGTGCTCGCACCACCGCATCAATCCCAATGACTTTGTGAACACAAACTTTTCAGCGTGCAAATCATTCTAAAAATCACACTTGACGAAAAGTTGCCTTAAATTAATATATGTCTAACGATATAACTTGTTTAATACAATGAGAAAATCGACGTTAAAATTATCCTTTTCTCGCCAGACCTATTAAAAGACATCCTCAAAGAAACATCGCTATAACCGTCAATGAGAGTTTTTTAGATCTTGGAAACAATCACAGCGGGGGGTCCTGCCATTTCCTAAAGCCAAAAATGAAAACTAAGAAAAAACGAATAATATAAATAAAGAGGATGGGTAAAAATGCACGAGATCAGCTCATTTCCTCTCGATTCTTTCGTCTTTCACTCCTCCGATTTTACTATTTAATACGAAAATTGCATTAATACGGTAACTGCACAATGAATCTTGCGTAGAGCTTTATCCGCTTCTCGCAATGTTGAGACTCTGAGCCACACACTCTCTTCTCCAGAAAATACCCTCTGCGCTATAAAATCAACATGAAGATAAAACATTTCCAGACCACCAATTCTTTAGCGTTTTCTTCACCATCGAACCGTAAAAAAAATTCTGAAACCGCGGTAGCGACGTGATAGTACGGAAAAGGGTTAATCCAGTGGTTCCCAAACATTCTGTAGCCAAGGAACACTTTCAAAGGTAAGCAGAATTTCGCGACGCCCCAACCTTGAAACAAGATTTTTATATTTTTACGTACCTGTATTACAACCTTTGGATTCATCCATTTGATGGTTCTACACCGTAAACGATTCATTAGAGGAAAAATTATTGCCCCGATGACCTATCAACACTTTAAAATCGTTGATTTATTTAGTTAACAAAGTTTTTCGCAGCACGCCTAAAAATCAGCTACGGCACCCCGGTGTGCCGCGGGACACGGTTTTGGAACCACTGGGTTAATCAATCCTACGATGCGCGTAATTCGTCTCTCTCGTAATCTTTTTAACATCCCGGTCAGAATGTCAATTTACGAGGGAATTAAAGAGGGATGAGGGCAGAAAAAAACACGCGGGCTAATGAGATTCGATCGAACCGCTCAAAAAAAAAAAAAACAGGATTCAACCTGTCGGTCGGTGAACTTGATTGGGTTTCTCGATCACCAACAACCTATTAGGCGACTCGAGTCCGAAGTCGTAAATGCGAGAATTAACGAATCGCGAGGAGAAAACGTTTTACTTCGATTGTTCCAAATCTTCGCGTGGGTGTAAGAAACGAAAACGGGACTCCAAGGTCGTCGGTAGGGACGGCACCGGCACGAATCCGCGTCCGCTAACGTCAATGTCATCACCCGCGTTCTCCAAGGTAACCCGCAGACGACCATTTCTTTAATATTAAACGGAGAACCGCTGGGATTCGATCGAGCCGAAGAATAAACGAAAGGACGAGAAAGAGTGCAGAGAAATATATATATATATATATATATATTCGAAACCACGGATGATTTTTGTCTTTATGTCACGTTTCCTCGGGCGAGGGCTAAGGGAAGAACCGCCGACATTCCGTCGTCACAATTTGAATCCTACTGAAAAAATTATAGGATCGTTCGGCAATTGAAAGATTCGAATAAGCGACGACTACGAGGAAATTTCGATTATTTTGTAATATATCGAGAAGTTATACCGAGTTGCGCGAGAAACCGTTTAAACGATTGGTTCGTGACGTCCCGTCGTGTATCCTTTAATAAGTCATGAATCTATCCGCTTCACCGCCTGATTGGCCTCAATATTTCTGTGAGTTCTCGACAGAGATAGAAAGATTCCAAGCTAACCGGAACGATGAAAACCGTGAAAATAATCCACACGACTTCTCCTTTTCCATATTTTGTAAAAAAAAAAGCGATAAAACGGCCTTTATAAAGGCAAAAAAGCGAAGTGGATCAGAAATGAAAATTCGCACCGTCACATCTAGCGAAAAGAAACAAAATGAAACAAAACTCGACTTCAACAAATCGACATATAACAAGATGTAATGTATGGAAATATAACTTTTATGCGTGAGTGCGTAGGACTAATCCCAAATGTGAAGTTGGAGAAGGAGAAAAAAATACTGAACGACCGGGAATCGAACCCGGGTTCTCCACGATATTTTGAAAACACTTTCATTACTTCACTTTTCGCGTCGTTCCTACGATGGGAGACGGGAACAAAAGATGAAACTCCAAAGTCGACTGGTAATATTTCGCTTATTAGTGGAATTCATTAACGGAGCATACATCTCGATTTTTTCTATACGTTGAAAAAAACTTCTTTATCCTAAAATAACTTCTCCCGACTCCGTGGGTGGTTTTTTACTCAACTCAAGGGGAAACGGAGCGAAAGGGATACATGGGAGGGAAGCGACGGAAAAGTATAGGTTAACGTATCGTTTTACACGCTCACCTCCGCAGGCTTCCTTGAAATCTGAGCAGCAGTCTCCCAGTTTGATGCAGGCGTGGTCGCAGTAACACGGTTCGTCGCTCAAGTCCTCGATGATCGCGTTCAAAGGAGCCTTTTGGACCACGCAAGACGAATCCCTTCCTGGGCAGCAGAGCCTAGACTCCCTGCAGCTACCGGTACTCCTGCGAGGCGCGGCGGGCGAAGGCGGAGGCGCGGCCGGCGAGGCGGAGATGGAACCCTCCAGGTCGCCGTGAGAGTTGGGCTGATGGTGATGTCCGTGGTGGTGGTGATCCTCCAGCAGGAGGACGGGCGGGACGGCGAGCAAGAAAACCGTCAAGAGCGTCATGGAAACGCAGAAAGAGCCCGGAGAATGCATTATCACCCCTATCTTTTCTTTAGCGTTTTGCTAAGGAAATAAAAAGTTTTCGTCGGCACGAAAAAATTTTCCCGTCTTAATACTTCGAACTCTTATGGGAGATTTTTTTCGTTTCTTTTTTTTTTATCTGAACTGGGTTACTCCGTGTAACTTCCGAAAGTGATTTTTTCAGCGAAGGATCCTTCCAACGGCTTAAAACAGACCGATACCGCCGGCGTTCGCGGGCACACTGACGGCGGGAACTGAGACGGTACAACGAACCGAATGAAGATCCAGAGGGCGGGATAGTAGGGACAGGGTGGATGGAGGGGAAGTTCGGAGCGGAGGCGGAGTGGGGCGGACGAGGGCGACTTACGGGGGTAGAAAGGGGAGGAGGCGCTCGGTAGAGTGGAGGGGAGGTAGGAGCGCTCGCTCGGGAGGAACGGATAAGCGGAGGGCGCGCCCCCGGCCCGATGCGGCGACATGGGTGAACTAACCTTTCGAACCTCGGGCGGGAATACGCAAGCGGCAAAACTAATCGTTGAAAAAGAAAGGACGCAGGATTTTAATCGTTTTCTGGCGCGAATTTCGACCGATTTAGCGTTTTCAAAGAGAAGGTCGCGAAAGATGTAGGAGCGACTGCAATTAAATTTTAATTAAAACTATTTCAAGAACTATTTTACGAATATTTTGTTCGACTGGCTCTAACTTCTATTATCAAATATCTTCATGACGACATATTTATCAAATTGCATTTAGAATTCCCGGGCCCCGTGTTCTGGTGGGCTCCGCGCTTCGATACAATCGCAAGGAAGGTTTAAATTCAATTTGGTGATTAACTTTAACGGGGCCCCGCATAGGTCTGTTTGTCCTGGGCCCCGCACCTCTCTGGGCACAGCCCTGACTGTAGCATTTTGTCGTCAAATGTTTTCTATCCATTTAAAACTTGAACTGCTATCTTCGAATTTTTTACTCTCCAATATTCGACTGCTCGTCCGTGCATCTCAAACTATCCAATAAACAAGGAAAATCGCTATGTAAAATGAACTAGCTAATTCGAATCCAAATGATTTCCGTGTCCAATTACCCAGGGCAACAACAGTACGGCCAGTTGTTAGATGCAGTACCGTAACTAGTCTTCCAACTATGAGCGGGGAGGGGCAGCCCAAAAGCTAAAAATATTTGGAGGGCACACCAAATTTGAAAGTTAATACATATAAGAGCGTAGATCAGTATTTTTGTGCCAACGCTCAATTAGCGTCAATTAAGCCTTTAATAGACCAAAGGATAGCGTTATTCTCTTCGCACTTTTGTTTAAGCAACGAAATTATGAATCTTTATACACAGGAACGTAAATATTCAGGAAACTGCGTGTGGAAAGCGTTTATAACGATTGACCAAACAATTGTCGTCGGCCGTTGCTGAAGTATTCGCTTTATTTGTGCTAATTACACATGCCGCACTATCGGTCGATGGCATTCAGCGAATGGTAAGGAGGGCCAAGGGGTTGCCGAGGACTTTTGAGAAGGGATCAGGGCCCCCCCCTTAGTTACCTCCATGGTTAGATGCCGCGAAACATTTTGAACTTTTTAGTTTTGAGCCGAGAAAGAAGACGATAGACTGCCATCCAGAAAGTGCTGTCTTCAATGGCACGGAGATATAAGCATTTAGTATGTTGGGAACGACATTCCACTTGCAAGAAAGTGAGGTCCATAGCGTTCCCGTTGTTAAAAAATCAGATAAGAATGTTCCTGTTAATAACGTTCCCTTTGTTAAAAATTTCCAATTTGAGCACTTATTACAAGACAGAAGAGGAAATAGAAAGATTTAGCTATTCGAGGATTTGAAGAACTTGTCAAGAAATGAAGAAAGTTGCATAGGATAGGACAAAACGTACAATCACGGACCTGCATTCGGAGTGACTACTGATTGACTTAGTTTTATGGATACGTGAATGATGCAGCGATCTTAAACTTCTTTCAAAGACAAAACTTGGACCACGCCCAAAAGACCCAAAAATTCAGTAGGTATCACCCGTTCTCCAATATTTACTGCGTCAACTCGGCTGATGAAAATTTCGTTCGCCGAAGATCGCAATAATCACAAATTTGGTAGGCTATACATTAAGGATAATAAAACATTCTGCAAAATAAATTTTTAAAACCTTCTGATCGAAAACTAACAAGTAAGGAAAGTACTGCGAAAGCAGATATTATAAGGCAGTTTTTACAAAAAAATAAATTTCTTCAATTGGTCGTTGTTTAATATAAATGACATTATAATATAGCCCTCTGATTCCCATTAAAAGTTTACCCATAAAATCTGATGTGGCCAACACATGACTTTCTCCATATTTGGGGTATAGATATTTAATTTATTATGAATTGCATTATAAGGCAAAATTATTATTTCGTTTCGTAAAAGAATACAGTCATCCTTATTACCGTAAACTATATGTTAAATATATTTAGAGAATTCACCGCTAGTTGGTGGCGCTATATACTGGAAATTCACGAACAAGTTAAATATCTCCAAAATGGATTGTTCTACAAAAATTTATTTCAAACAATACTTGGAGGAAATATTACTCTCTACAACTTTGGTACTCATAAAGATTACCAATAACGACGTTTTTAAGGAGATATTTGAGGGAAACCGAAAAAACATTATTTATAAATAATTCCTAAGCAATAGCTGCTACGGAAAATTGTTTCAAATAAACGTTGTAGGAAATTACATTCTCTATAATATTTTTTTCGAGTAGTATATAAAATAATGATGTTTTAACGGAGATATTTCGCCAAAACCGAATCGGGTTCCGAATAAACCTCGACTTCCGGTTAACCGGTATTGTCCAAAAACTAGTCAGCTCTCTGTGTTCATACCAAAGTGTTATATATGAAATTTGGTAACGATATGGCAAGTACTTTTAGAGTTAGAGCGCCCACAATCACATACACACGCACACACACACACACACACACACAGACATCAATCCGAAAATAGTCTAAACGTGTTCTAGGGACCTCAAAACGTGTATATCTCGAAGTCGATTTTTTAAATGAAAACAATCCTTTCTCCATACTACGTATATGGAGAAAGTAAAAAGAAAGGACATATTATTCAATAATAAGAAACAAAGAAAAATATCAACATAAGTGTTCGTGATTAGTGATGCTGAAACTCGATGTTTTTCAAGTGCTCGAGTTCGCGATTACTTTTCCCTAAAAGCTCGGGTGGCTCGAGCTACCCGAGCTGTAAACTAAATACCTACATAAAATCTGATGTGGCCAACACGACTTTCTCCATATTTGGGGTATAGATATTTAAATTATTATCAATAGCATTATAAGGCAAAATTATTATTTCGTATCGTAAAAGAATACAGTCGTCCTTATTGCCGTAATTTATATTTCGATTATGTTTACAGAATTCACCGCTGCCTGGTGGTGGCGCTGTATACTGGAAATTGACGAATAAGTTAAATATCTCCGAAATTAATGGTTCTACGAAAAATTGTTTCAAACAAAAGTTGGAAAAAATGTCATTCTCCACAACTTTGGTCCTTACGAAGATTACCAATAACGACGTTTTTAAGGTGATATTTGACGGAAACCGAAAAAATAATTATTTATAAATAATTCCTAAACAATAACGGCTATCGAAAATTGTTTGAAATAAAAGACGTAGGAAATTATATTTTCTACATTTTTTGTAATGGACAATGTATACAATAATGACGTATTATCGGAGAAATATCGCAAAAACCGAATCGGGTTTCGAATAAACCTAAACTTCCGATTAACCGTTATTGTCCAAAAACTAATCAGTTCTTTGTGCTCACCCTAAAGTGTTATATATGAAATTTGGTATCGATATGGCAAGTACTTTTTGAGTTAGAGCGCCCACAATCACATACACACACACACATACGCACACACAGACATCATTCGGAAAATAGTCTAAACGTGTTCTAGGGACCTCAAAACGTGTATTTCCGTTGAAATCCCGAAGTCGATTTTTTTCGTGATCACAATACTTTCCCCATACTATGTATGGAGAAAGTAATAAAAGCATTGAGCTTGTTACCATGTTATTCGATTGTTGAGACCCAGAAAAACTCACTTTTTCCGATAAAAACAAAAATGTACGCTAAAGCTGGCAGGATTTGGATTCCATCTTCAAAAATAAGAAACTACAATTTCTAAACTTTCCGACAGTTCAAGTCCTGAGTTCGAATCATGAAGGGAAATAATTTTAAAAAAAAAGCAAATATGTATATAAACCTCATCACCACTTTAGGTGCTTTTCATATGGGGCAATAATGAGGCAAAATTAGTCTCCAGCAGCTGATCCCGGTCCACCAAATTCATGCTACATGTAGTTCCCATATGTAGTAATTTATCCTAAAATTTTGATTTCTCTAGGTTGAACCGTTTCAGAGGTATCGTTTGCACAGTCGGACGGACGTACAGACAGACAAAGTGAATACATAAGCGATTTGTAAAATATCGCTAAAAATACTCTTCGACGGAAAACTGAATATATATAAAATACTCCTTAAAGCCAAAGTTAAAAGTTTAAAAAAATAAAGTTAAAAATTCGGCACAATATACATTGCACAAACTTTCTCATATACGTATAGGTCTGGTCTCACTACACTCTTTCCTGGTTGAAAGTAACTCATTTTGCTAAAAAAGAACAATGCCGCGGAAATAGTTGTATCATACTTAAATATAAAGTTCATATATATTATTATGTAGATTGGCAAGGCCACATAGGCGTTGTTGTATTGTTGCTGAGTAAAGTTTGTTAAGAGAAGTGGGGAGAGCTGGACGTAAAAATCGATATATTATAATTTTTCTGGACGTTATATATTTATTTTTTGAGAAATATGGCTTATGCAGTGTCCTATAACTTAATGTTAGTGAATTTAATAAAAATCGTTAGAGACATTTTTAATAAACTGGCAATTTTTAAAATCAACAAGAATAAAATATCCTTCGCTGCTGCGCTATATCGTTCATGTCTTCGTATTTTCTATTCTGGGTGATAGTATGCCTAAATACGAAGTATCATTCGATTTAGTGGAATCGTATAGAGTAGTGATGCCCAAACTGCGGCCTGCGGGCCACATCCGGCCCATTGAGCGTCTTCATCCGGCCGGCCATGAGTTTAACAATTAAGTTACACAATGTAACATAAAAGGAAAATAAAAAATTATAAAAACAATATATTTCGCGTTTACGTTTCAAATCCCATAACAGATACATGTATCTAAAACATATCAGGTAATTTCGACTCAAAACTGAATAGGTACTTAATTTCCTTAAGTTTCTCTTAAACTCTATTATTGATTGGGTGTGGCCAGCGAGAGGTGCGAAATTGAACAATGCAGCCCGCGATGAGTGCAGCAATTGGTTATGTGGCCCTCGGGCCAAAAGGTTTGGGCACCACTGGTATAGAGGCTTAGACTAGAACCGCGACCAGACCGCACGGCGAAACCCACTTTTTACTTTATCCATTTACGTAGTATAGAGAAAGTATTGTTTCATGAAAAAATCTGATGTGGCCAACACATGACTTTCTCCATATTTGGGATATAGATATTTAAATTATTATGAATAGCATTATAGGCAAAATTATTATTTCGTATCGTAAAAGAATACAGTCGTCCTTATTGCCGTAAATTAGGTATATTTTGAATGTTTACAGAATTCACCGCTACATGGTGGTGGCGCTGTATACTGGAAATTACGAAAAAGTTAAATATCTCATAACGACGTTTTTAAGGAGATATTTGACGGAAACCGAAAAATCCGATTATTTATAAATAATTCCTAAACAATAACTGCTATGGTAATTGTTTCAAATGAAAGTTGTAGGAAATTACATTCTCTGTAACCTTTGTATATAAAATAATAATGTTTTAACGGAGAAATATCGCAAAAACCGAATCGAGTTTCGAATAAACCTCGACCTAGAGAAAAACCGTTATTGTCCAAAAACTAATTACTTCTTTGTGCCCATACGAAAGTTATATATAAGAAATTTGGTAACGATATGGCAAGTGCTTTTTGAGTTAGAGCGCCCACAATCACATACATCCACACACATATCATTCCGAAAATGGTCTAAACGTGTTCCAGGGACCTCAGAACGTGTATATCCGTTGAAATCTCGAAGTACATTTTTTACCTATGGAGAAAGTAAAAAAGAATTTCCAAAATCGACCCGGGTTCGATTCCCGAGAATGATTTCCATTCCTCATACGATAACATGGAAAAATCGATATTTCGACCTGCAACCTTATATTATTTTACTTATTAAAATTCACATATTTGACCTACGATTTTCGGACTTGGAGTGTATTAAAGAAAAATAAATGCAGTTTCTCATCCTTATCGTCTTTTATCGCTTTCGAATGTAAATCTTTCGAATTTAACGTTTTAATAACAAATTTTGACTAAATTTAGCGTTTTTAACGTGAAGTTGCCTTGCCAAACGATTACATTGTTAAACTCGAAATCCTATTACTCTCACGTATGCTCACGTTCTCTCCGAACCTCCATGGACCCTCCCGGCCCAATTCATAGGTATCAGAGATATCTCAGAATTAGTTTTTACTTTCTCCAATATACATAGTATAGAGAAAGTATTGTTTTCATAAAAAAATTCGAAATCGAGATTTCAACGGAAATACGATTTTACGTCATGTGGCCATGGTAAATGACATATTTGTTTCTTTCGTATGTTTATCAATAAGCTACTGTAAGGAATGTATTTTAATGATACCCAGTACCTGTCAGATAAATCGGAATACGTAAGTTGTATCAAGTTTATTGGTGTCAGTTCACATTAAAATATATGTCTGGCATAACCCGGGCATCGCCTGGTACTTTCAGCTAGTATATATATATACATACATATATGTGTGTGTGTGTGTGTATGTATATGTGTGTGTGTGTGTGTATATATATATATACACACATATACACACATATACACACATACACGCACACACACACACTAGCAGGACTGCCCGTAGAATTTCAACGGATTTAGTGGATCTAAAACTTCGACCGTGTAACATGTAAGCATCGCAATAATAAGATAGTACTCCCTCCCCCTCTTTTCCACCCTCTCCTTCCCTTCTCCCCTTCCTCCCCCCTCTCCCTCCCCTCTCTCCCTCCCCTCTCTCCCTCCCCTCTCTCCCTTTCCCTCCATCTCCCACTCTCCTCCCTCTCTCCACCCCTTCTCCCTAATTCCCTCTCTCCATCCATCCATCCCCCGTCACCATCCATCTCTCTCCCTCCCTATCTCGTATTAAAAGCGCAATAAACTTTTCAGTGGTTCTGGAAGATCTTCAAATTCTGGTAAGCGAACTTTACCATTCGAACAACACATCCCATTATTTCCCTTGGGCCATTTTTTCGCGTGACAATGTCCACAAATTTTGTCCATTTTCCCTATCGAAATGCCACGATGGTCAGCGTAGTTTATGGCAGGATCGTATGAAAACGCTGACTTGAATCCGTGGGTTGGGTTGGACGCAACATTCTTACTTTGAGCCGTGCGAACTCGTTCTCTTAAACGGGTGTCTCTCTGTGTACTTGATTCGGCTGCTCTATTTCGAGAATTATGCAAGCGATTTTCATTCAAACGGAGCTCTCTCTCAGGGCTTGTCTCGTCAAGGCGCCTGGCATTGTTCATTGAACGCATTTGAAAACGTAACTGATTTACTTCGGGTGTTTCATTATTTCTCGATAGCGCTGCTCTCCTAGCCCTCGATGATGATTTAGACAACTGTGACCTAACTTTCGGCATTTTAAAACCATAGAAATTTCAAAACACAATCTAAGCTGTGCTGGAAACTTAACGTAGAAAGAAAGCGTGCGGGAATGTACCAAGTGAGCGCGCAGAGCGTCGAGCGAGTGCGCGTGCGAGACGTGTTGCGCATGCGTAGTGAGCGACGTGCGGTAAATGGGCATGAGGAGTAGGCAAGAGGGGCTGGCGAGAGAGGAGCGCGAGAGGGGAATGCGATCCTAGTTCCTAAGATCGCCACCGGGAAAAAGTAGATATCGCAGTAAGTGGAGCACGCCTGGAGTTGCTTTTCTCGCTGATGGAAAATGGGTGTCAAGTTTTTCTTTTTTCCCCAAAATATGACCCTTCAGACCTGAAAAAAATATAGCCTATGTTACTCCAGGAAGTATAAGGAATGCACCAGTGAAACTCCCGTCCAAATCGGTGCAGTGGTTCTCGAGCTTATCGGTAACATACATACAAACGAACGATTTTATATATTAAAAAAAGTATATATATAAGCTTAAAGAAAAGAAAAGGTAATAATAAAGGTGGCAACAAGGTGTTGGAGGAAGCCTAGTGGCCATTTACCTAGACTGAAGAGCCGCTGGGGGTGCTGAGGACACACGAAAAAAACAAAATATTTCTGAAGTGGCCAACACATGACTTTCTCCATATTTGGGATATAGATATTTAAATTATTATGAATAGCATTATGAGGCAAAATTATTATTTAGTATCGTAAAAGAATACAATCGTCCTTATTGCCGTAAATTATGT
This sequence comes from Uropetala carovei, assembly GCA_036926305.1. Classification (NCBI taxonomy): domain Eukaryota; kingdom Metazoa; phylum Arthropoda; class Insecta; order Odonata; family Petaluridae; genus Uropetala; species Uropetala carovei. The sequence continues at coordinate 23,670,925 of JAXCHB010000045.1, read as the reverse complement.
ATATTTTGAATAAGTTTACAGAATTCACCGCTACATGGTGCTGGCGCTGTATACTGGTATTAAGAAAAAGCAAAATATCTCCGAAATGGATGGTTCTACGAAAATTTGTTTCAAACAAAACTTGGAAGAAATATTATTCTCTACAACTTTGTTCCTCACTAAGATTACCAATAACGATGTTTTTAAGGAGATATTTGACGGAAACCGAAAAACTGGTTATTTATAAATAATTCCTAAACAATAACTACTATGGGAAATTGTTTCAAATAAAAGTTGTAGGTAATTCTCTATAATCTTTGTATAGAATTATATATATCATCATGATGTTTTAACGGAGAAATATCGAAAAAACCGAATCGGGTTTCGAATAAACCTCGACGTCCGGTTAACCGTTATTGTCCAAAAACTAATCAGTTCTTTGTGCTCATGCTAAAGTGCTACATATGAAATTTGGTAACGACATGGCAAGTACTTCTTGAGTTAGAGCGCCCACAATCACATACACACACACACACAGACCATTCCGAAAATAGTCTAAACGTGTTCTACGGACCTCAAAACGTGTATTTCCGTTGAAATCTCGAAGTCGATTTTTTTCATGATCACAATACTTTCCCATCGTATGGAGAAAGTAAAAACACAAAAACGACACAAATATGGAGCTTTCGGGCTGACGCCCTTCTTCAGCGACGGAGAGACATGTACTGTTTGAAGTGACACACTGGGGAGGATATGAGGGGGAAGGGAATGGTAATGAGAGGAGTTCGGGGATAGGAGGCGGGGAGAGGGGACGGCCAACATGGTTATCGGAGGTTGAGACGGGGGGGGGGGGGGGGGGGCAGAAAGAGTCAAGAAGAAAGATGTAGCCTAACTCCCACTGTCGAAGTAGGGGGCGGGGGTGTCGTCCGGTTGGGCGCGGATAATCCTATCATTAAAGCATATATATATATATATATATATATATATATATATATATCCCTTCCAACTGCCTCAAAGTCGGCAGAAGGGTCTAAACGGAGGCTAATGCCGGGTTTACACGTGCACAGATTTAGTGGCGCCAGTCTTGACGCCAGTGCAACTTTCGCGCCAGTTAAGGTTTACACGCTATGTGTTATTTTAACTCACCAGTTTTATTTCTAAGTGCATACTGCAGCCGAATGTTCGTGTGTCGTTAAAATTGAGGTTAAAATAACAATGTCAAGTGAACTCGTTCCTAGTGCCTACCGAATAGTTGCAAGACTATTGGTTGAGGAGAAGATTAATGAGTTGGAAAAGCAAAAGAATCATAAACGAAAAGGAAGTATATGGGTGAAAAAGTGGATTGCTCGGAGGGAGAATTTAGGTGTATCTGTGAGACTTTTAACAGAACTTTCAACAGAAGATCCTGAAAGCTACAGAAACCATTTACGGATGACAAAGGAAAATTGTGACATTCTACTGCAATGTGTAACACCACGTATTGAAAAGTTGAATACCGTAATGAGAGATTTTTTACCGGCAAAAGTGAAATTGGAAATTACACTGAGATATTAGCATCTGGAGAGTCTTTTGCTTCATTACAATACCTATCCTTATCGAGCGTATTTTAGCCTTAACTTCAGAAATTCCAAAGCCTTCAATCTGCATTGCTCTTGCCATGCTTTGATAGGCATTCTCTCGAAAATCTCTATTTTTATACAAATTGGAATTAACATCCCATAAACACGGATATTCTTCATATGATTCGAGAAATTTTAGAATTTTTTCATAACTCCACTTTTTACTGATTTTAAACCTATTAAACAAAATTATATTACTAACGGTCACAGTTTTATTATTTTATCAAATACGTACTTAGTAGATAATAATGTATCAAATATTTATTATGTTTTAAATATGCATTTAGCTTTTCTATAAAATAAAAGACGTACTAAATAAAAACAGGTCAACAGGGTGGGCTGATGCGAAACTGCCTGTTTAGACGTACAATGTTTGCTAACACTGGCGAATGACTCAGCACTGGCGTGTCAAAAAGTTGGACGCTGCCAACATTTTTCATCTTTGCATGCAATGTTACAACTTGCGCGCCAGTAACTGTTTACATGTGAAAGTTTTTTTTACTGGCGCCACTAAATCCGTGCACGTGTAAACCCGGCATAAAGGGTGAAGCACAGTGGTGTCCTCGGACACCGGTAGGTTCAATCATGCTGTGAAGTCTTTCTGCAATTTCTCCGGCCAAAGTGAAAGAGGTACTCACCAACCCGCTCTGGGCCAGCGTGGTGTTTTAAGGCCCACAATCCCCCCATGACATGTACACCCATAAAAAACGGCCCTCATTCTCCGGAGGCTGGATTGCCTCTGACCGTGGTACTGGTCATGTACAAGGCTTGAAGACAGAGGGTGCTAAGAATCCCCGGAGATTAAACGCCCACTGCCACTCTTTCTCATCCTTACCTAATTCCTTTAACCTCAACCTAACTACCTTTAAATGCCGGACTTTGTCCAGCGAAGATAGACTTCAAGAGTTCCAAGAACAACTGGAGAAGATCAAGTGGGAGATGTTAGGACTTAGTAAGGTGAGAAGGAAAGATGAAGGCCTATTGGAGTTGAAGAGTGGACATCTTTTTGATTACAGGGGAACTGACACAGGAAGAACTGGAGGAGTTGGATTCATGGTAAAAAAAATTGAAGAATAATATCGTGGAAATGGAAAATTCATCTGAGGGAGCAGCTAGACTAGTGCTTCAAATAAATAAAATATATCAACTTCAAATAGTCCAAGTTTATGCGCCAACGCCATTATAATTGGATGAGGAAGTGGAAGACTTCTACCAAGAAGTTGGAGAACTGCACGACAAAGAAAGCTGCCATCTAAAAGTGGTCATGGGTGATTTCAATGCCATGGTAGGAGAACAAAAGGAAGACGACAGCGCAGTTGGAAAATGGGGTTATGGAGACAGAAACGAATGAGAGGACCGACTTGTAGACTTTGCTGAATGTACTAGTCCAGTGGTCCTCAGGCAGATCTACCTGCGACCCCCTCTGAGCAGATGTTTGGTCGTCGCAACCACCCATGATTTTTTGTAATTTAAAAAAAGGATTTCTCGGAATTTAGGATAATATGCTAAAATTTTACCACTGAAATTATTTTATTAACATTTTTTAATGTGAATACACACATATTGAGATATTTATCATTACCGAGACGTATATACTTGTTATTTATTACACTGGATTAACATATGTATTTTTAAAATTGTATATATATATATTTGAGTTGTGTCTCTCTTGTGCTGACGAAGGGATCATCCCGAAAGCTCTAACCTCTACAAATGCGTCTCTCCAACACCCCAGCGGCTCTACTTCTGGTAAGTGTTCACTGGGTTTCCTTCAACACCTAGTTGCCCTAAATATCCTTACTTACCTTTCCTCTTCCGTAGTATATATATATATATATATATATGTTTAAAGAATTTTATTTATCTTTTAAACACAAATTGTCAATTCTGGGACACAGCTTACTTAGAACACAACGTAATTCGCCATCAACATCTTTCAACTTGTTTCTCGCTTTACATTTCATTGACAATAAATTAGAAAAACCAAGTTCGCAAAGATAAGTAGTGAGAAAAACCACTAGGACCTGTTCTGCTAAGCTGGAAATATTTTTATATTGTCCCTTCATCTTTAACCAAAACTCTATTAAGCTCACACCAGAATCTAGCAACATTTTACATTGTATAGTTTTTTAATTGACTGTTCCACTACACTGTAGTCAAGGATTGAGAGAATGAGCAAAAAAATAGCTGAACTAGCGAAGACTGCTCACGACCCTATGTTTGAGGACCACTGTACTAGTCTATATATAATGAACACTTTCTTCAAAAAGAGTTCCAACAGAAAATGGACCTGGAAAGGACCCAATGGTACCAAAAACGAAATTGACTACATACTAGTCAATAAGAAGCAATTGGCTGAAGACTGTTCCATCCTCAACCAGTTTAAAACTGGAAGCGACCATCGCTTGGTAAGATGAAGAATAAAGTTCAACTCAAAGTTAGAAAGACAGAAGCTTATAAAGAAGCCTAAATCTATTACCAACATGCAGGTGCTAAAAGAACGAAAAGAAGAATTTCAGCTCCAACTGAAAAATCGATTCAGTGTGCTGGAAGACCAAGAAGTTGAATCACAATTTATAGAGATATTCAAGGAAACCACTCAAAAAATAGGTAGAACAGTTAAAACAAAGCCAGAGAAAAATTTAACCAGAAAAACAAGACTGCTGATGGAAAAAAGAAGGAAAATGAAAATTACTAATGATCGTAAAGAAATAATCTATTTTGCAGAACTAAACAAAACTATAAGGAAGTACATCAAGGAAGATGTGAAGAAATATAATTATGAGCTAATCGAGAAAACAATAGAAGCTACAAGAAAATGATGCAATATCTCTCAATCAGAAAGAGACAGCTGGTGACCTTGATGCTAGAAGATGGCTCCATAACCCATAGTAGGAAATTAATCCTGAAACGGGTACAAAAATTTTACACCAAGTTGTATGAGGATCCTTCAGCAAATGATGAAGGAAATGATGATGGAAATATGCCCACTGAAGAGGTCCCAGATATCCTTCCGGAAGAGGTGAGACACGCAATCAGAAGTATGAAGAATGGAAAAGCATCTGGAATGGATGGTATCATAGTGGAAGTATTCAAAGCAATGGGTAATCATACGGAAACAATTCTCGCTAAGATTTTTAATTCCTGTCTGAGGAAGAAAAAGATACCAGAAACATGGAACCACGCATGTATTATCCTTCTGCACAAGAAAGGTTCCAAAGAAGACTTGAATAACTACAGACTGATCAGCCTACTCCCAACAGTCTATAAACTATTCACCAAAATACTCACTATGCGCCTTCAAAACCATCTTGATTCTGCCTAACCCAGAAAGCAAGCTGGATTTCGCAGTGGGTATAGCACGATGGACCACATCCAAGTTGTGAGAGAGGTATTCAGTCAGACTAACGAGTATGAATTACCTCTGTGTATGTGCTTTATCGACTATGAGAAAGCATTCGACTCTGTCCGAACTTCGTTGGTGTTACGTGCACTAAAGAAACAAGGAGTAGAAGTAACGTACATAACCTTGATCAAGAATATCTACGAAAATGCGACAACATCTGTCCAGCTGCATGAAGAGACAAGTGCCTTTAAGGCCGAAAAGGGAGTGAGACAAGGAGATACTATGTCCCCTAAGTTATTTACAGCAGCTCTAGAGGAATTATTCAAAACGCTACACTGGGAGGAAAATGGCATAAAGTTAACTGGAGAACATCTGAGTCACCTGTGCTTTGCAGATGATACATACTGTTCGCAGGGAGCCCAGAAGAGCTCCATAGAAGAACTGAAGAGCTTCAGCAAGCAAGTCGAGAAGCTGGACTTAAGATGAATCTTAATAAAATAAAGGTTATGTACAACTCCTTCACAAATTCTGAGACGATACATATCAACGTAGCAGAACTCGAAGAAGTAACCAGCTATGTTTACTTGGGTCAACTCATCACTACTGATGGTTCGCTTCTTGGAGAAATCAACCGGAGAGTGAAGATGGCATGGAGTGTTTTTGGCAAGAATGCAAATATCTTTAAATCAGATATTCAAGTCTTCCTAAAAAAGGAGACTGTATGACCAATGTGTTCTGCCTGTTCTGACATATGGTTGTGAAACATGGACCATGAATGCCAGAATGATACAGTGCCTGCAAACAACACAGAGGAGCATGGAGAGATGCATATTAGGGATCACCCGAAGAGACCGCAAGAGGAACAACTGGGTAAGAAAGAAGACAGGAGTCTGTGACGTGATTAGAAGAGTGAAGGCGCTAAAATGGCAGTGGGCAGGGCACATTGCTAGAAGAAATGACCAGTGTTGGACGTCCAGTGTCATCAAATGGATCCCAAGAAACATCAAGAGACCGAAAAGAAGCCCGAAAGACAGGTGGGACAGAGCTTGTTAAGTTCTTGGGGCAAATTTGGAAGAGGGAGGCAGTTGACACGGAAAACTGGAAGAGCCTGGGGGAGACCTTCATCCGTCAGTGGATTGAAAAAGGCTGATGATGATATATATATAAAAGATACCTCTTTACTGAAGCTTATTTTGAGGAAACAATGTTTTATAATTATAAGGTACTCTGAAGCGGATAAGTTAAATGACATTATTGGTGTTATTTTTATTTAATCTAAAAAATTGTCATCACAATTTTTAGTGCAAAGATAAATGGGATTTTAACCATGCTGGACTAGTCATAATCACTGTCACTATCTTTTTAATTATTTATTTCATTGCTCGCGAATATAAGACGACCTTCCAAATTTTATGTGAAAGAAAACAGAACAAACTCATAATCTGGTAAATACGGTATTTTTTCTCGTCCCACTGGGACGTATTGAATGTCATTCTGTGAGAATTGGAGGGGAATGAATATCATATTTCTCATTGCAGTTGAAGGTCGACCGTGCGGAGTTTCTTAGCCTAGTTACTAGGGCGTAGTACAGTGTTCACCAAACTGTGCTGCGAAAACCATTATGTTTCTAAACGTTGTGATACACGTAAGTAAAAATACTACGCAAGTAACCTTGTATGTATCACGGTGGGGTCCTGCGAAATTCAATTTATCTTTGAAAGAGAGCTGCACCTACAAAAATGTTTAAACCATTGCTCCAGTAATTCACTGAGAAAGGTGCAGGTGGGAGTTCTAATTTAATCATACGAAATTGATATTTTTTTACCTAATGTTCTAGTTAATAAATCTTTCGTTATTATAATGATATATAATAATCGGTTCCTAAAGATGCGATACATATATCCCAATTAGATCTGAAGTTAATGTCAAAAGGTTAATGACTTTTGTAACATTATGCGACCGACTCCGTTTCCGAATATTCCAGGCAAAAGCAAGAAATATGACAACCCTGATATCCTGTGCGTTCCACTGCTAAGACGTAGCCTCATGTCACGGGTGCGAATGCTTAAGACAAACAGATACTTATTTCTCTCCCATAAAAGTGCTTACCTAACGAATATATTTTTTATTAAGTGCTGGAAATGAGTCGTTTAAATTCCAATACGAGTTGTTTTAATTCAACGGAGAACTATCGTTGACTATGGTTGAAAAAATTGAAGAACGAGCGCTTAAAAAAGTATTTGTAATCGGTAAAGTACTGGTAATTCGCCGAATGTAGATTTTAAAAGAACTGTTTAGAGTCTGTTTTCGGCGAATCACCACCGAAGACTGCTGCTTAGTTCTTTTAGTCTATTTTCGGTAATTTACCATTGAAGACGGTTGCTTTGTAGCCGAAATGCGCATCTGGTTTTTATAACCTTGTTTTGGCTATTGGAGATACCCGAGACAAGTACTTTTTCAAGTTCTCGTTCTTGAACGAATTGTTTTCGTAACGGTCCATAAACGTGTGATCAACTAAAAAAGAAAAAATTCTCCATTTACAGCGTCACGATTCACTACTTACCTAATTTAAGTTCCTTCGAATTTGCTCCATCATCGACTGTTTTTTACTTCCCATAAAGCTTCCATTTAAATAAATGTATCTATTAGAGCGGCAACAGAGAAAAGACATTGATATTATCTATGTATATTTAAGAAGCATAAGCTGCCCATCATTTCGATTCTTTAACAAAATGTTAATCTTGTTGAAATAAATGTTATTTTATTATTCTCGACTATTTATATCTTTACGAATATTTTCAACATTAAGTGAATGTTAGTTATTCTGCTGCAAATGAATTCACTAGTACAGAAAGTTTACCTGTACTAATTTGGTCATTGCTTATATTGAATTATAAGTCTATGTATTTTTTAAATGATTAATGCCAATGACTTTTGCCATTGATTTCTCACCTCATTTCTGTTGCTGCCATAGTTGGTCATCTAATATTCTTTTCTTCGGTCAATTCATTCTCACTTGCTCACCTTTTCCACTTATCGTTTTCACCTGTTTGAGTTTTTTTACAGTTTTTTAATGCATTTGATGCATATGCTTGTTTAAACATTACATTCTCTATAGAAACCATTAACACTTCTGCAAAAACTTCTAACATTCGAAACAAGATGTCTACCTCAACAAGTTAACATTTGTCTTTTGTTTATTATATTAATATGTGCACACACTCCTCAGAAAGAAAAAATATTGTAGATATTTTATTTTAACCCTAAAAACGACGACAGAGTCAATGAAAGGCATGCTTGCTCACATAAGAGTTAATGCCAACAATTACGATTAATGCTGCGGGAATAATTTAAATTTGGCAAAGCTGTAGCACTGGCAATTCACCAAAAGAAGAAGCAATATTTCCTAGTTGAAATATCCCATTTCATACGTGTACAAAAAATATTATTTTCGATGATTGCTTTTTCATGGGTTGTTGACAGCCTAAATACAAACACTTTTTGAAGATTTCAGTTCTTCAAATGACATTTTCAGTAATTATGAACTCAAGTTATTGTAGACACATCAGCCTATCCAACAGATTTTGTCCCAAGTCTCATAGAAGTTCTTTTAATGACACATCAACCTTGAAAAATATAAATTTTCTAGATATTTCATGGAAAACAAGTTACCTACTCTATCTAATCATGTCATTATTTATAACAAAAAGACAATACAGCTTGACAAGCTCACAAAGTGGCAACATTTATGACCTCCAGAAAAATATCTAAAGATAAATATAAGAAAATATTTAATAAATATAGATATACATACACTACCTATAACTTATTCTTACTGATATTTGTCATAAATCTTAACTAGCTAAATTACTTTAAAACAAATTAATTTAAAAACAACTACAGAATTGGCAATATTTGTTATCAACGCTCATAGTAAAAAATCAGTTATCAAAATGGTCCAGCTACCTTTACCTCCAGTGTGTACAACTCCACATATCTAGAAGTCTGCTGCTTCTCCCACATTTAAGCAAATGACCACAGGATACACCATTAAGTATTATTGCTATTATTTGGCATGTATTCACAATATCTAATGAAATATTACTTACCAATATTTATTCCTAAACATACTAGATACAGAATTTAAATTTTGCAACTGAACATTTTGCAGCACATTTCATTATATAATCACAAATCACGTCATGTGCATTTAAATATTCATCACTGCAGCACTAAATACTCAGTTACTTCATTAACTGTTTCATATATCACACCCCCACGAGAAAAGTGTCACAACTCAAAAAATCTAAATTTTACAGGAGCAACAAGAAAAGTCATAAATTCTAAGTTGTTACACTGAGGGAACACTGGATTCTAGTAGGCTATTAATTTATATTTAAACTGCAGTAAAAATCATGTACTTTCACCTCCCCTAATTACATTTGGTGCATCTAACATTCAATCCCTATTTATCAGGGTAAAACCAACCCCTCTTGGAGTTGTGTCATTTTTCCTGATTGAAATGCGTTTGAAGTTACGTCGGTGGTTCGACTTATGTCAATTTTTGTAAGGAACTAGAATCAAGAAATAAGAAGAAAACTGTTTATTTTCTCTGATTTTATTGAAATTATAAGCTCACAATGAAAAGTAGAAAACGAAATTACAAAATAATAATAGAACTGGAAATTTTTTAAGAAAACAAAGTTAAGTAAAAATCTGCGTAATACTTTGGGATGTGATGACTTTCAACTAACGATAAAATCTTTTTTTTTCTTTCGGTGATACTCAGCTTTTTGGAGTAAGCATTTTTCAATGCACCAGTACCCGTAGTTTTGTTAGATTTTCTATTATTCGGGACACAAATCTTTCTAAATTCTGAATCTTTATATAAGAAGGTAAACAGTTCTGATTTCAAAATTTTTACATTTGTCAGTTTTATGCTGTTTTGCTGGTTATCTTTGGCATAATTACTTCCCGTCTTAGAAGCTAAATCTTTTAAATCGAAGAAATCTGAGTGCATCGATTCGTTTACGTGATATGGCGGTCCTCATTTTTTTGCTCGTCTTATTAATGTGACATACTGAGGAGGAATGTAAATCGGTCCAGTTTTACTTGCTTTTTGTATCTCTTTTTCAATAACCGAATGAACGTTATCTCCTTCATTCTGACTCTGTCCACAAATAAGGAACTTATAATGATTGATTTTATCTTCAAGGTCCACACAGCGTATAAGTACATGGCAATGATGAAACGATTCTTATTTTGGCCACAGCAATTATCAGAGTAAAAAGTAAACTCTAAATCGTCGCTGTTCACCATTGTGGCCTTTTTTTCCAAATATTTCAAGACACATGAACCAATTTTGTTCGCTCCACGCAGACCTCCACCCTCATGCCACAAGTAACATTCTACATTTCCAGTTTGCAACTCACAAATCGTAAGATTGTAAGAGTTTATTTTAGACTTATAATAAAAGATAGAAATATCTCCCTTAGGAGAAGGCAAGACTGCTTGTAGGTCATAACACGCCACAATAAATTCATTACTGACGCAATTCTTATCTTCTGATTTTGTTTCCCGACTCCATTCTTATTCTTCCTGATGGACTTCGTATTGTTTTTTTAACTCTTCATCATCAGGTTTATTTTAGTATGGTTCACACAAATTGCATAAATCTTTTCTCGGTGAAAAAAACGATATATTGAATTCTTTATTAAAAATTCTAGAATACATTACGAGATTTGCAGCCGGTTCACCTTTTGATGCCTGTGAGTTACTATAATCTCGGTGAAGATCAGAGAGATTTTCCACCCTCAATGTATTCTCTCAAGGTACACGCACGAAGGTAATGGCTTTCCCTTCTGAGTATCGAGTTAATGTGCTGTCGAACTGATTCCTTAATTTTTGGATCCACTTTATAATGATTTGCGTGTTTTCCTCTTCGATCTTCTTCAACGAATCTGTCTTGTTTTTTTTCAATACCTGTCCGAATAGGTCTGTCATTAATTCCCGTATTTTTTAAAAACAGCTTACATACTCGAACTCGCTTTTCTTGACTTCGAAAAAAAGGCATTGTTCAGTTTTCTGTGCTTATCATTGCATAAATACCTGTTTTCAGATTTACAGTTTGCATGCAACCAGCGATAAAAGCACACTGTTTTTCTAGATCTCTTAACGTCCAATACCGATCAAAAATCTCTCTTCTTTTATCTTCCGTAAATTTGGTAGAACACGCAAGTCTGCATTTATCGGAACAGGGTGGACGAATCTCTCATGCTTCAACTACTTTTGCCTTCTTAGATAGACACACATAGCTTTTACCTGAATTTCGAAGACGTTTCGCAGTTTCTTTCTTCCGGGCTGCTATCCTGACTTTTCTCTTCTTACAAGGTTTCTCAGGTGATTCTTCGCTTTTCGATTGTTCTCATTTGATGATGATGAGGTCTCGTAATCTGGATCGGCATCTGAGTCATCACTGGATGTGAAATCTGAGGGATGGCTGCCTTCCTCACTGCATTCACTTTCATTATTGCGATTTGTGGACATTACCATTCTTTTGAAACATATTTTAGTAACTTCATTTTCATCGATTTCTGCAGAATAGAAACTATCAGAATCGGATTTCCTTACCATCCCTGTAAAATTATGGACAAAAAGTATGAAAAATTAACTGGAAAAGTGTCACAACTCAAAATATAAACGGAAAAAGAGGCAAAAGAAATGATACATTTCAAGATAAAACTTCACAATCACAACTACCTTAACGAGAAACGTGGCATATCTTAAAATATTGGGTTGTCCCATAAAATCATACCGTTTTCACTGTTGTTTGTTTATTCTATCATACAAAAGTAAATAATTGTCTTAGAAACTTTGTTTATAGATTGTTTGAAATAGAACTGACAAGAATCAACAATATAATTCACAAAAAAACACGTCAAAATATGACAGTTTTCCAAACTGAACGCATAACCTTCTTCGTCAACTGACTGAACGCAACTGAAATGTGCCATTTTTCCCAATCCGTAACTGAACATTCCTGCAATTTGCCTAAACGACGCAACTGCCCTCTAGGGCTCATTTTTTAAATATTACTTGTGACACTTTCCCTGATGATAGAGGAACATATTTCGCTCCTTTGAACACCAAAAAACGAAAATCATAAATTTTCGAGTTGTGACACTTTTCTCACGGGGTTACGATATATCGAGTAAACAACTTTAATATGAGATTGGTTCTTTCTGGTAATACTGAGGCAAGCTTAATATGTAAATTGAGTACATACTACATGTCAGTAACAAGAGACCATTGCTTACCATAGCTCAGTCCCATTCTGGTAGTTCCATTAACAATTTTTCAACTGATGTATAATTGTAGTCTTTCCCAAGTGGTTCAGCATAATGATTACCTACAATTCCGAATTTTAGCAAATATTTGTTTCATTTAAGAAAGCTTTACCAAAGTACTGCATAAGCAAGCATTTAAATAAATATTATGTTATATCAATCACATTTATAGAACAAATTTTATATAAAGTCAAAAAATTATAATAACTTTAATCACTACACAGTACACAAAACAAAATCATTAATTTTTTTACATTGGCCTTGGGAGACTTTTCCTGAAAGGCATCTGTCAAGAGTAAATGTGTGAAAAACAGTATGCCGAGGCTTGATACAATATTAATAAGTTTATGTAATAATTAAATTAATACCAATGAAAATGGATCAAAACAAAGTAAATATGTCATAAAAAACAAACATATGACAGTATCATTACATCAAAATGTACAACACTATTCACATTTATTTTGAATGAATTATAACAATGTGTAAAAACTATTGTACTAAAAGTTGAAGCAAAATATTTTTTACATATTTGAAGGATAAACTTTACAAAAATTAGAATACAAACTTTTCCGACAATCTTCCATACAAACATAAGGATTAATATTAACAAGTTCTGAAAGTTCAGAAAATGTCATTTTCCTTCCTTTAATACCATTTAAATCACACCAAACAGTTATGTTTGAAAAATCTGAAGTTTCTTTGACATTGCTCCTTAAACTGTACCTATATGATGCAATTGGTTTAAAGGAAGACTTTTCAGAATTGATTATCTCAAAATTATTATATTCAGCTTCAGCTTCATTTTTGTCAGAACTTGCTTTATTTCTGCAGTGAGATGGAGAGTCATCTAATACATCAACTGAAGATACACCTTCTACTTGAGGTAATAGGCGACTCATCACATCATCCAACATATGCATGTGAATAATGACTGGAGCAGCTGAAGGATGAGAAGCCATAGAATGCTTATGAACTTCAATACCAGACCCTGCTGTATAACCACATATATAGCACTTAAAACATAATACATGCTGAAAGAGGTGATAAAACAAATCTTCAAATGACACTGTTTTTTTGTGACAAAAAGGACATGAGTACGCACTTTTATCGATGACCAAGAATGGAATATCACAAGGCATAAAATGAATTTCAAAATAATTACTACCGATACAATTAACACTTTCTTTCTTATGCTTTGGCACTAAATGCCAGTGGTATCCAATATGGTGTATAATGAGGGAAAATCTCTCATTAAATCTCTTCTTACACCAATGACAAACAAACTTCATTTCTTGTCCATAATTGCTGACAGTTGAGATATTCTGGTCATGTGATTCAGGATTCCTTTTGAGTAACTTATTTAAAAAATGCAATTTTTCCAACCGCATCAATTGAAAGTCATTGACCACATCACAATGCACCTCAAAAAAAATTCTATTAACTGAATGATTCTCTTTAAAGTGATCCATGAGGTCTGACAAAGATGACATTAATGACAGACACAGAACACAAAAATATACTTTTGTCCTAACAAATACCATCTTAATTTTACAGCCTTCATGACTACTGGAAATGTGCTTCACCATTAAAGCTAAATCGGAATTCTTTAACATGCAGTAACTGCAGTAATAGCTTAAAATGATGCCCGCAACATACAACCGAAAAATATAATCATTTTCTTTCCACTTTTCAAATTTGAAAGGAAATTCTCCCTCATCACCTGAACGTCCAGTATGATTGATTCTATGGGCAATTTCCCAATGTTTTCTGGCTGCGGGAAGATTCGAGGATAATGACGGGCAATAAAAACAAGTAAATATAAACTTAGTGCTCAAATAACTCATGTCACAATTTTTCTCTGCATATTTTTCCCTGGTGTTGGAATCTGATTCAGAGATGCATGGCACATCAACAGTTTTATCTTTTTCATCCTCCCTCACACCTTTTGAATCCAATTTGCTCAAATATTCTTTCAATATCTCTCTGAGTGACAATGTCTTATTTTTGGAGATTTTTTCATCTAACGTTGCAAGAGACTCAACAGATGTCTTTTCACCCCTTTTGCTACGTAGCTTTTCCACCTTTAACATATCCAAGGTCTCGCTTGTGTCATTTTCATTGCCTTCTTTAACTACTTCAGATGAACTAGAGGCAAAACTTGAATCCTTATTCCCAAAATATTCTTTCCAGAATTTATCATCCAAAGTAACAGCTGTTGCTGGCATGCAATGCTGAAAGCATGACTGTTGAACATTTTGATGATTTTTGTTAATATGTTCCAACATGTCCACTCTACACCTGGAAACAAAACTGCAAAAACCACAAATCCAGCTGTAAAAAAAATAATAAGTAATAAATATTTTTATGACGGTTTGTAGTATATAATCAATGTCATCCAGTAAGTAAAAATTATCAAACTACTTTCTAATACGTGGATCGCTATATTATGTTGAACATGGTAACATAGCAGGCTCAAAACTTAACATGGAGGGAGATTTCTATATTTCATCTCCTTATTCCTTACTTCTTAAAGCAACACCTCCGCCTCATGAACTCCTGTATAATGAAATTATGTTGGGCATGCATATATTGTGTAAGATATCCATAAATTAAAACCTCTATGTTACAAACCTCTGTAACTATTTAAGTTCTAAAATAGGAAAGAACAGAAAGATCTCTTGCACTTTTCATCTCCTTCTAATAAACTTTTGAAGGAAAATGAAAATGGTTCTCATTTTAGGACATTGTTTTACCAAATACAAAGAGATACTGCAAATCGAGGTGTTGATAGCGTAGTGGGTGAGACATAGGCCTACTACTCGCCCGCTGTTCTAAATGGCAGCGGGCACGAATTCAGCAAAAGTAGGATTTTTTCAGAGATTATCCAGCCCCCTATTTGTGTATACAAACCAAGAGAACGAGACGAGGAAACAAAAAAAGAGAACACACAAATTAGCATCCATCCTTCGGAAGGGAAGTTAAGCAGTTGGTCCCCTTGGTGCTCTTCTTAAGATTAGGCTAATGCCAGCACCGGATTTCTCTCCTCTCTTCTGTGTGCATAGTGTGGAAGGGCAATGTGAAACCACCACACCATATGTGTATATCCCCGAGTCAAACACAACATCACACATCATAATTGCCCTACTGAGGATGGAATCGTTGATTTCAAAACGCGCATCTATGCATTTTTTTTAGAAAAGAAGTACTTTTGTGTGGTTTTTTTGGCTTGTCTGTTTTTGTGCATTTGTGAATAAAGGGTCCATTGCGTAGAGTAATTCCCTCTAAACCTGGAGTGTGTTTTTGGTCCCTGGTGTGGAGTAAATTCCCCTCAACCAGTGTGAAAGTTATAAATTGATGGAATGAATGATTCAAAGATCCTTATGCGACAGGCATAAGCTGGAATGATGGGAAATGTGGAAACAGGTGAAAAAATCTACTATGATCGGGAATCGAACCCGGGCCTTTCACTTGCCGGGCAGATATTCTACCACTGCACTACCAGTAAATTAACTGTAATTTAGAATCATTTTGTAATATAAAACATGAATTAACATGGATATTTATTTATTTATCCAATTTTTATCAGTTGTCTTTCATGGAATTATAGTAAATTTTATGCTTCATATTTACTTGTGGCACACTAATACCTTTCCTATTTGGGATTGGTACTACACAAGAAAAGTTTGGCCACCACTTCTCTAGATGGATGGTTTGAACTTTTGCTAATTTTTTTCTGTGATGAAGCAATAGTTCAGTAAAGTTGTGACCAATATTTTATATCATATTTTTTAAATTAAACAATATTCTTTTGTATGTATTTTTCAAGTATCTAAGAAGGCTGGAACACTTCAGATATGGCAGTTTTTTTTAAAGGATGAAGAACAAGTGTTTCATGGGGAAGAGTGAATATTTGTGTTTACACTGATACTTTCCGCTTTTGAATAATTAATCTTCACCACTGGGTTGAAGTTTGGCTCTTATATGACAAGGGGTTAGACCAGGGGTCAGCGACGTTTTTCTGTTGGGTGCCACTCTTTATTAATATTCAAAATCCGTGACCCTTCACGCATGCCACCCTTAAATTTGTATTGTCCGTAACAATTACAGAAAGCAGTTCTTATGTTATAAAGAATCCTGAATATAATGCTGTATCATTAAAACAATATAAAATTGAAATAAAAGTGAAATTATTTTCAAAATACACACTTTTCATAATTATTCCCTTAAATATCGTGCCACTTAAAATCTCTTCGCCTGCCACCTTTTGACACTCATGCCATAGGTTGTCGACCCCTGGGTTAGACAATCCATATGCTTATATTCCAATATTATGCATGCAAGCTAAAGTCAACTTCTACCGGAGGTTCATCCCGAATACTGCCGAACATCAGGCACCACTCAACAATCTTTTAGCCAGGAAGGTCAAAGGCAGTGACCCAATATCTTGGTCCCCAGTCTTGCAGCAAGCCTTCGAGGCATGCAAAGTAAGTCTCACTCATGCTGCATTGCTATCACACCCTAATGCAACTCTTCCTCTAGCAATTTTTACAGATACCTCAGATTCTACCATTGGTGCAACCCTCCAGCAATGGACGAGCATCGGTTGGCAGCCCCTAGCTTCCTTCACAAAGAAGCTAAGTGCAGGCCAGAGGAATTACAGCACTTACGACTGGGAGTTGCTAGCAGCATATAGGGCTACAGGTACTGCCTAACTTGCATAGACAGGTTCTCCCGATGGCCAGAAGTCATCCCTATCACGGACATCGCAGCTGAGACAGTGGTGCAAGCTTTCTTTTCAGGCTGGATGGCACATTTTGGAACACCACTCAGGATCACCGCAGATCAGGGTAAGCAGTTTGAGTCACAGCTTTTCAAACAGCTGGCTCAACTACCAGGTGCTTTGCACTGGCGCACCACAGCTTATCACCCATTAGCCAATGGTCTTGTGGAATGCTTTCACAGACAAATCAAAGATGCCAATAGGTGCCACCATACAGAACAGTGGGTCGATATCCTACCCATTGTCTTGCTGGGAATCCGCTCAGCATGGAAAGAAGACATCCATGCAACTCCAGCAGAGCCTGTTTATGGGGAGCCACTTCGTCTTCCAGGGGAATTCCTTGCACCAAAACTGGGATTAAGCAGCGACGACCCATCTGATTTTGTGGGGCAACTGAGGCAACACATGAGAAAGTTGCACCCACAACCAGCAGCATGGCATGGCAAAAAGCCAATTTTTATTTTTAAGGAACTGGAGTCATCATCCCATGTTTTCATCTGCCATGACGCCACCAGGGGACCACTGCAACTAGCACATGATGGCCCCTTTGAAGTCCTTCAAAGGAAGCCAAAATTTCACTTGGTGCGATTAAAAGGCCGGGTCAGCCGGGTATCCATAGACCACCTGAAACCTGCATATGTTGCAGTGGAAGATTTTCCATGTGCTGCTCCCACAATATCACCCAGCGAAGATGTCACACATCCTGATGAACCAGAGCAACCAAGGCATGCCATCGAACCAAAGAAGAGAACCCGAGCTGGAAGGAGAGTCAGTTTTCCTGGGCATCTCAACGATTTTTCCACCTGAACCTCATCCCAATTCCTTTTTCCTTCTCATTTTTTTCTCATATCTTTGCAGGGCAAATCTCTGCCAGGGGAGGTGATGTAGCAGCCAATGAACTTTAAATCACTGGTACGGACGCCAACAGGCATTTGTCTGCGAGTTGCAGATTTCGGTCGCTAGGAGGCTACAAGAAAGACGTGCAGCGTGAGTTTCATCACGGGAGTCCACTCTAGTCCGCTCGGGTATTCAGCACAATGCTGTACTCCTCGTGCATCCATTGTATCACATGTGTACCATTACGATTTGTGAAAATAAATTGTATTATAAACGACCTCGCAGGTTACAGGATTCATTTCTCGCCCTCAGTTACAATGGTTATGAAAAGAAAGGAAAGTTTTGGAGCAAGAATCAACATGCAGGTCTCGCCATCCATGAATTACTTTGGGACCTGTCAGTGCAATTGGCACCCATGTAAAAAATGCCCATTTAATTACCTTCTTTTATCACAGTTGCTAATTAATTTTAGGTCAAAATCACAAGCAATTTATTATACTCAAAGAATTAAAAATGTTTGTGTAAGAGCAAAAACAAAAATAAATTGAAAAATTGAGTACAGTAAACCCTCAATTTAACGGACTAATAGGGGGAGGGATGTCCGTTAAATCCGACTGTCTGTTAAATGGAAAATGGGAATTTTCGAGCCCAAAAACATTCGTACATGAGAAAACCTACTTTCCTGATAGTACATAATGATAATTACTATGTATAATAATACTTTACTGTAATAACAATGACAACAACAATCTTATAATATTAAAATTCTAATCATACATGCGTGAAGCATTACAGCGGCGTATTTCTCGAGAATCGTTCGTCGTAAAGATATGCAGTAAACGGTTTTGTTTATACTAGCTATGAGGTCCCTGGAAAAATATTTTCGTTTGCTAAAGTGTCCCAGGTTCAAATCAAGGAGACAATTATATTTTCCCACACGGGATTTTCGATTTTTCAGAGTGCAAGGTTTTATGCCTTCATTCATCAAAATACATAAATATGGACCAATTTTCTTTGTTTTTGCTTTATTCGATGACTAAAACTCTATACTAACTTATTCTTGCAATGTTTACGTGTTATACAGTCAAAGTCCGGAGTCTCATGCTATCTCTCATAACGCCGCAAGGCATTATCTCGAGGGCTTTATGCCCAGCCAGAACAACTATCAATGATAAGTTTTCAAAAATACGCATTATTTTTCGAAATTTTTCAGATTTTTTGTACTCATTCCAGGCATTGCCAAGGAGACAGAAAGAACTCAAACAAAGAGGCTGAGATAGCCACTTTGTTTGAGTCAGCTGTATTGCATACACTGTACACTACAGTGTACTTCATTGTCCGGAGTGATTCGCCAAACAATGCCCTGTTGTTTGGGGCAAAGTCCGTTATCACCTAAAATTCGCACAAAACTCAGATCCAGCAGATTTTGTCCGTTAAATCCAAAGTCCGCTAAACCGAGGTCCATTAAATCGAGGGTTTACTGTATTTGGAATACAGATAAGGTATAATTTAAGCTTTAGTAATGATGTATGATGTGCAATATCTATTACTTCAGTTTGATTTTTTTACTAACCTTTCTAATTGAAAATGAAAAGATTTCATATGAGCACTAAGACTTGGTCCACTGACAAACCTCTCCTTGCATTCCTTGCACTGGAATTCTGAAAAAAATATAAGAATATACTTATAATACGATTCTGAGCATGCCAGGTGATTACATTGATGCTCATTTTTGCTATAACAGAGCCCATGAAAGACCTCATTATGAGAAAAAATATAGACAAATAAATAAAAGAAACCCTCAAAGAAAGTCTAATATTGTTATCACACATCCCAGAACATGAAATGCATGCCAGGTTTTTGAGACAGCCAAATAGAACAAATATGTATAACAAACAAATTTTATAATTTAAACAACTTTTAGGAGGTGTATAAAGATGAAACCCAATGGTTTGATTAAAAAAAAATGACAAATTGTAGGGTCTTTTCTTCATGCCCAAACATCGCATAAATTCTTCAACAGAATCATTTTTAAGGGTTGATAGTAGGACATAGTTCGGTATGTGGCCATTGCCATTTGCGGCACCACAGTCAAGAGACACCATTTCCATTAATCCATATTTTACTCTCTCTTGCCCTTATATGATATGTAAGGTATCATTTAATAAATTTATTCAGATCAAGGACAGTGGCATAGCTACCGGGGTGCATGGGGTGCAATGCACCCAGGCCCACTCCGCAGAGGAGGCCCACTCAGTGGCTTAGCCAGGACTTGGGTACCGGTTTAGTTTCTTAAGGCCACATTTTTAGTAAACATAAAAGTCATCCAGAGTAACCATTATCTATGAAATAAAAATTGCACAAAAAACAAGAGGAAATTAAGAAATGTCAAAAAATAACATCTTTTGCAAAACCATCTTCAAATCACCAGGGACATGGATTGGGTAACGATGAAAGAATATTATCTGAATCAGAAACTCCACACTAGTAGTGAATGAATTCGAAGGCCCTCTGGAACTGAATACATTAGGTGAGTTAAGAAATTGCATTGAATTACCTGATGATACTCATTTACAATCTGCATGCCTCAAAGACAAAGCCTTATACTCCAAAGATATGAGTGAAAATGAAAGACAAATGATTATTCTATGTGAACCAAATCAACCAAAAGGGCCGTTTCCTAAAGATCCTAAACAGAATAACAGATCATTCAATGAATGTTATTTTCAAAATACGCAAGCTGGGATTCATAATACAGTAAAATCTCGATACAACGTATCTCTACAGAGCATGAATTTTTATACTTTATACTGAAAGTACGGTATACTGAAATACCCATAAGGAGTACAGTATTTTCTCCGGAAGTACAGTAGAAACTCATAAACCCGGCAACCTCAGGGTCTAGCATTTGCTGGGTTTTTGAAAATTTATAAAAAATCCTTAAGTAATGTACATTTTTGGTAACTGATTATATAATTCAAATGATGAATAACAATTAAAAGGGCACCCATTATCAATAAAGACTATTGCTTATACATGCACTAAAACGAGGAACTATAAAAGAACTATTAAAAAGTTAATAAAGAACGTGAAATAAAGCATATATCTAATACGCATTTACAACATTAATTTCATCACACATTATTCTGAGAATCTTTTTTAAACATATCAGGCAAACTAGCTTGCTACATGCATTTTCGTTCTAAAGACTAAAGATGCCTTCAAAGTTGGTGTGAACGACTTGAATGTGTTGAGTCATTTACAGATGAAAGCATAAGTTAAAACCACAATCTTTTTTCGGGACCTCTGAATTTAATACATAGTATTGAAAAGTACATTAAGTTGAAGTATGTTATTTTTAAATATTTATACAGTATTTATATGGGAAAATTGACGGGGATTTAAAAAAGTATATTAATTTGAAACACGTAATTGTGAAGTACGTTGTAACGAGATTTCACTGTAGAAGGTATTGGCTATGTTATTCTAAAATAGAGGATTATGTTTACTGTCAACCATGTTGGTTATTCTCTAAGAAAGTTCCACACAGTATGGCAAATAGAAGCAGAGATTGGCAATATTTAACTCGAAAAATTCAACGTAATGAAGAATCTTCTGATCAACAGTGCTTTGTCAGTGGCGTGATGCAAAAACAATCTCTGATGAAATCAATCTCAAAATAAGACAAGAAGCTTCATACTGGAGAAGAGTTCTTGACAGATTAATCAACGTTACGCTCACATTAACTTTGGGTTAACTTGCCATTGTGTGGTCATCGAGAGGATAAGAAATCAGCAAACAGCATAAGGACTGATGAAAATAATTGTTTCAAAATTAAAGTAAATTTCAGGTGGATTGGAGAAGCTTCATGGGCAATCCTATGATGGGGCATCTGTAATGAGTGGTGTGTACAATGGAGTACAAAAAAGAATACAGCATTATTCAGCCAAACACCCCATATATACGAGTACATTGCGCAAATCATGATATAAATCTGATTTTAATACACGCTGCATCAGATATTGAAGAAGTAAACGAGCTTTTTGATGTAGTTGATTCAATTTATGTATTTTTAGGGACGGTTTGATAAGATGGAATTTAATTAACAAAACTAATTCTGAGTAACCTCTAAAATCACTTAAACAGTGCTACATGTTTTTCTTCTAAAAAAGACAGCTTGGAGGCTTTAAGATACAAATTTGTAGATGTGATGAAATCCTTAAACGTGATCATACTGAAAAGTACCAAAATGCAGGAAATCAGTAAAGCAAAAGTACTTTTAAAACAAATTAGTTGTTTTGAATTTTTTTATTGCGGTATATTTACATGTATATTGGAGGAAACGGGCGCCTTGACAAAATTTTTACAAGGCAAATCTTGCAATTTACAAAAAGCTTTCGATTTTCTTCCTATTTTGCAAGAGCATTTAACCAAAATGAAAATGGATGAAGAGTTTGATAAAATGAAAGAAAAATCTAATGAACTATGTCTGTCTTGGGGAATTATGCCAAAATTTAAAACAGTTCGAAATATGGCTCTTTTGTTAAACATAATAAATTTAAATAAAAAATATACTTTGGCACATTAAACAAATTTTCAGAGCAAATAAAAAAGAGATTTGAAGGTATGAGAACAATCATGGAATATTTTTCAATAATAACATCACAGCATTTATCAACAAGTACTACAAAAGAGATCCACACAGACTTAAAAAAGATAGTAGAAAAATATAAGTGACTTATCACAAGATTTAGGGTCTCAACTGGTATCTTTTAAAACAATTTTTGAAAAGGAGTTAAAAAACATTAAAGTATTAAAGAAATGGCAGAAATTCTTCTGATTGATAAAAGTGAACTAGCTCCTAATTTTCCAGATGTATGCACTATATTCATGCTTTTCCTAACATTGCCAGTAACTAAGAATGCCAATGAACGAAGTTTTTCGAAACTGAAAATAATAAAAAGTTATTTACGAAGTACCACACCCGAAGAACGACTAAATGGCTTAGAAGTTCTTTAAATTGGGAATGAAACAGCAAGAAAATTGGCTACTTCCAAAATTATAGAGGTTTTTGCTAATGAAAAGATTAGGAGAAAAAATATTTAAAGGATTTAAGTAAAACATTTTAATGTAAAGCTGCATTTCAAAAAAATCATACAATATTTATGTTAAGTAAAATTTTTCATCTTCATCGAAAGGTTTTGTTTTAAAATTTCTAATAAAGAGATTTTTGCTAATAAATATTAAAAATTTTGTGTTAAATTTCACATTCACAAAAACTATATTTTGATGTAATTTTGTATTAATATAATGTTATAAAACATTTATAAAGGCAAATGTATTGTTTTTATTAAATTGTTTTGTTTTTCAAATTCAATTAGAAACTAATGTGCTAGGGACCCACTTTCTCATTTTTGCACCCGGGCCCATGAAAGGATAGTTACGCCACTGATCGAGGACAACATTTGCAACAAAAAAGTCCATGAGAGCATATAATTAAGACTTATAGTTTAGGAGATAAAAATCTGAGAAGGTCCTGTCCCTGTTATCCAATTGGGGAAATAAAGTATCCCTGGAATCGAACTCGGGTTGTTATTCTGCACGGTGATTACACATAAGTCTTTATGTGTAGCTCTCTTTGAAATAGAAAGAATGGCTAAAATACATGCAGCCGTTCTCAAGTTATTAGACATTTGTGGTGTCTTCAAACTTACTTACCTACATATATACATACCTATATACATATCGCGTTAAGTTAACATAAAAGTTGTTAAAAAATGTATCGACATCTCTATTTCCTGAGATTACATATAATGGATTTTGTTCCTTCCTCAGTTATTCTTTTTTATATAAATTATTTCATAGTCACCTCCTCATTTGCCATGCTATGACAACTGTCTCCTTGAAATTAAAAAAGTTTTGGTTTGATATCCTCATATAAGACTTTTCAAAATAAATTTTGGAAAGAAAAGGTGTGCATGACATTTGATTAACCTTTGTCCTCTGGTTTTAAATGCCCACATGCAGGGTCCAACTCTGATGGATTTAATTTGGGGTATTAAAATAATTTTTGTTCATATTCTAAAAAAAATTGTGTATATCATGAACTATTGGTGATAAAATATTCATATAAAAAGCATTTTATGGTAAAAATATTTTAAAATTACATGGTTTTCTAGAGGGAAGAAATAGGTCAAAAAATGTATTACCATACAAAGCTGTTATAAACAAAAAGATGCAAATACAACTATATTTACTTTTTGGCAGCATGTTTCCTACTCACTCCCACAGCTGAGGCAACCTCAGTGTATGAGCTCTCTCAAGATGCTCTGTTTTCTTATTCTTCTTGAGATATGAGAGGGGAACTGAGGCTGAGCCATAATACTAGAGAGAGAGATAAGCTTTCTAAAATGACTTTAGATCTGAGGTCTACCCTCCCCTACACCTTTCACCTCCAGCATTTTGCCTTGGTCTGCCATGACTTCATGCTTCTGGAGTGTTATCTTCCAGGTCAAATACAGAATTTGTAAGTGGTCTCAAAACTGAGCATGCCAGCAGCAGCGAGCAAATACATTTGATGGAACATTATGCTCAATACGGAGGTGAGCAAATGTATTTGCTGAAATATATATGTTCCGCACAGCGGATAAGGTTAATTATGGTAACTTATCGATCTTACACAGAGTAAGATTAGATTTAATAAAGGCAATTTATATGTTGATAAAATAGATTCATAAATACTTACATGCCACATAACAAGAGATTTACATAAAGAAAGAATTTTACCATAGTCACACCTGTAAACATACTCGGCCGAATTCAGAGATTTTCTGTTTTACGCATGACTAAGGGCTACTTCCTAGTCACCTACTAAGAGAGTAACAAAGAGCTACTAAAAGGTTGTATTCAGAGTCCCAATCGAGCGATTAACGAGAGTTGACTAAGGTCCACTAACGCAGAGCTCCACCTAGCATCACTAACAAGGGGAACGTCAGGTCTGTGGGACGCCAATTTTGATGAAATAAAAATGGCGCGTTCTTTGATTTAAAATAACGGATACGTGTCCGCCACTTTTTGTGAATGCGCTCTTGTTTATGAGTAATAAATGTTTAAATATTAATGTCTTCGATTACTACGCTTAAGAAGCTAAACTTCTTTACTTGGTTCGTAAGGAAGCCGTGGATGGTTGGTAGGAGCCTTGGCTACGGAGTTGGGGGTCCCGGGTTCGTAACCTACTTGGTGACTTTTTTTTTCTTTTTTAATGATTTTTTATTTACGAGTTTCATTTTAAATTTTAAATGTGTTCTCAAGGATATTCCGTTTTTCATTTTTCATAGTAAAATTTAATTCATTGTAAATATTAATTTCGTTACCGTTCATATACATTTATAATTTTTTAAAGGCCTTATTTTTAATCATACATTTATATTAAATAAAAAGTACATATTATTTTTATAGTTATTTGACATCTAATATTTATTTCTCACAATTATTGGGATGGTAATTATAATAAAAACAATCAAAACATATGTATTTACGACACCATGCACAGCACAAAAAACTTGCAGCATTGCATGAGCATTTGAAGTGTAAGACATCCTTTGAGAAACACACTTGATTTACATTTAAAAATGCTGATCGATCTGTACATAATTTTGAAGCAAACCATGCATAGCGTAACATATTTTCAAATATAGGCGCCGATAACTGATTTTGCACCAAAGCATGAATTTTAATTGCATCTTCTCGATTATGTAATTCCCTACCTTTTTTAAGTAATGCAGGTGAATTTTGAATTTTCTTAATGAAATTTTTCACTTGGCGGAAAAAATACACATCGCATGGCTGACACATTGACGTACATTTCGGCGGAATTACTTTTAATGTACACGTTGGTATACAATTTTCATCAATAAAAATTTCATCATACTGGGCCACATTAGTCTGTCCACCCCAAGAATCTAATATCAAAACAAATCTGTTTACCTCCACATAAGGTTTTAAAATATGATTTAAATAAGATCTAAAAAGGTCCGACGTTAATTTCCCGGATTTGGAGCACGTGACATAAACATTTTTATATTGTTCTGTAAATCCCTTCACTTCCTCTGATACCCTAGGACCGAATCTACCGTTAGGTTCTTGCAAGCATATAAACACTTTCGGTAATAGTTTTCCCGATAATGACAATGAATATTGTGCGGTGTAGGAATGCGTGATTTTATTTACGCTCCCCACATACACCTCCGTTCTTTTCTCACCCTGGTGGGATAGTGTGCGCCGTATATTCACGCGGTATTCGCAGCCAGTCTGATCCGTGTTAATAACATAGTCCGGATTGAACATACTAATTAAAGCTGCCGTTTGCCGTTGAAACATTCTAGCTGCCAATATAGTTTCTTCAAATGAGGCACAATCTCTCTTCGTGACGTACTTCGTTACGTGGCGCTGCCTGATCCGATGCCTTCTTTTAAATCGGTCGACCCAAGATTGCGATGAGGTGAAGGAAAAATCTTCTGAAAAGAATTGAAATGCAGCCGACATTGCCCATTGTTGTAGTGCCCTCGTCGTGACATTTTCGTGAGTCGCCCTTGCTTCTACAAAACGGTCGTGTGTCCAACTATCGATGAGAGCGAATTTCTCCGCTGCAGTACCTCCTTTTTTAATATCATTTTCCCAGCGACTGATGAGATCTTTTCTTGTCAGCTTACTTGAGCCTCTTCGTTGCAGAGTTTTTAAACTCCACTGTGGATGAAGTTGAGCTATAGCCACCACCTTAATTTTCGTTTCCAACGGAACTGTATGACTTCTCGGTTTCTTCGGTGAAGGTTCAAATTCGGAACTCGAAGATTCAGAAGCAGATTGTTCAACAACGTCTTCCTTTCCGCTTCCAATGGGCGCATCGTGGAAATCCTCGGATATATCACTATAATTTTCCTGAATTAATACCTCTGTATCAAGAAATGTCATTTCGTCGTACATTTCCATAAATCGTTCAACCATTTCCTTGGCAATCAATTTTGATCGATAGGAAATGGGAGAAGTCACCGTTTGTGCGATAACATTACTGTCCCGTAGTAATTCTGCGAAAACATGAACCGCGTTGGCCAATTCCCGCTTTGTCTCGCCATCGATGTGAGGATCTGGTATTGGATCAGCAATCGAAGCCGAGCTTGTAGAAGGAAGTTCTCTTTCCATTACGTACAAGGCCTATTTTTAAGTAAAATATTTATGTATATGTAGAATACTGTCAATATAGAACCATAATAAAATTAAAACAAATAATTATTTTTAATTAACTTACCAAAATTCGCTCTGTAAATCCTCAGAAAATGAAAAAGATGTAACCACAAAACTTTCGCCACTAATATTCACTCCGAACTTCTCTCCACAACGTTTCGCTACAAAATACTCAAGAGAACTATTTGTAAGTGACTACCTAACGGTTTCTATTTGTCGGACCAGATGTCAAACAGAATAAGGCCATAAAACGTCAGCGAGCGCGGATTATACTTTTTCTCTCTCTACCTTTCTTTCGTCGAACCAAAAAGAAACATTTCATAGAACTCCAAGGCGATCTTATAAAGTATACTATCTCAAAGTATACTTTGAAACATTGTGCACATTTCAAATGCTCATGCAATGCTGCAAGTTTTTTGTGCTGTGCATGTTGTCGTAAATACATATGTTTTGATTGTTTTTATTATAATTACCATCCCAATAATTGTGAGAAATAAATATTAAGATGTCAAATAACTATAAAAATAATATGTACTTTTTATTTAATATAAATGTATGATTAAAAATAAGGCCTTTAAAAAATTATAAATGTATATGAACGGTAACGAAATTAATATTTACAATGAATTAAATTTTACTATGAAAAATGAAAAACGGAATATCCTTGAGAACACATTTAAAATTTAAAATGAAACTCGTAAATAAAAAATCATTAAAAAAGAAAAAAAAAGTCACCAAGTAGGTTACGAACCCGGGACCCCCAACTCCGTAGCCAAGGCTCCTACCAACCATCCACGGCTTCCTTACGAACCGAGTAAAGAAGTTTAGCTTCTTAAGCGTAGTAATTGAAGACATTAATATTTAAACATTTATTACTCATAAACAAGAGCGCATTCACAAAAAGTGGCGGACACGTATCCGTTATTTTAAATCAAAGAACGCGCCATTTTTATTTCATCAAAATTGGCGTCCCACAGACCTGACGTTCCCCTTGTAAGCTGGACAAGAGGAAATGGAACGCTTGGCAACATTGTGAAGCACCTACTGCGCATGCGCAGTAATCGATACCTCGAGGTCGACAAGCCGCGGCCATCTTCACTCCTCCTGTGGTTGGGCTTTTGTGCGGTTGAGTGGTGTAAATTCTTGAATCTTATTTCCTTTAGTGTATTTAAATTAGTGTTAGCGTAGTTCTGTAGGTTAATTGGTTAGGTGTGGTGATTTTATTTCTTCTATTACGTAAGTTACATTTCAGTTAGGTTAGTTTTCATCATTATTATTTACTTTAGCTAGTTTTGTAGGTAATTGGTTAGGTGTAGTGATATTATTTGTTCTATTACGTAAGTTACATTTCAGTTAGGTTAGTTTTCGTCATTATTATTTACTTTAGCTAGTTTTGTAGGTAATTGGTTAGGTGTAGTGATATTATTTGTTCTATTACGTAAGTTACATTTCAGTTAGGTTAGTTTTCATCATTAATATTTACTTTAGCTAGTTTTGTAGGTAATTGGTTAGGTGTAGTGATATTAGTGTTACGTCATTTCGATTTGTTGGGTTAGTTGTAGACACGGATATGGAAGCAAAACGGGTAAGGGCAGTGAACTGGTCGCAGGAGGAGAAGGAGACGTTACTATCGTTGATACAGGAACGTATTGACGTGATAGAGTGCAAAAGTTGCGATGGACGGAAGATACGCGAAAAGCAGAAACAGTGGTTGGAGGTGACGAAGTCGTCTAATTCCATCACCTCCAGCGCTTCTTCATAGTACTCAAAATCTGACCCGGCCATCTACAATATTATTAAATGCAATACTATAAAACGCCTATAGCAAGAACTAGAAATATACTAACAACTACTGTTTCGTGACAAATCGTAATAATAAAAAAAAACACATTAGTATGTAAAAAGTGGACTGTATTAACACCAAAGAAATAAATAACTATTAACTGGTCGCTGGAAACTAATCGCTGGATCTCTAATGGTCTATGGCAGCACAACCCAATACACAATTAACCAATTGAGGGAATAGAAGCCCCAAACACTCGGAGTAGCACAACAAAATACACAATTAACCAATTGAGGGAATAGAAACCCCAAACACTCGGAGTAGCACAACACAATACACAATTAACCAATTGAGGGAATAGAAGCCCCAAACACTTGGAGTAGCACAACACAATACATAATTAACCAACTGAGGGAATAGAAGCCCAAAATACTTGGAGTAGCACAACACAATACATAATTAACCAATTGAGGGAATAGAAGCCCCAAACACTCGGAGTAGCACAACACAATACATAATTAACCAATTGAGGGAATAGAAGCCCCAAACACTCGGAGTAGCACAACACAATACATAATTAACCAATTGAGGGAATAGAAGCCCCAAACACTCGGAGTAGCACAACACACCACCGTCTCACATGTCCCTGACCAGCTACTCCCGCGTCGGTATCCTCCGATCTCACGCTACGCTTGGGAGATGCGCAAACTACAAAAGGGGAAGAAGCACTTTCCGTACTTTGTAGCACAAAGTAACACAAAGTCTGAACAACTACTGAAGTAATATGCACTACGTGATTATAACAAAAAACGACTACGCAACAACTCTAAGCAATACGTAAAAATTTCATTGGCTATTACAATGAAAACAAAGTAGAAAAGTGAATAATGAATACAACTGAATAACTAAATTGATAAACCTCAGAATAAATAAACTACGAATACAATAACTAACCTTTACAAGAAGGAATGAAACAATAAAAATTACGTTCCCTACTCTACTATCAAACGAAATTAAACTATTTTGACGAAATAATGAACTACACATAAATATAAAACACTCCTATAGAAACATACTAACAACTATTGAAGCACCATGATCTACGTGATTATACCAAATAACGACTACACAAAAACTCTACGCAATACGTACAAACTTCGTTGGCCATTAAAATGAAAACAAAGTATAAACGTAAATAATGAAAATAGCTAAAATGATAAAACGCAGAATAATTAAAATAAGAATACAATAACTGACGTTTAAAAGAAATAATGTAACAATAAATTACGTACCCTACTCTACTATAAAACGAAATTAAACTAATTTGACGAAATAATGAACTACAGAGAAATATAAAACTCTCATGTAGAAATTACTTAATAACAAACTAAATAAAGTAACAATATTATACCTAAAAAAGACTCATTTTCAACTACCGCTTTCACTACACTTCGCAAGCTGGAGCGGAAGACACACTAGTCACGCGCTTAAACACCGCGGGAGCTTGTTTAGCGTGGCGTGTGACTAAGGCTGACTACCATACTCAATGACTAAGCAAATCACCCCTAGTAGGACGCTCTGAATAGGGCGTATGTAGTGGTGCGCTACTAAGGGGACTTAGTGGGTCTTAGTAACTGCCTAAGAAAACTCTGAATTCGGCCGACTATACCTATAAATAAAATAACTAATCAATTCTGGGATTCTGGCCTGACTGCTCTCCATCTTAACAAAAAATTTATTGTTAAATGCTGTGAGGCTGTAACAACTGACAAAATGCTCTTTTAGTATGCATAATAGAGTGCAACACTGAAAAGTAGAGAATGACAATTTCATAAATGAAATACAGCATCGGACCTTTTATCCAGCAAGCATTGGATAGGAGGCTTGATATATTTTGGGTCCTTATGACCTGCATGTACAATTCTTATAAAATATAGGCTAGCCATGTCCACACACTTGTATTTCACATTAAAACTACTTAACATTTTCACAAAAAAATCCGATGTGGCCAACACATGACTTTCTCCATAGTTGTGGTATTCTTATTTTTTTAAAGTATCTACAGCTTAATACAGTAAAACCTCACATAACGCGGTAGTTGCGTCTTGTGAAATCACGTTATATGAAGCATTAAGTTAATAGGAAATAAGGGGTTAGGTTCTTATAGGGTGACCACGTCCCGTTTTTCGGCCAATTTTTCCTCAAATGTCCCGTATACCGTGTGAAATCAATACGGGATGCACTTTGTGCCGTATTTTTTTATTATAAGAAATATATTGACTTCTGATATGTTCAGTGGAAAATTCCATCGATACCACAGGCCTGCGAAAATGATTTTTTTTCTGTTGTTTCAAGTTGAATATGTGATTTTTATTAATTTGAGCATGCTGAATTCAAATCAAATGCCCATTTTTCCATATCACGTCAGGATTTTTCAGAAATTACAAAACAAATTTATGCTAAAATCATGCGTTTATGAATGTATATGTACAGAGACATGGAGAAGTCATACAATATATAGTCTGACAGCCCCATATAAACATCATCCAAGGTAAGAAGTTATTTAAATACCTTTAAATAAGATGATCAGGGTCAGGATGTTACAGTTTTTGCTTTGTTCCAAATGAGCGTTCCATAGATTTCCGGTTATGTTCTTGACAAGTAACTTCTCTTTTTAACGTCCAACAGTAGTCGGCCATCATGGACACATCCCACCGTCCCTGATATCTTCTTTCCATCTCTTTGATGTCCTGATGAAATCTCTCACCCTGTTCTTCACCGAGGGCTTCTAAATTTTTGGGAAAGTAATCGAGATGAGAGTGTAAAAAATGTAATTTTAAACTCATGTTACATCCCAGTTTCTGCAGCTTGTCTAACATATTTCCCACGATTTTTTCATACTGGGGATCTTTTACATTGCTGAGGAACTTCTTAACGACGTTCTTGAATGCATCCCATGCCTGAAGCTCTATTTCACTCATGGTATCAGTAAATTCGGTATCCTTCATGAATTGTCGAATTTGTGGTTCATCAAATATGCCCTCTTTCACTTTAGCTTCGGGTACAGATGGAAACTTACGGTAGGGATATCGGAAGGACGAGTCACTCTTGTCCAGCGTTTTTACGAATTGCTTCATGATACCAAGTTTTATATGCAAAGGTGGCAATAAAACTTTCTGTGGGTCAACTAAACTGGCATGTTTCACATTTTTCGTTCCTGGTATGAATCTTTACCCTTTTAGGCCAATTTTTATTTGTCCAATGTTTGTCCCTCACTCTACTATCCCATTCACATAAGAAACAAGGGAATTTAGTGTAGCCTCCTTGTTGACCCAATAAAATCCCGGAAACCTTTAGATCACCGCACAAAGACCACTCATGTTTGTTATATTTAATTTTTTGTAATACTGTTTGTAAATTTTCATATGACTCTTTTAGGTATATTGAATGTGTGACTGGTATGGAAGCAAATTTGTTTCCATTATGCAATAATACTGCCTTTAAACTCCTTTTTGAAGAGTCAATAAACAAACGCCAGTCCTTCAGGTCGTAGGTTTATTCTCCCAACTGCTGAATCAAAGCAGGAATATCACAGCAGAAAACCAGTTCACCTTCCATTCTAAAATAATTCTGAAACTCGTTCTCACGATTGCTAAACCAGTAAAAGGTTGTTCCTGGGGCTAATAGATCCTTTTCTTTTAATCTTGATCCTAATAATTCACTCTTTTCCTAGTAAGACCTAAGTCCCGGACTAAATCGTTGAGTAAATAGCTGCGGAGTTATGTTTTCGTTGTAAGATGAGAAATACACATTCATATTCCTCTGCTGTAAACTCTGAGCTGGATGAGGACTCGACAACCTCCAACTCAGCCGGCGGTGTGGGAATCGGGATGTCTGGTCCATGCGGTATAGGTCTTATAGCTGATGACAGATTGGGATATTTAATTCCCGCCTTATTGCTCATGTGCTTATGCCATTGTTGCCACTTCTATAGAAGACATTGTATTCTATTTCATATTGTCGCTCGCACGATCACTTTTTATCACCAGGGGTGTTAGGTTTATGAATTTTAGGGAGAAGATAGAAGGTGGGGGTATGGGGATTCTTGGGGATCATCAGGGCAATGGCAGAGTCGGTGAGGCCTTCCTGTTTTCCTGCGGAATGAAGATGGGAGGAAATTTGGGAGGAGTGGAGGCTTGTGGAGTTGGATGTGAGGGGGAGATAGAAGGTTTCGTTGAGAGAAGGGCATCAGCCCAAAAGCTCCATATTTGTGTCATTTTTGTTTTTTTGTGTTTTTTGTGTGTCCTCAGCACCCCCAGCAGCTCTTCAATCTAGGTAAGTGTTCAATGAGCTTCCTCTAACACCTTGCTGCCACCTTTATTATTACCTTTCCTTTTCCTTAGGCATTGGAGGAAGCCCAGTGGACACTTACCTAGACTGAAGAGCTGCTGGGGGTGCTGAGGACACACGAAAAACACAAAAAAACAAAAACGACACAAATATGGAGTTTTTGGGCTGATGCCCTTCTCTCAACGAAACCTTCTATCTCCCCCTCACATCCAACTCCACAAGCCTCCACTCCTCCCAAATTTCCTCCCATCTTCATTCCGCAGGAAAACAGGAAGGCCTCACCGACTCTGCCATTGCCCTGATGATCCCCAAGAATCCCCATACCCCCACCTTCTATCTTCTCCCTAAAATTCATAAACCTTTCACATGGGAAAGACCTTGCGGGAGGTGGTGTTGGACCTGTAGGGAGTTCTTTGTGCCACAACAAGTCGCTTAGATTCCTAGGTCAACGGAATGATATGATGGGTGGCTTGGGGAAGAGTGTAACAGTGATGGGTGAGGATGTGAGAATGGGGTGGGCAGCGGCAAGGATGTTTTTCAGGGCTTCATGTAGCCCTGGGTGAAAGGTTGTTGTAAGAGTCAGGAGGGTGTCGCTTTGAGTATGTGGGTTTAGGTTCGGTGTTTTTCCGGAGGGGGGGAAGGAGAAATGGCGCGGTGTATTTCGTGATGAGTTAATTCTGGAGGATAGCCTCGGTTGAGGAGTGCCTCCTGAATTTTTGTGCAATATTCAGATAGCGAAGTGCCATCCAAACATATCCTATATCCTCGGCGAGCGAGAGAATAAGGGAGGGATGTTTTGGTGTGGTGTGGGTGGCAGCTGGTATAATGGAGGTATTGTTGGTGGTTGGTGTCTGATGTGCACCGAGGTGCTGATGCGTCCATTTCTGAAACATAGATTTACGTCGAGGAACGTAGATATATACCGTATTCACCTGAATCTAAGACGACCTTTTTTTCCAAATTTTCAGCTGTAAATATCAAGAGTCGTCTTACATTCGAATACGAAGTATATTTAAGCATTTAATCAATGGTTTTACAACAAATGGTATACTAGAGTAAACAATTCACAACAGCAAATTCAAGTACGTACATAAAGAAGTGAAATAAACAAATAGTAATAACAATAAGAAAAACATGAAGGGAATAATAATTATTTAGACTAATAATCATCGTCGACAATCATAACACACACGACGTACTTTCATCTTGCACGTAATGGCAACCGCAATGTCAAAACAAATGAGAGCGGAAATCATTGGGATTCCCCTTTCAAACGACGCACCGCGATTCACTAAGCGTGACAGTAATTTTGAGTTGTGCATTCTTGATTTAAATGCACAACCCTTAAGTTAAAATGACAGATCATGTTGAAGTACGTGGCACGAGTGCAAAGGAATTAGACGGAGCTAAGATACAAATTTTAAGCTGATCGTGATAAATTACGCCGAAAAAACTAATAACTGTGATGCGAGTAGAAAGTTCGGTGTATCTGAGGCAAATGTGCGTCGATGGAAACTCTCAAAACAGGAACTAGAAAAAGCCAAAGCCACAAGGAAGTCGCTCAGTGGTCCAAAATTAGGCCAATTTCATGGCAATGAAGAAGAAGTAGTCAAGTTTGTGCGCACCATGAGGAAGAACGGTATGCCTGTTTCGACTGAAAGTATTATACTTAATGCTAATGAAATTACTAGAGGACTTAATATATCATGCAAGAATTCAAGGCCAGCAGAAGTTGCTGCGTGAGAATGATGCGACGAAATAATTTTTCTTTACGGCGACGAACTTCGCTGTGTCAGAAATTGTCAGAAGACTATGTTGAAAAACTTCTCGCTTACCAGAAATACGTAATTGGACTTAGAAGAACCAATAATTACCTTTTGAGCCAAATAGGAAATGCCGATGAAACTCCGGTTTTCTTCTACATGCCATCTAATTATACTGTGAACGAAAAAGGTGCGAAGTCCGTCCTAATTAAAACTATAGGCAACGAAAAAATGCGAGTCACGGTAATGTTGGCGGTTTTAGCAGATGGGACTAAATTACCACCATATGTGATTCTAAAGCGGAAAACAATGCCTAAGAAACATTTGCCAAGTGGAATAATAGGTGTCAAAAAAAGGGGTGGATGACTAAAGAACTAATGAGAGATTGGTTACATGTGGTGAATAGACGGCCAGGAGCTTTACTGAAACAAAGAGCAATGCTTCCACTGGATGCATTCAAGGACAGTTATCTCCTGAAATTAAAAACATAATGAGTGCGATGAATATTGATCTTATTGTAATACCTGGAGGAATGACATCGCAACTTCAAGTTTTAGATGTTGCTGTCAATAAGTGTTTTAAAAATAATTTAAACGTTTTGTATTCTGAGTGGTTACAGAGTGGAACTCACACTTTAACACCAAAAGGAAATCTTAAGAAACCTGAAGTTGCAATGCTCTGCCAATGGATCAAGGCATCGTGGCAACAAATAAATGCAAAAGTAATAGTAAAAGGATTTAAGAAATGCTGCTTATCTAATGCCATGGATGGGAGTGAGGATGATGTTTTGTGGGAGACTGATGATGAAGTTGAGAGTGATAAAGATAGTGAGCATGAGGAAAATAGTGAAGGTTGCATAGACAGTGATGATGACTATTAACACAATAAAATGATTTTATGCAGCACTTGGATTGAAATGTTTTTTTGTTGTCCTGAAATGAGTATATTCTTTCAATGTATTTACTTTATTACTTTCTCCATGCGTAGTAATGGGAAAGTATTGTATTTATGAAAAAAATCGACTTCGAGATTTCAACGGAAATACATGTTTTGAGGTTCCTAGAACACGTTTAGACTATTTTCGGAATGATGTCTGTGTGTGTGTGTGTGTATGTTATTGTGGGCACTCTAACTCAAAAAGTACGTGCCATATCGTTACCAAACTTCATATCTAACACTCTAACATGAGCAGAAAGAACTGATTAGTTTTTGGATAATAACGGATAACCGGAAGTCGAGGTTTATTCAAAACCCGATTCGGTTTTTGCGATATTTCTTCATTAAAACATCATTATTGTATATACAATTCTATACAAAAGTTATAGAGAATGTCATTTCCTACAGTTTTCATTTGAAACAATTTTCTATAGGAGTTATTGTTTAGGAGTTATTTATAAATAACCGGTTTTTCGGTTTCCGTTAAATATCTCCTTAAAAACATCGTTTTTGGTAATCTTTGTAAGGACCAAAGTTGTAGAGAATAATATTTCTTCCAAGTTTTGTTTGAAACTAATTTTCGTAGAACCATCCATTTAGGATATATTTCGCTTTATCTTAATACCTGTATACAGCGCCAACACCATGTAGCGGTGAATTCTGTAAACATTCAAAATATACGTAATTTACGGCAAGGACGTATCTTCTTCTACGATACGAAATAATAATTTTGCCTTATAATGCTATTCATAATAATTTAAATATATGGAGAATATGGAGAAGATTTTTAAAAATGTTATCTTAAAATGAATGCTACCATTTCATTTGTTTGAAAACCTGAATGGTTCTATTTGTGATGTGATCTTATGATTTTAAAATGTTAAAAGACAATGACATTCAAGAAAAGTATAAGAGAAAATAAATATTTCACAAGATTTATAATTTTTGTAGTCATGAAGGTCAATTTGAGATTTTTCTCTTTTGGAATCATCAAAATGGGGGGTCGTCTAAGATTCAGGGTCGTCTTGGATTCGGGTGAATACGGTATATAAGTATACAACTTTGGTTAAAGGTGAAGGTGCTGCCAAATTCTTTTTATATCTGAAAGGATGCAATGCCTGCAAAAATTCTGGGAATAACTGAACTATGAAATCCCAACAGAATTATGTGAAGTTACATAACACACATTAATTTCTTGCCATAACTACAACTTTTAAGAGTTACAGGGATCCTCTACATTTGGTCAGGTAAATTTCATCTTTGAAGAATCCCAACTAGGAACCAGCCCAAATTCGTTAAGCTCAACACAAATATACAAACCTTCAAGTTGTGAAGCTAACTCTTAAAGAACTTGCACATGTAATGACAATTAAAACTAAGTGCACTAATGTGTTCCATTTCTTGTTCTCATACAGAGCAAGTAATAAACCAACTGACCTTCACCATTTCCTTCATCTGCACATAGATGACCACTCATACTTTCCACCACAGATTCTTCATTGCAATTTTCTAATGTTTCCATAACTCCTAACTGCGTAGATATCACATATTCAACCTAAAAATAAATTTAAAAAATTAAGTTTCAAGACAATACAATCAGTTACAACTCTTAGATACTTGAGGTTCGAGTGAAATAACAATCTAAACCAGGGGTCAGCAACCTTTGTTGCATTCGTAGTAGTGAATGCTTTGGAGGGCCACATTGGAAGTCATGAGAGCTTCCGTGGGCGGGATGAGCCTTAACATCAGGAGTTACCCAGAGACTGGTTTTATATTAGTGAAAATCTAGTCTAAATAATTTACTGACATTAAAACTTCACCAAAATAGGTTTTTTGAGTCCATAATTTTACAGAAGAATTATAAAATTGTCTGTTAAATTTTTCTAATCACTTTTTATCACAGTTTTAAGGGCCACATTAAGCGCTTTCAGTTTGCCGTCCCATGATCTAAACCATCATCATCCATAGTTTTCAACCCTAAGGTTGGTTTTTGAAATGACTAGGGAATAAACACATATGATGTGGTGGTTTCCCGTTGCCTTCCATATCAGACACACACACGATTTATGAAATATGAAATTATGAAAACGACACAAACATCCATGCCCTTGGCAGGATTTGAACCCGCGACTTTAGTGATGGTAGGCCAATACACTAGCCCTTCCACCACCAGGGCCAGCTGATCTAAACCTGGGGTCTCCAAACTACGGCTGCCTAACTCATCAATTTCTTTAAGTTTTGTGTATTTACCTGCAGGAGTTTTCGTTCTTTATCATTTTTTATATCCAAATGATATTTTCCCAGTACTTGGATGCAAAATACTTTTAATATAGCCATATGACATACTAAAGAATTAAAAACTTCTCAAAACTTGCTCTTTGAAATTTTAACAAAGCCCAATCAGTCATTTGAAAGGTCATATGTGGTCCACGCAGTCATACATGAAGCCTCAAGAGGCCCTTTCAGTAAAAAGTTCGGTGACCCCTGATCTAAATCATAGAAGGTTTATTATTATCCAAGTAAAATCTCAGTGAATACATTATGGGCAGTGCCGGACACAACTTTCCCCGGGCCCCAAGTGAGATAGGCTTCGTGGGCTCCAGTCTCATACAACCTGTATTTAGGGTATGTACTACTGGCCCCATGAATGTGAACATGATGCCATTTAATTTAATACATTGATATAATAATCTAAGTAATAACAAGCTACTTAATAATAATAAAATTAATTAGAATAATATAATAATTAGCCTAAATATCTACTAGAAAAAACCTTGTTCTCGGAACATGTACAGTTTGTGATGTGGTGCTCATAATGGTGAGGATTAAGTAATATCGAAACATTATCTTATTATTTTTTCAGCAAAAGATTATACAAATTATTAGCCATATACAAATAAGGTGACAAGCAGAACACAATATGTAGTGTGCTAATGTACCTAATGTACATACTAAACCAGATGTACAAAAAATAACACAGGCCTGCAATGATTGTCTGAAATGTTTAACCCTTTTTTTTAGTAATTTGTGTACGCCCAATCCGAAAATAATAACGGTTCTTCTCTATCACGTACAGATTTTTCACAAAATGTCATATTGCATTTTACGTGTAGGTAATTTTCATTAAAAGTGGATCCATGTATTATAGATGAAATTTTTTTAAAACCACTCCCTATAGAAATTTGCCAATTAGGAGTGACGCAATAGTGTATTCTCTGTTGTTCTAGATCGTACGAGAAGTGCATTGCCTGCATATAAGTGATTGACAGGTCAGGAGATAGGGGGCACACTATGAAATCTTAAACACTGCCCCTGTGACTTCACAGCCAATCAGAGAGCGCCGTGTAATGATTGACAGGCCAGGAGACATTTCTGTAGCAGACCGTCCATGGTGACTGCACATCCTTGTTCTCCATTGATCTAGAAATTACGAGAAACTTCATGGACTTCGTGTCAAGAACTTGTTTTGTCCCAGGACATCATTTTACTGGTACAGGAAGCGTGAAGGAGAATTCATCTCAAGAAGGTTCATTGGTTTATTGCAATAATATTTCTGAATTAATATGTAAGCTACGTGCTACAACGTACAACCCAAATGAATGGAGGTTGTTTATTGATGTTTGCAAGAGGTCTAAAAGTTGTCCTTCACAATGGTAACTTGTGCTCATTCAGTGCACCTGACGGAAACATGAAAATCTCGAAACTCTTGTGGCTAAGGTTAAATACGGGGAACACAGTTGGCTGCTTTGTGGAGACTTATATGTTCTTTGTATGTTGTTGAGTCAACAATCCGGTTACACGAGATTTCCATGTTTTTTTCTGAATGGGATAGCAGAGCAAGATCTCAGCATTCGATAAAGAAGGAATGGCCACGCAGTCCATCTGACACCAGGCTCTAAAAACATTGCACGTCAAAATCTGGTTGACCCACCAAAAGTACTTTTACCCCCAATTCTCATAAAACTGGGATTGATGAAGCAATTTGTTAAGGCTTTGGACAAGGAGGGTGACTGTTTCAAGTATCTGTGCGGTAAATTCCCAGCTCTTTCCGAAGCAAAATTGAAAGAAGCAATCTTTATTGGTCCTCAGATTAGGAAACTTACTTTGGATGAGCAATTCGAAAGAACTATGAACAATCTTGAAAAAGAAGCATGGGCAGCTTTAAAGGATGTTATCAACAAATTCCTGGGGAATAACAAGGACCTAAATTACCAAAATATTGTGAATAACATGCTGAATACATTCAAAGCATTGGGTTGCAACATGAGTCTAAAATTACATTTCTTACATTCACATCTGGATTACTTCCCAGAAAATCTCTGAGCAATAAGTGAAGAACAAGAAGAATGGTTTCACCTAGATGTCAAAGAAATGGAGAGAAGATACCAGGGAAGGTGGAATGTAAACATACTGGCTGTCTATTGTTGGATGTTGAAAAGGGAGACACCAGAATTTGAACATAAAAGAGGAACAAGGTGTTCTTTCGAGACAAAAAGGAAGCGATCTCACTATAAGAATCACACTGAATGAGGATGAACATAATATATATTTACATAACCTAAATGAATAACAAACTAAAATAAACTATTTACATTAATATGCTTCATTCTTCTTACATTTGTTTGTATTTTTCAACTACTATAGCAAAGCAAAATATGTAGTTGTAAACCATAATAAATAAGGGTTTTCTTAATTTTTTGTTTCTTTATTCCCATATTGCCAAAAATCCTTACGTGATGGGGGAAAATGGATTCCATTTTTGAAATTAGCGTAACTGAATTGTATAAAAACAGCTATTAGAATTAAAACAACTTTTCGAAAGTTCTAATTCTCAGGCCTGTGTAATCAAATAAAAATATTCTATCCGAATCAGTGTCCAGAGTCAGCGGTTGAACCTGTTAAAACAACTGGAGAGTATGACATCGGGACCCGTGCTTTAGATGTCCATGCCATAGGGGCCCATGAACTCAAGAAAATATTTTGTGCTTGAATAATCGTTCTCTTTCTCTCTGTAATAAATGCTCCTATGGAAGCATATTTCATTGGCTCATATATTTAATTTTTCCATTTTAAAATCTTGAGGATGAATGGACAGATAATTTAGATATAGAATTTGTAATACAAAAAGGATTTCATGCCACTGTTCCTCCACAGTAGCATCTTGATGGGCCCCACAACATGGGTTGGCCCATCATGGCCTGGTCCCTGAATCAAGGAGGCTTTTTACTTTTTAATAAATTAGCAGTGTTTGCTGAAGGACCATTGTTTATTAATGTAAAGGAATTCAACCTGAAAAATATTCAAAGGTGTGGGGGGGCACATTATTTGTTCCGGGGTCCCCAAATTTTCTGGTACGACTTTGGTCCTCACTAGATTAAGGATCTGCAGTTAGGTATTCGAGTTTATAAGAAAGGGGCTGCCGGGCAGTGCAGGGGACCATTTTGAGTAGAAGTTTATCTATCAATCTCCCATTGTTCAAAGGAAAATTAATAGTCCAGAGGTCCCTTCCTTTATAAGTGGATTTATTTTCTGAAAGTTTATGTTAACTACTTCCTAAATAATGCTGACATGTTATATATCGTTAAATGCCATTTGGAGACTGAAATCTTTTACAGTGGAGGAAAAGGATGGTAATGAGCCTGGAAGTACGAGAAATATCAGAGCTCAGTATTTCACTCCCGGGCCCCGGGTGGCTGCCCAGAAATAACACGGTACAAAAATAGTGGATAACCAAGAATCTCTATTTTCTTTAGATGCATAATAACCCGAATTAACCCAGAATTTTGCATATTATGTTCCTATACAGTCCCTTATTCATACGCACTAATTAGTTAATCATTGCGTTTTGGGAAATGTGACTTACAGGGTGGTATCGTTTGTATCGTGTGTATCGTTTGATACACAAGAATGTGCTGTGTCAAGGAGGGTGCACGTAGGAAAATTGCCAAATTTTGGTAAGGAATTGTTTCTTTATTTGATAAAGTAATTGAAAACAGCTATATAGGTATAAATTGTAAAACTATTTCGCAATGGTGTCATCATTTGGATGACAGAAGTAACTTCTGACTAGCCTTACGTTACTTTGGCAAAATATGTGGCACAATATCCATGGAACTACCATTACAGGTAATTACCCCTCTCCACCAAAGTTTGCAGAACACAAAAAAATTACTATTATAATAAAAAATAAAATATCAAACAAATGTTAATTTTTACTGCATTTATTTTGTTGTACAAATGTTATATATATATATATATATATATATATATATATATATTATTTTTTTATTTTTTTTGCCATATTAAAATTGTACATTTTCAAAGATATTTTCAAAAATTTTATTTTTCATTTTTGATTATCCCAGTGATCGAAATGGAAAACGTTATGAAACAGATTGCTTGTGTTGGTAGTGGAATGGAAATTTTTATGAAATGGAACGCTTGTTATAAGGGATGGTATTTGTAAATGTCTGATGAAATGGAATGGTATCATCGGCGTTTGTGACGAGCTGGAGCAGCATTCCCATGCGTTCTGGCTAATTCCGAGCACTGGATTACCCCCCTTGCCAAGCATGAAGCCTGGATGTGTCCTTGCACCAACCACCATATGATCAAGGATCTTCTAGTGTTGTACATGTAACCC
Source organism: Uropetala carovei (assembly GCA_036926305.1). Classification (NCBI taxonomy): domain Eukaryota; kingdom Metazoa; phylum Arthropoda; class Insecta; order Odonata; family Petaluridae; genus Uropetala; species Uropetala carovei. The sequence continues at coordinate 23,628,300 of JAXCHB010000045.1, read as the reverse complement.
CAGGCTGAGAAACAATTATTTAAACCATGGGTTTTCAAACTTTATGTAGTTAAGGAAACTTTATATTTAAATTTGTTTCTGGAAACCTAACCAAAAATTAACATTCTGAGGATGTAAGGTAAATAGTAATCAGCCTCAGTCACTAATGTAACAACATCAAGATTTTGTTGAAAGATTCCTCGGAATATGGTTTGAAAACCCAATTCAAACCATCACATCCAGCCTTAAAAATGCAATGCCAAACAAGAAGTTCTATAAGATTTTATTAATAATTCTGAAGCAACACTTTTATCCTACATACCCACTGCTCAACTTCAGCATCAGGCTTAAGGCGAGCAAAAGATGCAAATTTTCCATTTTTTGCATGGGTTCTCAAATGGTGATCCTGTATTTTTTCTGGATTGAGTGCCATTCTCTTACAGTACGTGCAGACATACCTGAAAATATTTTCCGCCTGTCTATTACTTTATTACATCATTAGTAAATATTTTCCAAATTACTGAAGATAAAAATAAGTAAAAAATGCTATTGTTTATTTTACTTTACTGAGGAAAAAGGAAAAAAGATTTTGCATTCTAAATGCTATAATTACATGCATGGATATTAGCATTAACATGTAGGACCTACTGGTAGTATTTGACTTCCTTGTAGAGATGGTCCACCATTTCTCCTTCCTCTGTAGTTCTGCACTTATTGCACTTAGGACAACAAAACATATTCCCCTCAGGATGACAGGTCTTGCCATATTTTTTAAGAAGATGATTGATTCTGTCAGACACATATATCCTTTGGTCAGAAGTATATTCATCATCTGTCTCTTGTGCTCTTTGCACTGTAGAATATGTTACCGTATTTTTTGGCACTTCACAAACACTTGTCAATATTTCCGAACTAGTTGAGCCACTACTAACGTTCTCAGATTCCTTTCCCACCACGTCATGGTTACTACTTCCATTTGTTCCCAACTGATCATTCCCACCTTTGATTTCCTCCATGAAAGAACAGTTTGAAACTGCAGAAATACTAACACTTGTTGCTTTGTCTGGGTTAGTTGAAATACTTCCAACATCTTGACGCACACTTTCCTCAATGCCACAGTTTCTGCCCCCATCTGCCTCTAACACATTGTTCCCACCACCGATTCTCTCCACCAAAGAACAGTTTGAATCAGCAGATTTGGAATACACCACCTCTACATCACCATCCAGTCTGTTGTCCTTGTTCTGAAGACTTTTGTCTTCATCTATAATTTCTACATCATTATCACTCACCACTTCAATCTCATCATCAGTCACACAGATCACTTCATCTGTATCATCACATGGTTCAGACCCCTTGTTGTGCCTGCTAGCAAGTGCACCCACAGGATATCGATTCTTGACTCTTAAAATATCCCAATTGATATTTAACTCTGGATGACTCACCCTACAGTGTTTAACAACTTCATACAAATTGTAATGAGCGTACCTGCAGTAATGGCAAATGACCAGATAATTACTATGCATTTGTAAATGTTCATTAAATTCTGCCAATGGTATATCTGTAGGTTTGCTACAATAAAGGCAGCATAAACTGTTCACATCTTTGTGGGCATCTTTCACATGCCGTAAAAGTTGGCCACAAGATGACCCTTTGAATAAACAACCTGAAACACCGCAAAGAAAACGCTTACAAAAAGGTACATAGGGAGGAATGGCTTTTGTTCCTACTTTATCCTTCAAAAATTCTTGCCTGTGTAAGGAGGACTGTTCATCATCATCATTGTCACTATGCAAAATGATACAACCATTTGTTGGTGAAACAATCTCACTCATTCGATTGTCTGACAAAACATTCTGACTATCATTTGATGGTTCACCATTCTCCATTGCAATCTTTAGCAGCAATAAATCAAACCAAACACCACATCTCACAAAAATTTGGCAAAAATGCAAATTTTCTACGATAAACTGTCAACACAAAAATCTGCATCTCACTTTTATCACCATCAAATATCTTCCTCAATTTTTTCCTGATTTCCCCTTCTGTAATAAAGAGTCATTAGGAATTATATATGGTTGACAATCATAAACAGCATAAACATATGCTGAATAATTACAAACAAAGACAAATCACCGAATTACTAATTAAAGTATAATTATCATCTGTGAATCTCAAAGAAAGAGCTTGAAAAAAATCACCCATAAAATTAGGAAATAATAAAGTAAGTAACAAGAAATAAACCATCATTAGCAAGTTAGGGGAAATTGTGTTCATGCAGTCATCTTATTGGTTTATGAACTGAAAGTCACAAGCTTAGGAATTAGGACATGGGTTCTTAACCTTTTGTGCCTCAGGCATCCCCAGGAGAATTTCTAACTGCTCATGCACCCCCCACCCCAACTATATATATATTTTTAAATTATTTATTTTATTTCAATTAAAAACAATTATTATTTTTGCTATTTTCCTGTAATTGCATTGAACATATATGGTAAAAAGTGGAACTTCAAAATACAACATTAAATTTCAATCATAGAAAAAAATTTGTCCACTTCACAGAATTTGCAGACATCAAAAAACTCACAAGAAAAATCAATGAGAATGCTGTGTTGCTTCCCCTCAATCAGAATAAATTCATGTAGCAGTTTTTGATAAAGCCAGATGCATATCAAGCCTTGCATCCAACTCATTCTGAGCCTCTGTCTTGATGACAAGCAATGTTGAAAATTCAGATTCACATAGGAAAGTTGTGGCAAATGGAATCACGGCAGAAAGAGCTCGCTTTGCTAGAACAGGGTAAGAAGCAGTTTGAGAGAACCAAAATTCACCCAGATCCAGACTGAAGGAACCTTGCTTGAGCATAGCTTTGCTCTGCAGATCTATGAGGTCATCTTTTGTTATGTCGGCATCCTCCATGGAATCCAGATTGAAGATTTGAATCCATTGATCATTCTTCACTTTGTCTTTGGTGAAGTAATCTGAGGTTTTGCATATGAATCAAAATCTCTTCTTGAACTGATGCAGGGACTGTCTCAAAGGAGCCTTCTCCAGAAAGCAAAACATTGGAAAATTCAAGTAATTGTTGTTTTCCAGGCACCTTGTCCACAAAGCCAGTTTTTTCAGGAAGGCAGTGATCTTCTAATTAGCATCCAGGATAGTCACTTGTGACCCCTGAATTGAAATGTTCAAGTCATTCAAGTGTGAGAAAATATCAGTCAGACATGCCAAGGATAGGATGAAGTCTTGCGTTTCAAACTTCAGTGTGTTATAATAACACTTCATGTTGAGGTTCAACATACTGGCAAAAAAACTTGAAAAGTTGGTGATTCAGAGCTCGAGCCCTGATGAAGTTCACTGCTTGCATAGCAATATCCACGGCTGTTTTCAACCCTGGAGGCAGAGTTTTTTTATGCCAACGCATGACGATGCAGGAAGCAATGAGTTACAACCACCTGTGGTGCTTCAGCATTGACTAATGCTGCAAATCCTGATTATTCCCCAACAAGGAAGGTGCACTGTCAATACAGATTGACCCAAATTGATTTTGAGTCAAGCTCGTAATTTGAAAAAAAAACCTTGATGAGCTGGAACACATCAGCGGCTTTTGTGGTAGCAGAAAGTGGCACACAAAATAGGAATTCTACTTTGACTGTCGTTTCAGTAGCATATCTCACAAAAGCCAAGAGTTTTCTGCACTGAGCCTCATCTGTACTTTCATCCAACTGAATTCCAATCAAAAAATGAGTTTTTCTAAATTTATCCACAACTTGATTCAAGATGTCTGCTAGCATATTTGTAATCCAAGAATGGATGACGTTGTCTGACAGCGTTACTTCAGCTTTCTTTGCTGCTTTCCGACCACTTCAAGCACACAACACGTTATCAAAGTCTCTCCTATCATATGGGGCTTTTTATTCCTTGCAATGAGGTAAGCCACTTTGTAGGATGCCTCAAGAACTGGCTTCTGTGTCAGTGCGAATCCCAACTTGGTATTGTGCTATAAGAGTGGATCCATAACTTTTTCTGTTTGAATGTTTTGATGGTGTCCTGAGAATTTCCAGGATGCATTTTTTCAAAATGCTCATGAAGCTTTGAGGGCTTCATGTTGTCATTACAGAGAACTTTCCCACAAAGAAATCACTATGGCTTTTCAGTCCCAACAGGTTCAAGACAGCAGGTGAATCCGAACTTAACATAATCTTCGGAATACTAATAATAACAAGTTAGGAAAGCGTACAACGTATCACAAATGGGCGTGTTTCGTGCAATGGAGTATTAGAAAGCAATTATATACCTGTACGTAAGCGAAATAGCGTTTTAAAGTTCTTTTCTTCATCATAAATAATCCAGTTTCTTCCTATTTAATAATATTGCATGCACACGTAAGGAAATTAAACGTTTGTTTGGGAGATTGTTTATATTAGCAACAATGAAGTAACCATGCACGAAATTTTCTAAGTTCAACTCGATATAAGACTTTATTGTTTGATTTTCTCGATAACGGCTACTCCTATGATAAAAATGTATAGAAAAGGAAATACTCTACCAGTTCTACAACTTTTATTTGAAAAATATTTTGATATGAGCAATACTTTACGATATATGACGAAAATTTCATTTTTTGTCCCCAGTAAAGTGGTACCCCTGATTGGCATATGATTCATTTTTTGCGATTTTCTTATTATATTTGACTGAAAGTCCTTAATATCAAATTTCATGAAAATCCGTTTGGTAGAAGCCGAGAACAAACATGCGGACGGACGTACAGACGGACGGACCGACTGACGATAATAGACGTTCACGCTGTAAGCAAAACGCGCCTAATAATATGGATACGCCATTTCAATAACGACAATAATTTTGTTGATACTAAAGGCACAATCGAAATAGATAATGGAGAAACTGTGCCATACAACAAATTTTTACTCTAATGCTACTTATTGTAGTATAGATTGAGGTTTTATGCATTCTTAGCAAAGCAGCTTTTAATTTAAATTCACATTCTTGTCCTAATTTCCAAAAATATTGTTTCCAGGCACTAAGTACATAATGCAAATTTTGTGTGTTGCCAAATATCACTACCAGAGTTGTCGACTTGAGTCGATCGACTCAAACTCAAGTCCGACTTAAGTCGCCTTGGTGACTCGACTTGAGACTCGACTCAGGTTCATTGTTTGTGACTTGAGACTCGACTTGAGACTTGGTATTTTTGTTAAATCGACTTTCGAAAAAATTGTCTACCTATGAAATTTTACATTATAATTCCATTTTTGTCAAAGTGAACAAATAAAAACTATTAAAATAATCAAAAATTAATTTCCAGCTGTGAAGAATGAACAAGAAAACTCAAAATATCATAAACTTTGGATTTACTGATTTGACCAAAAAAAGAGAAAACACGATCAGCAAAGTGCAAATTCTGCGGGGTTGTAATCACTGATGGCATTGCAACAACATCCAATATTTTGCGCCATATAAAAACCCACCCAAAGCACAGTGAGTACGAAAAATATCTGCAACAAGCAATGATCGATCCCACCTCACAATATAAAATATCAGATTTCTGTATAAAGCACGATGATCAAGGTGTTTATGGAATAAATCATCCCAAACAAAGAAGAATAGTCAGTTCATTGGTTAAGGATCTGATAATCAGTTGTTCACTGCCACTTTCAATTACAGAAAACCCGCAGTTCAGGTGATTTTGTCATGTGTTAGATTCCCATTCATGAGAAATAAGACAGTCTTCGGTTATAACTGGACTGGATAATTTGTACCATAATGTGAAAGCTGATGTGTTAGCATTTCTTGCTGAGGCAGACACAATTGCATTGACGCTCGACTTCTGGTCAGATAGAAGAATGAGAGGCTTTTTAGGAGTAACCGCCCCTATGATAATAAATTACACACTCGTGACAAAATTATTGTCGCATCAAAGGTTCTTTTGTCAGCATACAGGTGAAAACACTGCAGAAATGTTTGAAAACAAATGTGATTCTTATAAAATCAAGGATAAAATTAGATATGTTATAACAGATAATGCCGCAAACATGCGTAAAGCATGCAAGATGACACTTTAGAAAATGAAGAATTATGAGAAGACGTAGACCCAGAAGTCGTTACATCAGTCATCCATCATGTAAACTCAAGAGGATCTCCAATTAAGAGACTAAGTTGCTTTGCTCATACTCTGCAACTCACTGTCAGAGATGGTCTTAAGGAGGCGAAGTTATATGGTGCCCAGGCAAAAGTTTCAAAAATCTGCAGCCTTCTTCACACAAGTACACACAAGCCTTTGAAAAATGGTTTGGTCTTCATGTTAGTATTCCCCAAACCAATGTCACCAGGTGGAACAGTACTCTCAGACAAATAAATGTTTTTTTGTCCTTGGATGAAGAAAAGCTAAAACATGCTTGAAGAACTAAACCAGTATAATTTAAAACCCAGCCAGAGGGATTATTCCCAACAAAGAGAACTAACGCTGCTACTCCAGCCATTTCTGGATGCCACAGAAAAATTGTAAGGTGAACACCATGTTACAATTTCAGCAGTGCTCCCATCAATAATTGGACTATACCACTACCTTTTGGAATTTAATCCAACATATTTGGGGAATATGGTTACTGTTTTAAGAAGAAGTATTGAAAAACAGTTTATTGGCATTTGCATTAATGCTGGTTTGATACCATTACCAAATTCTTTAAATGACACAGAAAAATCACTATTGGCTTTCAGTGATTTCATATACTTTCTGGCGGCCGTGTTAGACCCTAATTTTTTCTTCTGGTGGCTAGAAAAAATTAGTTCTAATGATGTTAAAACTAATGCTGTGAAATTAGAAATTGTTTCACAACTTAGGCAGTTTTGTTGAAATTCTCACAGTGTGTTTGCCTCTAGCTGTACTAGCCGTCAAAATGTCTCAAACTCTGATGTTGATGTCCCACTAGCTAAAAAAAAACATGCATACTCACTGTACGTTTATCGAAGGCCAGCTAACACCACCACACCACTGCCAGAAAATTTTGATGATGAGCTGCGGTGTTATCAAAGAGCTAGCTGCTCAAATACTCCCAACAGATGATGGAATTGATGTGATGTCTTTCTGGAAAAGTCATAGAGAAAGCCTTCCGTTGTTGCACAAGGCTTCTATGAGTGTGCTTATGGTTCCTGCGAGTAGTACACCGGTTGAAAGGGTGTTTAGCCAAGGGGGGATTGTAATGCACCCACATAGTGCCAGACATAATGTAGTGGAAAAGATAATATTTCTGAAATGTAATACTGAACACTAACTTTGTTAAATATAGGCTCTTTTAAGTCTTTTTTTATTTCTAATTTCACCTTGTGCACCTAGTTCTCACTTTTTGAGAATAATACACACTTTCTGAATAAGATTTACATATATAAAATAACGAAACAGGTCAGATAGATTATTTTTATTTATCAATATTGATGGCTAGTGCAAAAGGGACTTGACATTTTTTAAATTAAGACTTGAGACTCGACTTGGACTTGACAATGGCGACTTAAAGACAACCCTGATCGTTACTAACCAAATTCAAAAATATTTTAAAATTGTCATGCACCTCCAAGGGATGCAGGCCCCATAGGTGAAGAACCCCTACTTTAGGATAGTAAATTTTTTTTAATACGACAGATTTTTTTTCTTCGCTATAAAAATCCTTATTTTTAGTACTTTTATGAAAATGCTAATTAACTATTTAGCAGGGACATGTCAAACTTGGTAACTAGAACATAAAAAGAAGAGAGATATCGCTTGATGAACATTCAGGAAAAAAACTCCATCATAAAGGCAATTGATAGGTAAGGTAGTTGAAAGTGCAAGAAAAGATAGGAAGCTTACAAATTCACTGTTGCTGCCATCACCATTAGGGAGTGACAATGAATTCATATTTTTTAAATATGTAATTCTTCTTTAGCTCAAGGGATGTCAGAAAGACCTCTAAGAGGGAGATAGGAAAAAGTGTGAGAATTGGCATATTACATTTTAAGCAAAAAACAGGTAATGCAGAAGGTGGGAAAAATGGCAGTATAAGAATCAGCTGCAAATCATGCAATACCATTTACATGTAAAAATCCTAAGACTACAACATTTCAAAAACTATTATGCAATCATAGTCATAGTACAATTACCGAGTGTCTCATGCATTCCCTTGACCAGCTATCTGAATAATTATAAAATACTAATGCACCCCTCTTAGTGAAATTTATCCCTTCTCTTAAGGACCCTTTCATTGCTCCTTAGCAATAGACTATTGACCTTTAAAAGACCGATTTTTTAATGACCTGGACTCATTCATTGCCAGAATTTAAACTCCCATTTAGTCACCCATGTGCATACTCTTAGGAAAAATTATAAATTAAACAATATGGCATTTATTTAATTTATAATAATTTTTAGGCATGTTTCACTTCCAGCATAAGTGCCTATTAGCGTCGATCTGTCCATCCGCATATTCGTTCATGGCTTCAACAGAAAGGATTTTCATTAAATTTGATATTAACCTTTAAATGCCGAAAGGCACGCCGGTGTGCCAGTAAATTTCTGAGTAAGCCTGCCGAATGGCACACCTGTGGCCCGCTTAGCTCCGAGGCTGCTCACAGATGTCGTTTTTGTCACAGAATTAAAATTTTTGGAGGAGAAGAAAGACGAGGCATCCTTCTTTTCCTTCTGCTCTCCCAAGGTCGAAGGTCTTGCATATTGGGGGAGAGAAGAGTAAACAAACAATCGAGAGTGCCTCGCTCAAAGTGTACGTCTCCGCCGAGGTGAGACCCTCTCTGGCAACCCAAAGAGATGCAATAAACTGAACCCCAGGACTAAGCCCTACCCCAAAGGTCCCTTCCCTTTGTTATTTTCTTCTTTCTTTTCCACATATACGTTTTACTACGTTTACATTCATTCATTTGCAGACCACGAAGTAGAGCGGGTGTAGACTTGTGCGTACAAATTATCTGTAGCTGTTCGTCTGTTTATTTTTTAGTGATTCCTTTATTTTTATATGATTAGTTGAGATAAGATGGCTAACAGCTACACCATCGGTCGCCGCACTTGGAAATGGACAAAGAAATTATTTTTTCATTTAGTTGATCTAATTATCCTAAATAGTTGGATCCTCCTTTCCTTGTGCAGCGGCAATTTTCACATCAGAAATTCCGACTTTCCCTTGTGCGGCAATTGATTGAAGAGGGCACTAGGGCTCTTCCTTCCCATACTCTCTTAAGGGGGGCGACCTAGTGCTAGTGGAACGCAAATAAATCACTTAGAGGCCAAGGACAATAAGCATTGGCCCATTTCGGGGGACCCTTATCCATTGCCGTGTGTTCCTCAAAGAGCAAATACTCAAGAACGAAATATAGGAGCAAGATGTGTGACGTGGAACTATGTTTTGAGCCCTGCTTCGAGGAATACCACACTAGCTCGACTCTATAGGGAATTGTAAATACTGGGGTTGTGTCAGCTGCAGATTGAGCAGGAACCACATTGCCAAAAAGTGACTAAATGCAGTTTTTTGCACTTTATTTTGATTTATATTAACAATAAGTTATTTTGGCATCGTAATTTAGTCTATTAGGGTTATTTCGCCGTTTATTTCTACAAATAGGCAGAACGATGTAATTCTTTGATAGTTTGACCACAAAATGCTTTTTATTTGAACATTTTATCACCAACAGTTCACGAGATATGTGATTTTTGCAAAAGACATACACAAAATATTTAAATGTCCAAAATTAAATCCGGCAGCGGGACCACGCCAGAGGGTATTTAAATTCAGTGGATAAAGGTTAAAAATGAAAGGAATATACAATTTTAATCATATTTTTGTGTTGCATTAAATAGAACACTACCGATGCTTTTGTGTCATTAAACAATCAAAACCTTGAATATTTACTTTGAAGAGATATGCAATTTTTGCAAAAGACGTACACAGAATATTTAAATGTCCAAAATTATATCCGGCAGTGGGACCCCATCAGAGGGTATTTAAATCTGGCTGATAAAGGTTAAGGACACAGTCAAAGATAATAAGAAAATCACATAAATGAATCATGTAAGTCAATCAGGGATACCACTTTACTGGAGGTAAAAATGAACTTTCCGTCATATCTCGTATCTCATATCAAAATAGTTTTCAAAAAAACCTTGTAGAAATAGTAATTTCTTTTCCTATACTTTTTTATTGTAGGAGTCGCCGCTAACAAGACAATCAAACAAGAATGTCTTAATTCGAGTTGAACTTTGAAAATTTCTTGCATGGTTACTTCTTCATTGTTGCTAACATAAACAATCTCACAAAAATACGTTTAATTTCCTTATGTGTGCATGCAATATTTTTAAATAGGAAGAAAATGGAGTATTTATGTCAAAGAAAAGAACTTTAATATGCCATTTCCCTTACGTACGTACATGAATATCATTTCTTTCAAATACTCCACTGCACAAAACATGCCAATTCGTGAAATGCTGTACACTTTCATACCTTGTTTAGGCATACTACAAATTTATTATTATCAAGGTTGCTCTCCATTGATGGGTTGGGATGTTTGGTTACTACCTCTCACTTCACTTTTTCCTTGACCATGTGGGCTAAGTTTATCTTCCGCTGACTAGAGCCCTTCATGTGGGATGCAACAAGAGGGTAAAGGACACTTATTTCTCCCACACTTGTGAGAGAGCCACTTGACATAGGGGAACAAAGGCAGGCCCAGTCCATTCCCCTAGGACAAGAAGTTTGGCAAGTAAGAAAGACGAAAAGAGAAACTGTAGTTCTGTAGTTTAGGATTGAAAAAGGCGTGAAAATTTTCCAAATTTGATACTTTATAAGAACTGAACTCCTCCTGGGAGTATAGAAATACCCTAAAGTGAATATCTTATAATTTATAAAAATAGAAAATAATTAAAAAACCAAGAACGAGCACAAATTTTTTTTTCAGCCATAAGATGAGCTCAATAATTCCGTTGAATTCAAAAAATCAATCGCAAACTAATGAAGTATTACAGGAATCCAAAAGGTTTTCTAAGATAAAAGAATACATTTATTTTTATAGTAGAGTGGCATAAGAGATAGTCGCAAAGCTGAAAAAGGCAAAAATAGAGGGAGGCTCAAAATCTTATCTGAAATAGCATACATACAGGTACAATAGAAAGGAAAATGAATTAAAATGAAAGATGCATACCTCTAGAGCGAAAAGATAGAATACTTTTGAATAAGAAACAAAGTTGAAGCAGGTGAGGCTGTGTAACATGAACAGATGTCCCACGTGTACTCAGGGCCGGTTTCAGTTAAAAAATGTGTGAGGTAAAAATTTGCCACCCCGCTGGATATCAAAGGCATGAAATAATATTAATGATATACTGAAAAAGAAAATAAACTTATTTTACTGTTTTATTTTTTTTTAAATATTCAGCTAAATATTTTCAGAAAATAGAAATAAAACATTCACTGACCTTATAACAAAATTACTATGTAATGATTATATTACCGAATATTTTTATATTGCAACTTTACAAACCCACTTTTCGAAAAGGACAAGATTAAGTTTTTTCAGGTTTTTTGCTTTGCAAAGTCATTTATCAGGGATCAAAGAGAGAAGCTACGTGCAAAAGGTAGAGATCCCGAATGTTAAATAGTTGCACAAAGAGACAAACCCTGAGTAATCAAAATCTCTAGTATTGAAGGTTCACTGTATTTGGGGCGGGAAGGTTATTTGAAATTACAACGCTGAATCTTTAAAAGCACATGAAACAGCAGTATAGTTATTGCTTTTGCATATATTCCACTAAAGAGGTTAAGGAAAGTTCACAGTGTATCGGCGTGTTCTCAACAATGTAAAACTTTAAAACGTTCATCTTGCCACCCTGCTTAGGTGACACCTGTAAGCAGTAGGTTACGTCGCTTACACCTTGAACTGACCCTGAATGTAAATGACATATCATGGTGTTAAATATAATTTTTTCGCAATGTTTTCAAGTTCTATGCAATAAACCTTTAAGAAAATGAAAATGTAAAAATCCGAAATATTGATTTTGCCACCCCTCTGAAGTGGCACCTGTAAGCATCCACTTACGTTGCTTATGCCTGAAACTGGCCCTGCATGTACTATTACATTTAAGTCCATCCACATTTGCCATGCAAATTATGCCAATCCTGAAGATTTCTTCCGTGACTGGTGATGAAACCTGGATTTATCAGTACAATCCAGAAAGCAAGACTCACAAGGGAACCTCACTTGGTGTCACTAAAATCTGGCAATGTGAATATGTGGAATCGAAAGGGGGTGGTAAATAAATAACTATTCCAGATTTATAGCCCTGGAGTCCATGAGGGGGAGAGTTACAACACACTATTCAAAAAAATTAAAGCAACACGTGATTGTGATGGTGGGTGCTCTAACTCGAAAAATACTCATTACATCATAACCAAATTTCATATATAATACTTCAATATGATCACAAAGAACTGATTCTTATTCTTATTGTCGAACATTGTCTTCGCTTTGAAATCGCTCGAATTTTGCTTAAGAATTCAATATTTCTTTAAAATATATCGATTTTGAAACGTTTCCTTGACGACCGACAGCACTGTCGTTCTCAGGATTTTCACTGTTGTCTCGCATTTCATCGGTCTAGCCGTGCTGCTGGAAATTTACGAATAAATTGATTATCTGCTAAAAGAAAGGTCCTACGAAAATTTATTTCAAACAAATCTTGATTGAAATATTATTTTCTACAACTTTGATCCTTACAAAGATTACGAATAAGGATATGTATAAGGAGAATAATTGAATGGAAACTGAAAAACCCGATTATTCATAAATAATTCCTAAACAATAACTGCTATGGAAAATTGTTTCAAATAAAAGTTATAGAAAATTTTATTGCCTACAACTTTTATATATAACTGTATTTACCAAAATTATGTTTTAATGGAGATAACGTGGAAAAACCGAATCGGGTTTCGTATAAACCTCGACTTCAGATTAACCGGTATAACCCAAAAACTAATCAGTTCTTTGTGATCATATTGAAGTATTATATATGAAATTTGGTTATGATGTAATGAGTATTTTTCGAGTTAGAGCACCCACCATCACAATCACGTGATGCTTTAATTTTTTTGAATAGTGTGTTGTAACTCTCCCTCCTCAAGGACTCCGGGGCTATAAATCTGGAATAGTTATTTATTTCGATTCCACATATTCACATTGCCCGATTTTAGTGACACCAAGTGAGGTTCCCTTGTCAGTCCAAACAATGGTTACCAAGGAGGTCAAATGGATCAATCAAGAAGGTTATGGCAATGATTTTCTGGGAATGTGAATGTGTGATCCTAGTCAATTTTCTTGAAGGACAACAGACAGTCACAGGACATTATTACAAACAGGTCTTGTGGAAATTGAATGCTGCCCTTGTGACAAAACTGCCTGGAAAACTGCATCGTCAAATTTTGTTTCACCCTGACAATGTGCCAGCACATTCTTCCAAGGTTTCAAGAGCTGTGTTTTGAGAATTGAGTATGGAAATGCTCTCTCATCCACCCTAGTCCCAACTTAGCCCTTTCAGACTTTTTCCTGTTCCCAAAATGAAAAGAATCGATATCTGAGTCTAAACAAGCAATTCTGAACTGGTTTTAATCAATCCAACTTTTGGTTAGAAAGATGGCGACACCATATGGCAAAGTGTACTGTCTGCTTCAGCAGCTTTTTTGTTACTTGTTACTAAATGGAGTCACAAAGATATTAATGTGACTCAACCAACGCATATAACTAACAACCAATTAAACTTTTATTAGATCTTGGGATTTAAATAAAAATTAGAGCTAAAACATATACACTATGCTTATATGTAATGATGCAATTAATGAAACATGCAATATGATAAGAAACACTATCATAGGTAAGCATACAATATTAATGGGAAGTGTTAAGTATTTCACCGTGCATTAAAAAAATATTAGTTTCCAGAAAAGGTACTTCAGAAAACAGTTATGCTTGAAAAGGAAATTATATGAAAATAATTATCATGAACTTAATTAAGATCGGATTTAGGATAGAGGTTTCTAGTTCAAATAAGAATTGGTTAAATTACAGATACTGGCCAGAAAATGGGCGAGAGATGGGTAAATTATTCCCAAACAAGAATGGCGACTGTCTTCTAATTGTAAGACTAGGGTGTAGGATGAGTATTTTTAAAACGTGCAAGGTTTAGGCGCTGGACGTTTTCTTTCAGTAATTAATGGGTAGAGGCTCAAGAATTCAGCGATATCATTCGCTTACCCTTACTTCCGTGTGTTTCAGAAGAATGTGAACAATTTTCCGATTAAATTCGTTGAAATAAAAAATTGTCTCGTTTAGAACTCTTTAACTTTTTCTCAGGCTTTAATCTAAGGGAGCTGGTTTTTACCATTTCTTCCGTTAATAATTTTCCAGCATTTAGATCTGCTCATAAAATTACCAAATTATAGAAAAATTTTTAAATTTATAAGCAGAAGCGCCAAAACACTGCCTTTTGTACTAATAAATAAATAAAGCTGATCAAGCAACGTCTGTTTAGAGGATTAGAAGCAACTATAAACATTACTTCAAACAGTAATATGATACTTACCTATTTATAAATAGTTCTGCGAGCGTATTTATGCATTTCCGAGGAGTGTGGTATTCTTCTTACTATCTCCCTGGAATAAATTTTAAATTTGTAAAATATTCAACATAAGGGAATCGTTCCTTACTGAAACAATCCAAAAGAATGTAAACGGCAATACGGTAACATTCATTGGCAGAAAGCAATAAACAAACCTGTCACTAATTTTTTCAAATTTTCATGCAATAATATGAAACAAATATCGACATAATTAAAATCTGCTAATATCCTCTTAGAATACTCACCAAATACTTAAATACTTTATATGTTACGTTTACATAAATTAAGTACAATTATGAAATTCCGTAAGTTAACCTTTCATAAAATTTAAGCAACGTAAATTACTCCAAGTTTTTAAAACCATAAACAAAGTAATCGTCGTGAGGTTTCCCCGTTAAGTTGTACACGATATGACGCATTCGAGGTATCGAAAGTTGGTGATACCAACATTTGAAATTTAAACAAAAATGATTGAGAACCATTGAGAATAATAGCAAACTCAGCGGGTTTAAATGGGAAAAAGGATATTATAATTGAATAATTATCATAATATACATGAATAAACCATTTAATAGACATGATATTTACATACAGATGTGCCTATATATACATACCTAGTTTTTTATTCAGAGTACATAAATGAACCTTATGGGAATAAACCAGGGCTGCCAATTTTGCTTTTTTTCCGCTAGATCTGGCGGAATTTGTTGTCACTTAGCGGAAAAAATTATCATTTAGCGGATAGCGGTAAATTGGGCGGGAAAGTCGCAATTTTTGACTTTTTCTGGCGGAATTTGAGTTTCAAGTGGCATCAGATTTCTACGTAGCGCACTTCGACAACTCCGTCCACGGGTCTTTCAATTTTGTATCTCGTATACAATGTATCAGGCACATGTTTCTGTGTTGCGCGATAGGCCGGGTCTCCACTGGGGCACATTTTTCATTTTGTTGCGAAACATTGTTTCGCTACATGTATTGCGCAACACAGAAACATGTGCCTGATACACTGTGTACGAGATACAAAATTGAAGGACCCGTCCACACATGCGGGCACGTTTCAGTTGATAAAATGGATTCAGACGAAGATGCTCTGTAACTGAAATAACACACTGACAACGAGAGAAATAAATACCTGGGACCTCCTTCACCTTATCGGAGGGTAGACAAGAGGAAAACCCCGCTGGGAAAGAGATAATCTTCCTGTTATCGGAGCGAAGAGGGCTCGAGGAGAAAAACAACTCGAGGATTTTGATAATTTGGCATAGGGGAGTTTAAATGTTGCGCAACACGTGCCGTGTATATCCACCCAGATGGATATACAAAATCCCGTATACTTTGTTTCTGGATACACGCTCCGCAACACAAAATGTTGCGATACAATGTATACGGCTCTTCAAATTCTTGAAACATTGTGCCGCAACAGTGTTGCGGCACAATGTTTCGCCGAAATGTTTCCTAGTGGAGACCCGGCTATACATGTAGCGAAACATTGTTTCGCAACAAAATGAAAAATATGCCCCAGTGGAGACCCGGCCTTAGTTCCACGGAGGTTGTCTTCGAAACAAGACCATTCAGTGTTTTCTGGATTGGGATTACTGTATTTGTGTATAGTGATTTCTTTCAATACAATTAAGCTACATTCCGTGTGTTTCGCTTAATTTTTTAAGCGAATTTGCAATTTGCCACATTTGGAGAAGGAAAAACCAGGGCCTAGAAGAGATCGATTTTCATTATATGTCAACTTAGAGCTATTACAAAGACTTCACCAAGGTTTCCCTGCTGTCAAAGTTGAAATATTTGGTAAGCAATATTTTATATCAATTATTTTTTCTTGCGGAAAAATTTCCAAGTTAGTATTTCAACGTGACCATCGTTTTTATTTATGAACATAATCACCCATACCTCAGTGACAAAAAGCTGTTAAATTTTATTTTTAAAATAGGAAAATTTTCGAAATTGCAATTTTTATAATCCTTTTATAATCAGATTTTAATGAGTGGGCAATCATGTTTAAAGACACTTTATTGTTAAAAATTCATTAAACCTCTACTTAAATTACAATTCTCTAGTTTATTATCACATTATGACGAAAAATACTTTAATTTCTTTTACAAAACTTGTTAAAAATAATCAATAATTTTTTATTTAAATATTATTTAAGAATATGTGTTATATTTCCGATTTTAGTTAATTCCAGTCATGGCTATGAAAGGCGTGTATAAACAGAAATTTCGAATGGAGTGGTTACAGGATCCGCTTCTGAAGGATTGGCTTACCTACGTTTTAATTCCGCCTGAGAACACAAAAATGCCTAAGGGTAAATATTGCAACGATCTACTCTATAACAAACTCTCTGATTTGAAAGCGCATGGAAATTCAGCTAAACATAAGCGTTGGGCCGGTGTGTCTTCCAACTACAGACAAGAAAAACTTAACTTTATGAAGTGTACAACCGTGAATAAGTGTAAAATTGCTGAAGTCATGTTTTCCTTGTTTGTCGCTGAGCATTGTTCGATCCTATCTGTAGATCACTTGGGTATGCTCTGTAAGTCTGCTTTCAGTGATTCTGATACGGCAAAACGTTTTTCTCTGCATAGAACCAAATGTGCAGGTATTATACAGAATGTTCTGGAGCCTCATTTCAAAAATAAGTTATTAAATGACATTGCTGATTTTCCTTACAGTCTGATAATTGACGAATCTACTGATATAAGTGTAAATAAGTATTTAGGTATACGAGGTCTGACAATAAAGTAATGAGACTGATTTTTTTCCTGCTGTATTGGCAATGCTGCGGCCTGCTACGACAGACCATGTTTGACCTTGATCCTTCCCCCACCCTTACTCCAAGTGGCACTGCCTTGCGTTCCTTCAGTCTTGAGTAGTTGCTTGATGAATGAGGACATGTTTGTGCACCTTGTCACGGAAATGGAAACGCAGAACATTGCGCAGCGGTATGCCATCATGTTTTGTGTTAAACTCAGTGAAGGAGTCACCACAATGTATGGAAAGCTTCATCAGGCTTTTGGGGAAGAGGCAATGTCAAGAGTACAAGCTTTCCGCAGTGGTGTTCATCGGGATCACCAAGACCCAAGAAAGCACGCATGTCCAAGTCAAAAGTGAAATGCATGCTTGCGTGCTTCTTTGATTCCAAGGGCATTGTTCACAAAGAGTGGGTACCTCCTGGACAGACAGTTAATCAACATTACTATGCAGAAATTCTTGAAAGATTGCGAAAGCGAGTCATTCGGGCTCGTCCAAACATTGCGAAAAACTGGATTCTCCATCATGACAATGCGCCAGCCAATGCGGCACTGTCAGTAGGGAAGTTTTTGGTCTTCAAAGACATTATGGTAATAATTGTATATTATAGTAAACTAGAAAACAAACTGGTATCCACATTTCTCCACTTAGCATAACTAGAAAATGGTACAGCAAAGACAATAGCTGATTCCATTCTTGGAAGTTTGAATCAATTTAAATTGAATTTGTGCAATTTGAAGTCCATCGCCACGGATAATGCGAGCGTGATGGTTGGGGTTAATGCAGGTGTCTATGCATTACTGAGAGAAAAACTTCCTAACTTAGTTCTAATTCGTTGTGTATGCCATTCACTACAGCTCGCTGTTTCATATGCAACAAAGGAAACATTACCGTCATCCTTAGAGTATCTTGTAAGTGAAACATACAATTGATTTCGAAGATCTACCTCTCGGCAACTGAAATACCAGAAATTATACCGGCTCTTTAATGACGATAAAGACCCGCTGAAATTAGTTCAACTCTCTCAGACAAGATGGCTCTCCATTGAACATTCCGTAAAGCGTATTTTGGATCAATGGGTAGAGTTAAAAACTCATTTTGGCCAAATAAAGGAGAATGAAAAATGCTATGTGGCCGATCAACTTTTCTCTTTGTATAGCGATAATGTTAATTATGCATTTCTAATATTTTTACAGCCGATTCTGAGTGAAGTACAAAAAGTAAATAAAATATTCGAAAGCAGTTCCGCTGATCACGTTAAATTATTGGAAGATCTCTTGCTCCTTTTAAAATTTCTTCTGAAAAAAATAATAAAAAAGTCAGAAATTATAGAACCTTTAGAATGTGATTTTGAAAATTATGTGGAACCCAGTCCTTACATGGGTTATCCGTTTGAGAAGTTGGTTTTGGAATTGAGAGGTAAATCAGATTTCTCTGAAGGAAAGGAAAACGATTTGCGCAAAAGTTGCAAAAATTTCATTGTACAATTAGTAAAGCAGGTGCAACAGCGCTTACCTGAAAATATTAAAATTATGCAAAAGATTAAGTTTTTAGGAGTTTCCAATGTCTTAAGAGCCAAAAAAGAGCCAATTCTGGATTTACTGTTGGAATTCAAATTGCAAGATTCTCTAAATGGAAAAATTGAAAATCAATACGAGAATATTAACTTTATTAAGTGGAATGAAACAGAGGATACTACAAAATTTTGGTGTGAAGTAATGCAGTATAAAAATGCTGCTTTTGAAAACCCCTTCCAAGAGTTAGCGGACTTTGCTATTTCAATGCTAATCATACCATATTCAAATGCAGAAGTGGAAAGATTGTTTAGTGTTATGAATAATATCAAAGGAAAAATGAGGAACTCAATGAAAACAAAAATGTTGAATTCCATTTTGACAATTAGATCTGGTCTGAAACGCTGTGGGAGTAATTGTTATAATTACGAAATTTCAGAAGATGCTCTATCCAAAGTGGGTACTATGCAAGCATACTGTTATGAGGGAGAGGAAGAAGATTTGGATGAGCTAATAAATGTATAAGTATTTTGTAATATTTAGTTTTCAATCAGTTTTATAATACCTTTAAATATTTTTATATTATAAAGGTTATTTAGGTTGTATTGAGAAAATATTGTAAAATAATGATTTTTCAAAGAGACTATTCAATACTGTACTACTTCTAATGTATTATTTTGACAAAATTAAATTAAAAATACAAAAATTAATTTTTATTAAAATTTTTACCCTTTCTTTCCTTCGGTGGAATTTTTGGCTTTTTTAAAGATCATTTTAGTGGAATTTGACTTTTTTTCAATTAATTTTAGCGGATTATTGAAGCTGTAATTTGGCAGCTCTGGAATAAACATAACGGATTAGGATTATTGACAAATACATAACAGGTTGATTCTATAGCCTATTCCTCTTCAAACTTGAGTTGGTGCCGCAAGTCGCAGGACACTATTAGTTGCCGTTTATGAAGAAAGTAAAAGGGGAAGTAATTAAGTGTTAACAGAACAATTAAGCATACTTTTTTATTTTACGTCTCTTAAACCTATCCTATACAGCAGTGTCATAGTATGGTTCCTGGCAGGGACGTAACTAAGGGGGGGGCAGGGTTACCAGATTTCCGAAACTACCGTGCGGGACTTTTTTTACGTGTCGCCAATAATACCGAAGCTACTGCGCGGGACATTTTTTACGCTCAGCAATAATAAGAAATAAAATATTAACGAAACAGAATAATGTTGAAATAATACCAATATATACCTTACTTTTGAAAGTGAAAACATTTTTTTTACAATCAATATTACTTAGTACCACCACAAGCTTGGCAATATTAAACTTTTAGAAAAATTACAAAATATGAAAATAGAACGCCAAAAGCACATATAAAACAAATGTAACCATCTAGTGTCCAATCCTTTCTCGAAAGGAGAACTGCGCGGGGGTGAGTAAATCAGTCATTCTTTATTGAGCCAAAGTTTCACTTCCCATTAAGCTTCCCTATCCATAACGGCCTTTCCTAAATCACGTACCTTTTCGGGCAACTATGTGCCAAAAACCAACGCACTAACGCTTTATATTTATAGTGGGCGCATTCAAATATTTAGTTTCCAAATGGTTTAGCGGGACATTTGTAAGTCGTGCGGGGCAATTCTTTGTTGTGCGGGACTGTCCCGCGCATTGCGGGACGTCTGGCATCCCTGGCCTTGGCCCCCCCTCAAAGCCTCTTAGCCCCCCCAGCCTCCACTGAATGTCATCAGCATATTGCATACGGTATACCCTCTGAGGTATCGCCAGAGTTTATAAGGACGCTTTTCCTATCGTCAATTATCATATTATTTAAAATATCTCAAGCCTGTATCAATGAAGAAGTATGCTTATTGCTTTTCACCCTCGTATTTTGGAGCTTTTAGCCTCGTATACCAAAAGAGTTAAAGGCACATGGAAAAATCAGAAAACTAAGCTGGGTTGAGCTACTTCCTGGGGTTTTGCCTTTCCGTGAAAATGGTCTCGATGGGGGCTGACTATTCTACGCTTCAATAGCTGAGCAATACCTATATGATATCTTTATTCAGAAAGTAGTAGGGGTAAAAGCAAGTGCTTACACCCATGTTCAAAACCGACGCTTCCCCCTCCAATCCTTTTCTAATGACAGTAAAACATCTGATTCAAAGGTCTTGAATCTAGTTCCAATTGTGGATGGACAAAAGAATATTTTCCCATGAGGGCTTATGGGTGAAGGTCAAGAGAATGGAATTTCCGTCATTGTTTCAGATTCGCGGAATATTCTGCAGTTCCATCCCTTTAGCCATTTCCCATGAGCATTGATGTCACATCTTTGAAAATACACAATCCACCTTTAACTTCTGAAAAGGGCCAGATTGTCTGGTGGTGCAAAGGGATTGGATAGCTAGTGGTCTAAGAAGGATTTTCTTACTCAAGTGCACCAGTTTCAACATTCACTTATGTAAGGGTTAATACTTTTACACCAAATTAGATATTACACATTGCCGCGAATGAGTACGTTATGAAATACGTAATTTTTACAATGACATTTCCAAAAAAAGCTTAAATTTTATTGAGTTCTAATATATTAATCTAAAGCAGCTGATGACAGTAATTACCGTAAATTTCTGCAATTATGCTTAAAAGATAATGACATTTTTGTAATTCCGATATCGCATTATCGCGCCACAGGGTAGTTATCTAAGCAATTTTCAAATTAAATCACCAGAAATAAAATGGAAAAATAAATTTTTTGTTTCAATTTCAGAGAAAAACCGTATCGTATTCCGGCCAGTGTGGTATATCAATGTATTACTTTATATTTTACACTCATAACTGTCTTTGATTAGACTTGTAATGAACATAATCAGCGATATAAGAAAATAAAAATTCAAAAACTATATTTAATTTATATATTATGTATATCTCTGCGGTAAAATGAAAACCCTATAAAATGCCATTAACTGGCAATGTATTTTATATTAATTTCCATATTCCTCAATTTAAATGAAGCTAAGCGCATTTATTGCTTTATCTGCTTTTCATGAACTGTTCAATGAAAAACGATCCGTTAATCTAAAAGTATTCAATACTTACAAAGAAGAGATATTCCGCTATTAAAATCTACTTAGCAAGATGGTTGCATTCTTTTGTTTATTTAGGAAATACTGGAAATTATCTTGGCCTCCCCTAAATTTTTATTGGACCTCCTTGGCCCCCCCAAGAATAAAAGTCTAGTTACGTCCCTGGTTCCAGGTCATGGGGAATATCTGAACTTAACTTCAAGCTACTTTTTAGCACGTTGAAAAAATGCGCATATAGTTTCACTGGCGTCTAATACCCAAGGCAACTATATTTACAAATAACTAATAGATGGCACAGGAGTAAAACTTTCACTTGACATGCATTTTAGAGATGCGTAATAGTGTGAGCTGTGAGCTCTTCAGAGCAGTGTGGACGTCCGTTAAGATCAGACAAATTTGATTTGGGTATCTCATACCTAAAGTCACCAGACGTACTGATTTAATCAGTACAGTACTGATTTTAGAGATTGTGTACCAATTTCAAATGTACTGAATTTTAAAGTTGTACCGATTTTAAAAGAAAAAATCTATAATTACTATTTAGTTCATTTACTGTGGGATTGACTGTTGAGGTGGCTCGGGTGCGATGTTGCCAGGATGTGTAAAGAGGACTTGCGGCAATGCCGTGTAGTTCCCCCTAGCAAACATTACCTCCCCTCCACCTATGATTGGCTGTGAGGGAGGGGAGTTTTTCAGTCTTTCCTTCCAAACCCCCACCCCTTCTCTATAACTATAAGTCTCAATTTCAAAGCAGCGTTGCCGTTTCAAAATTGAAATTATCTGTAGAATCAGGAAGAAAAACCTGTAGAAAATCTGGGAACTAGTTTTAAAATCTGTATAAATATCTGTTAAGGAACATTTAAGCTCCAAATTCAGTTTTATATTCGTATATTTATGGAAAACAAACCAGTTATTTTATTCACTTAACTAAATAAATAAATTGTAGTGTTCTTATCATAATAATTATTTATTAAAAGGAAATGAAACTTCTGTTATGAATATATACATAAATACATACATACATATATATATATATATATATATATATATATATATATATATATACATACACACACACACACTCACAAGACATTAATTGAAAAAAGGGCCACGTTAGGACATTCCCCGTTTCAATACGAATTCAGTGATACCCAATACATATATGTGTGGTTAACCGTCTTTGCAGGAAAAATGCAGAATCAAAAAACCCATCCAATTATATATATATATATATATATATATACACACAACAATTACAAATATGTTAATAAATACAAGTTTTATGAAGAACTGTAACAGCCTTATGAATACATGTATAATGAAAAAAGTTTAATATAAAACATTTTATTTTCCTCTGACTATATATACTGTGATTTAATGAAAAACTTAGTGATTACGTCTCTCTCCTACCCTGCTCCCTCTTTGTAACAGGGACTTGCTTAAATAAAAATTGTAGCAAGGTGTATTTTTCATCAATTATTTTGTATTTAGTAAACCTGCAATCATTTCTGTTGATAGCCGGTTTCTCATTTTATTTTTCATGTGATTAATTGCTGAGAAAACTCTCTCAACCGCAGCACTAGTGTGTGGCAAACATAATAGCATTTGCATGAATTTTGAAAGATTGGGGAAAATTAGCTCGTCTGCTTGCTTGAACTCCCCTATTTTACTCCAAAATTCTTCAGGTTTCATGTTTGAATTCACTCCTAAACTCTCTAACATATTTTTTAGAAGCCTCCATTCACTATCAACTCTTTGAACTTCTTTAGGAACCAAATGCTCAAAAGATAAAATGAGATCAATTAGGGAAGGTACTTTTTTTTCAAGTATCACTTTAAGACAGAGCATTTGTAAGGATTCCAAAGTGTCACCATCTAACTGTAATACTAAATCATTAATGTATAAAATAAAAAGCAGAGGTCCCAGTACAGCCCCTTGGGGAATGCCAATGTCATTAGAAATTTCATCAGAAGTATTATTATGAAGTATATTTTTGTTTCTGCCAGATAAATAGCTTTTAATGTGTTTGGGCTTGTTTTCCAAAGCTATATTTGCCTAATTTATGCACAAGGATATCTCTATCAGTTGTCTCAAAGGCCCTTTTAAAATCCAGCATAACTGCAATAGTGATTTTACCCTCATTTGCCATTTTGATATAACCAACTGAATAGCAGTTTCACATGAGAATTTCTTCCTAAAGCCAGGTTGGTTTTCACATAAAATATTTTTCCTCTCAACATATTCCATCATTTGTTCAAGGAGGACAATCTCTAGGGTTTTTTCATAAATTGGTAAACAGTTTATAGGCCTTAAGTCTTGTGCTTCAACAGGTTTTCTAATCTTAGGTATGGGTACAATTAAAGAAGTTTTCAATGAATCAGGAAAAACACTGTCTGATAGCTAGATTTATAATATTTAACAATTTTCTACGTTTCATCAAATGTTCGTAACATTTGCAGTAATATTATCTGGAGCACCTGTATTTTTATTCAAGGAACATACAATCTGTTCAAGCTTACCTAAATCAATTTCTTGAAACTCAAACAAGTTTTCATCACAAATTTCAAAATTAATATCAGTAATGCTGACATGTTCATCGTGAGACACTATTGGGATAGAGCTTACAATATCTGTGACACTATTTACATAAAAATTATTCAAACGTTCTTGTTCAGATAAACCATCATCATCACTTGGTATTTCTACATGTAGCGTATCAAATTTAATCGTCCTCCACATTTTTTAGAATCATTTTTAGAATTGTCAATTTCCCTTTCAAAAAATTTCCTTCTTTCATTTTCTAGTACAGCACTATATTGATTTCTTAAAATTTTATATAAATTCCAATCTTCCTCTTTATCAGTAATTCTACTTCTGTGGTATGCTAGATTTCTTTGATTGTGTGCAATTTTTACATTCACATTAAACCAAGGAAGATCTTTTATTAAATAATTCTGATTAACTAACTTAACAGCAACAAATTTACTCATACCATTTAATAGATTTGATACAAACAACTTAGATATTTCATTTAAGTCATTACCCTCCCATTTACAAGTTTTTAGATAATTATTCATTTCAGCTACTTCCATTTTTTTCCATAATTTAATTTCAATTTTCTGATTTTCATTTTGAATAGGTTTCCTGGTATTAAAAAAATCAGCTTTAATGAATATTAGTTCATGATCCCTTATATGAATATTACTATTTATATTTGCAGAGAAGTTTTTTTGATTTGATATCACTAGGTCAATCAGAGTTTTACTTTCCTTTGTAATTCTTGTGAAGTCATTCATGAATTGCCTTAAGCCATAACTTTCAATGACAATTAATTTGGTACTATATGTAGATATCTTTTTAAATTCAATATTGAAGTCACCAAGAAGAACAAACTTGTTATTCAGTATGCAAACATTTTCAAGCCAGTCTTCAATAAAATTTATGAACTCAATTTGTGAGGATCTAGGCGATCGATACAAAGTATACACATAATACATACCTTTGGATGCTTTAAATTTGATGCCTAAAATCCATCTATTCCAATTTAACACTCTATTTTCAATTACTTCAAAACTAATATCACTTCTAATGTATGTGAGGCAGCCACCAGTGGGTCTACTTTGTGATATACAGTCTGCAAAATTGTAGCCATCTATTTCAATTTCTCTACTTAAAATATCACTAGTAATATGAATTTCACTTAAACATAGCACTGCAGGTTTCTCCATAACTAGTATATTTACAACTTCATATTTGTTTTTAGTAATACCTTGTATGTTTGTATATACTATAAGATTAGAGGCATCACCATATAAACATGAACGCTAGATTTCCTGGAATCGTTTTTTTACACTTCAATTTATCAGTATAAATTGAGCACATTTTGTCGTATGATGTATGGTATGTATCTAGCTGTAGACCTAATTTCTCATTTGCACGAACACAATTTATACAACATTTGTATACACTATGGCACTCATGATATTCATGTGCTCCTCCACAATATACACATGCCCTGCTATTTCTACAATACTTCATGATATGACCATACTGCTGACAATTATTGCACAAAATCACATTAAAATGCTCCTCCACTATGCACCGGTTGAAACCAACTTTGATCCTATTTTTATCCAGCAACACCTGCTTCGTTTCCAAATCACACTCAATAATTATATTACGTTTTATTAATATTCTAATTTAATTATATTTTAAGACCCTGTCATGAATAGAAGAAAAAACAAACTAGTATTTTAGATGAATTTCTATAATTTTTTAAAATATCTTTAACTTACATAGAAACATGGATGGCATCTTTCGTGCTATTTGAAAATTTTGAATGGATTTTTCTAAAGCCTAATATAGAATGGAAAGAAGTTGGAAACATTTGGAAAAATTTTGTGATTTACTTGGAACAGATGCGATTAATGATTCACAATTATTTGACGAAATACAAACTATGAATAACTATTTAAGTAAGGATGTACATTCTCTTTGGGAAGAAGAAAATATTGGGGTAGATTTAAACTGGGTTAAAATTTTTGAAGTTTTTGATGAAAAACGAATTGAATATAAAAATATAATTAAAATAGTGGAATTTCTTCTTTGCATTCCTGGAACAAATGCACCTGTTGAAAGAATTTTTGCCATAATAAATAAAGCTTGGACAGTAGAAAAAAGCCAGCTTGAAATTGACACTTTAAAACACATAATAATAGTTAAACATAATGTTAACTTAAAATGTGACTAGTTTTATACAGAAATTTTAAATGATGAAAGAATTTTAAAAGAAATTGTTTCTTCTAATAAATATATTAAATAAATATTGACATATTTTGTTTTTCCTTAATAGAATGTTTAATATTCATTAATGCAAACAATAACGTTATATACCTATGTATACTGTATAAAATTTCAATATATAAAGTATTATATTGAAATGTAGTTTTCTTTCATGGATATAAGAAATAAAAAAAATGTACTGATTTTACATCTAGAAAATCTGGTAGTTTTCTTTCATGAATACAAAAAATGTATGTACTTATTTGACATCTAGAAAATCCGGTCACTTTACTCATACCCCACCACGCCACTTACGTCACTAAAGTGAACATTGCAAGCTACGCGATTATTTGTTGTATTTCTATATTTTTCTTCATTTGTTTATCTTTTGTTTTTATATGTATATGACTATTATTATTTCTCATTTGTTTAAATATTTATAGCTAAAAATGATATTTAATTAATATATTGCTAGATGGATGCGTGGTGGACAAATTAGCTCCTATACGAGAATGGTTTGAAAAATTCACTTCGAACTGTACGAACCACCATTCGTTAGGAGAATATGTGACATTGGATGAGAAACTGGAAGCGTTTTGAGGTCGATGTCCATTTCGCATTTATATGCCAAGTAAGCCAGCTAAATATGGGATTAAAATTTTTGTTCTAGTTGATGCTAGAATGTATTATACTGCAAAACTGGAAGTCCATACGGGCCAACAACCTGAAGGCCCTTAAAATGTAAGCAATAGTGTAAATGATTTAGTTCAATGGATGATCCTACCAATTTCAAAGTCTGAAAGGAACCTCACAACTGATAACTGGTTCACGAGTTGCGCACTAGCTACAGTGTTGCTTCATAAGCAAAAACTTACATTAGTGGCAACTCTACGAAAAAACAAAAAGGAAATACCAACTGCATTTACAGCAACCCGAGGAAAGAACGAATACTCCAGTATGTTTGGATTCGATGAGGAAAAGACATTAGTGAGTTATGTACCCAAAAAGGGAAAAATAGTGTTACTATGCATCACGACGCAGCCATTGACAATACAACAGGTGAACTCAACAGGTGAACTGAGAAAACCAGAAATAAATACATTTTACAATATCACAAAACGTGGCATCGATGTTGTCGATGAACTTTCTGCAAGTTACGATGTATCAAGAAACAGCAGACGGTGGCCGCTAACTATATTTTTTGCATTGATGAATGTAGCAGGTATTAATGCACACAGTACTTATACCACATACCAAGAAAACAATGATGCGCAGAAAATTTTTGAAGGATTTGGGGCTAGAATTAGTCAAAGCACAAATTGCCGAAAGCACTAGTAAATAACCCCGGGGGCTTGCGATGGCAGTCAAACGACACGCTTCGACATTGCTGTCTACTAGTGGGCTAGAGCCATTAACAAGAAAGGATATAGTCAGTTTGCAGTCTGTCCAAGGGGCAAAGATTGTAAAACTAGGTACACGTGTTTGGAGTGTAAGAAATTCCTGTGCTTGGATCATATTGTACCCTTGTGTAAAAACTGCACAGAAAAAAACAAGGAGATGATGAGAGTGAATAGCTGTATATTTTTTCTTATTATTATGTAAATATCAAGATATTTTATAATCCCCTCTATTTCTTAGTTTATAATCTTTTATGGCATTAAAGTGTTTATGCAGTACATAGCATGTTTAGTTAAAAAAAATTAAACATATTAACTCATGCAAAAGATTGCTGTTTTGCTGCCTAATTTTGTAAAGTTGAATTAATAAATAAATATGTATTTGTCTATGTTTGTGTGATTTAACATCATGTGATTGCTTGTAAATATTAGGATATGGACCCAATATTAACAGGGATTCAAACATTTCGAAATTATAAAAAAATTTCTATTGGGTGACACACATCCCAACATACCACTGGGGTTAGTTTTAGAACCACACCACCGCCGGGTGAAATTGAAATTGTGACGAAACCATGAATGCTATACAGTTGAAACTTGGATAGTAAATTTATGTACTGCTGCCACTTGTTTTTCTTTAGATTTGAGTTTTGAAAAATGTAAAAGTACAGATTTGGGTCCATTTAAAATTTCGTTTTGTAATATCTCCAAAGGTGTAAAAGATAGAAAGCTGAAAATCTGAGCGTAATTTTCACATTAACGGAACTTAACCTGAGAAATTTGAGTTGAAAACTTGACAGCAGTGTATGGGGATACATTCAAAATGTTAATACAAACTTGATGTCCATGTTTGTCTATTCAACAAGAAAATTGCAAGTAAATACGGTCCTTACCTCAGTAATTATGCTTGGCATGGCATTGCAGGCTATGATAATGATACAATTAACAAGAAAACCCTTTTAAAAAAGATGCATCAGTGCCCTTCAAACGTTCCCTTCACACTGACTTCCTCAAAGGTTCCCTTCAGACTGACTTATTTTTAGAGGGGCAAGAATATTTCATGTGACCGAACATAACCGTGGAAAAGAACCCAGAATCTTGGTCAAGTGCGTCATAAATATCTTCGAGGAGGCTAGTTTAGAGATAGACCTCTGGTGGTGTTTATTCTTTGATGATACGTGCAGACAAAGACCTTTATCCATATCTCATTAAAGGTCTCTCAAGAAATGCAAGTATGGACACATGGCCTTAGTTTCCTTTGCTTTGCAGAGCCTTTGTGCCAAGTTAAGGTTCCTCTCTTGGGATAGGGATTTTCTAGAAGCTGCAATTACCTCATTTTCGTGGCTATGTAAAATTTTCATTTGAAATGCCATGTTTTAACTTTTAACACCTTTTGGCAAATTTTTCGTCTATATATCTTTCGCAGGCTTTGTAACAAAAATAATGGTTATTGAGACACCAAATACATTAGTAAAATCTTCCCTTCTTGTTTAGGCACAAAATTTGTCTATTACAGCTTCTCAAATTGTGCAGTAGGTTCTTTTCTCTTGAAAGCAAAGCAAGCCCAATCAGTCTTTCCTGAAAGTCTCATCAAAAAACAACTCTTAAGTATTCTAATGAATTTATATCAGACACTTACTAATTGTTTCCTAACCAAATCACAGGGGAAGGGCTGTGGAGGGTTAGCACTGTCAATATCATCCCAAGTGTCAGAAACACTTTTCTTGCAGATTACTCACTTTAGGCTGACATAATTTTCCTCAGATTCTAATTCATCGTCACAGCTTGAATCAACAGTATATCCTTTTGATTCTTCAGTAAGTACAATTGCATGTTAACCGTATCATATTTTGATTTCATCATGACGATTGTATGGATTGTATGTATGGTCAACCGGGATAATAAAGATTATTATTATTACAAATGCTACTTTTACTGATTTCATCCAAAAGATCACGAACTTCTGTGTCACCCAAAATATGAGAGCTAGAGGACATCTTGAACTGACTGAAGCCTGCACTAAGCAAGGGACACAGAAGAAATAAAACAAAAGAAAAAATGTAAGACATAAACATGAACTGACTGAAGCCTGCTCTAAGCAAGGGACACAGAAGAAATAAAAGAAAAAATCTAAGACATAAACACAGACAACAAGAGGTTTCAGAATGTAAGCAGAAGGTATGAGTTCATATCTGGTAGAAGAGGTCATAAATAGTAGTTGGAAATACAACATCGCTTAATTAAAAGTGTGGATGGAAACAGTATGTAGCACACGCTTTAGGCATGTATTTCAACAGATGCAAACAAATACAGTATAGAACCTTTAATCTGGCAAGCTTGGGATATGGGGATAGCTGGTTATCTGGAATATGCTCATAAACAATGCTCGGAAAGAGCTAGAACTCCCCAAAACGGCGTTCTGGTCTGTCGTATGTATCGATAATATTGTTCCGTCTCGATAAATATTTAGTAATACCGTTTTGTTAACTTCATTTAATAAAAATAATATAAAAAACATTTCTTTACTTTTCTTCATCCTAGTACATAAAGAATAAATCAAAATGTAAATGTTCTGTCTGTTATTTCACGTCCACTGCTTTCAGTTTCACTACCAGAATGTGTGTTCCATTTCATAATATGTACTTTCCATTTCGAGCACTATTATAATATACTAGAGTAATGCCCGTTGAAATATCGACGGAAGAATTATAGATAGATTATTATTATTTTCATTTAAAATAATTAATATCACACTTTTACATATGAAATATTTTGTCATATACAACATTTCTAGTGAATATTCTGTTTTGACAAGCTATCTTTAGTTAAACTTAAAGTAGTTGCCTTTCTTTCCCTCCCTCTTCCCCCTCTCACACCCTCCCCCCTCTTTCCCCCTCCCCCATCTCACACCCTCTCCCATTCCCCATCTCACACCCTCTCTCCCATCCCCCCTCTACTTCCCTCTCTCCCCCTCCCTCTTGCTCCCCCCTCTACCTCTCTCTCCCCCTCATATTAAAAGCATTCAAAGCACGTTCATACCCATAAGAATTGAATTAATAATATGATATAGAAGTCTAACAATGGAATTGGTAGGCAAGGCAACATCTCCTTAAAATGGCAACATTTCCTCTGTGTGAATTAAACGTTTACATTGAGAAATTTCGAACTGTAGGCGGAAAAAGATGAACAGAATAAGAAAGTTTATGTTTTCTTCAAAATGGTTTATATTCGAAGATTGTAGGTCAATTCTAATTTTAATCTAAAAAAGAATGAAAGCCTGCATATCAAAATGTCCATTTTTGTGTGTTACCTAATGGGAAATGGAAATTATCCCCTGGAATCAAACCCGGATCATTGATCTCGAGTTCGATACATTAAAACTTTCTGTTGTTATATCATAATGCTATCCTGAAAATTTCATCAAATTCGGTTCAGTCGTTTGTGAGATACTAAGCTTCAAAAAGCATTACATGTCAAAGTGACACTGTCTTTGATATGTTAGATACCTGTACTCCGTGATGAGCTGAAGCCAGCTTGCACGAGCCGGTTGTTAAATTTTTAGAAAATATGAGAATTTATTGATTTTGTCCTTTCAAGTACATTTTGCCCTCTCTGACATTCAATTACCGACAGTGTATGAAATGGAATATATTACGAAAAGGACACTTGTTAAGCTAGTGGAACGCTATTACTAACATAGGCCCATCTGGTGCCCCTGGCAGGTAGGCCTCCCCTGCCATCCTTATCCAAATTACCTTGTATTTATTTTTAGAGCCGGTTATTAATTTTATTCCAGCTCATCACAGCCTGCACTGTACAGTAATAGAAATACTACAGTAATCGGAAGGATAGGCTTGATGGTGGTACGAACAATGCGACTGCACCAGGCCCCACAGTTAAAGAGCCCCTGTGCTCTCTAAAAAATATTTGTCGTACTTATGAAGTACACATATTTTGAAAGAAAATCTGAAAAAATATCAGTGTCATAGTGAGAGAGACTGCTTTATTTATTAAAATTTATTATAAAAACGTTTGAGGCGTAAGAGGCCTCGAGCACACATTTTGCGCTGGACCTCACGATTTTCCTAGCCGGCTCTGGTAACCGGATACTTTCCAATATAAATTCCTCGTTCTCTTCCAAATTATGTATTCACTTGTTCACCAGAGCGCACCAACATACGGTGATGAGTCAGGTAATTACTAGCGAGGTTTTAATTTAAATTTCTTTCTCCTAACAAATTTTGGAAAAATGCATTATTTTTTTAAAATAGCCAGTTAACTGGATTTCCGGATAATTGGAATCCAGATAAAAGGTTCTATACTATATGATAAAATTATTGCCTTTTTATGTTTGAAGAGCTAAGCAATCAGTTGGCCAAGAGTGATGGAGAAGCTATGAGGAAAAATAAATTACAAATGTTATTGTCTCAGTTTATTCTCTAAAAATGCTTCATGACATGGTATTCCTGGGTTGGATCAATTGCTTTAGGGTGGAGTTCATTCAAAATCTTCCTTCTAAATTCCTGTCAAGAAACCAGGTTCTGGTAATGAACCCAACTCAACCCAGGAATTTCAAGTTGTCTAGCACCAACAGAGAAATAACTACAGCAATACCATTAAAACTAATAATGCTTATCAGAAAATTTTTTCCACAATAACTAAATAGAGGGTAACTATATAAAAACATTCACATAGTAATGTAATAGAAACACATTTGAAGCTCAATTTAAAATGATTTACATTCTTTAGTTAATACACACGACTATATAACTGCAGGAACTTTAAAAAAATGAAACATTACTTAACTTGTTATGCAAGTGTGTCTGCATAAACATACATATAATAAAGAATTAAAAATTATCTTTCGCTTATCAAATATCTTTTGTCAAGAACAAAATTTGCAAGATAGTAGCTAGACCAGGGGTTCCCAACCTTTTCGATATGGCGAGCACTAACTGTAAGTTATATCCTAGAATAAGGGTGTCCAACCTATGGCCTACAAAAGCCATGATGACAAAGCAATACAAAAATTTTAACATGCAAAGTCATACATTTTTATGAAAATGTTACTAATAAAACTTTTATTAAATGAATTTCCACCATAAAAACCTCATTTAGACTTGATTTTCACTTAAATGGCAACCTGGATTTTTTGGTAACTTCTGATTTAAACTTTAATCCAGCCCGCAGATAAATTGGCAATTCCCAATGCGGCCCTCCAAAGGATTTGCAACCACCAATGTGGCCCACCAGGTAGAAAAGGATGAATACCACTGTTCTAGAATATCAAGCAAGCACCGTCTTGTATCCTAAAATGTCAAACGAGCACCACTATATTTCTGAAAAAATAGGAATGATCATGAATAAAATCATACCAACATCAAAGTTAATCTTAATGATCTTGAATGCATTTAGAAAGAAATAAACCGAACAAATTAAATTATTGGTTCTAAGAAATGGGATATTTAAGCACCGTAGAAGAGCAAACAGGTTGTCAAAGAGGATCATCAGGCTTCCAAAGAGCAGAGCACCAGCTGGGGAACCCCTGGTCAGCCCTCAGGGTCACATCAAGAATTTTGGAGGGATACTAAAAAGTGTTTAAGATTATAACTTTTCTTCTTACTTTGTCTTTCATGCCTGCCTTTTTAATCAAAATTTGCAATGTTATGACTAAGAATAATATTACAAAATAGAAAAATATGCCTATATGTAAATTTTAATGCTTTAAGCATGAGTTATCTATCTGTAGACAAGTGATATTCATTTAGTTATCACTTTAAATGTACAAAAAAACATTCTAAAAAATTCTCTAATGGGTAGGCAATCATTAACAAGTTAGGAAAGTGTACAGCGTATCACAAATGAGTGCGTTTCGTTCCATGAAGTATTTGAAATAAATGATATACGTAAGGGAAATAGAGCTTTAAAGTTCTTTTCTTCGACATAAATACACCATTTTATTCATATTTAAAAATATTGCATGTACACGAAAGGAAATTCAACTTTGTGAGATTGTTTATGTTAGCAACAATGAAGAAGTAACCATGCAAGAAATTTTCTAAGTTCAATTCGATTTAAGACGTTTTTGTTTGATTTTCTTGATAACGGCTACTTCTATGATAAAAATGTATAGGAAAGGAAATACTCTTCTTTACCAGTTCTACAACTTTTATTTGAAAAATATTTTGATATGAGCAATACTTTACGAGATATGACAGAAAGTTGATTTTTTGTCACCAGTAAAGTGGTACTCCTGATTGGCTTACGTGATTCTTTTTTGCGGTTTTTTTATTATATTTGATTGTAAGTCCTTAATATAAAATTTCATGAAAATCCGTTCCGTAGAATCCGAGAAGGTACATGCAGACGGACGGACAGACCGATGCTAATAGGCGCTTATGCTAGACGTGAAACGCGCCTAAAAATGCTCTAAGGTTCTCAAACTTTTTTGGTTCAATATGATGGGCAAAAGACCTTGTGGACCACCTACCCCATCCACACCCGTTTTGCCACTGCTAAAACTTTAATGGAGTAACCATTTTTGATTGTTCCAAACAAAGGAGAGAAGCAAGAACAGTTGTTAGGACATTTCATTGTATCCAATGATTTAATGTGATGAAGAATTTAGTTAATTTCAGAGGTATTAATTTAATTTGTTTTGTTCAACATTAATGGATTTAAGACTAATTAGGTGAGCTACACAAATGAATTTAAAATGTTATATTTATCCTTATCACTATTGTAATACATCACATGAGTGTTGGAGATAAGGATTCTGGTCTGTTCTCTAGTGTGGCCTCGGCATTGTGCATCAGTAACTTGCATTTTGGGTCAGACCACGAACCACCTGGAAGACTCTCGTGGACCACACTTTGAGAACCACTGCGCTAAGGGTATGTCAGCAACAAAGGTCGAAAATCCCTGGTCTAAACCAACTTACTGCAGCACCCAGTTTATATACCACTGCTTTAAACTAATGACTCACATTTTAAAACAAAAATT
The DNA here is from genome assembly GCA_036926305.1 of Uropetala carovei. Classification (NCBI taxonomy): domain Eukaryota; kingdom Metazoa; phylum Arthropoda; class Insecta; order Odonata; family Petaluridae; genus Uropetala; species Uropetala carovei. The sequence continues at coordinate 23,593,127 of JAXCHB010000045.1, read as the reverse complement.
GTACTGTTAAAATGCATGTAATGGATAATTTTAAACAAAAAAATTAATTTCTGAATCTTCACCCTTACGGTTTTCATAGTTAATTAAATAAATAAATTAAATAATTTATTTAATTAACTATGAAAACCTTAAGGGTGAAGATTCAGAAATTAATTAATTAAATTATTTATTTAATTAACTATGAAAACCTTAAGGGTGAAGATTCAGAAATTAATCACCCTTAAGGAATTAATTTCTGAATCTTCACCCTTAAGGTTTTCATAGTTAATTAAATAAATTATTTAATTAAATTAATTAATTAAATAATGACTAATGACTCACATTTTAAAACAAAAATTGTACTGTTAAAATGGATAATTTTAAACAAAAAAATTAATTTCTGAATCTTCACCCTTAAGGTTTTCATAGTACACTGTGATCAAAGGCAATAATAAAAAATCTGATGTGTCCAGCACAACTTCCTCCGTACAGAGTAATGAGTATGATTACACTCGACATCAGCATCCTAAGAATAATTATTGGCAGTTACACTTATGAATAGTTTTTAAACTGAATAATTTTACAGTGAAAAATATTTTGAATCACTTTAGAAATTGAAAAAAAAAAGAGTAAACAAAATTCTTAAGTGTTGCTATGGATAACATATTATTGAGGTGCAATTAAAATTACCTTTGGCAGCATATGCAGCTCTATCAACAATTAGAAAATTTTACCATAGCAATGGTATCACTTAGCGATGTATGCAACAGAAATTCAGACGAATAATCAAAATATCTCTTAAACAAACAATTTTATGAAAAAGTTTCAAACAAAACTTGTAGAAAATTACATTGCCTACAACTTTGATAATAACAAATATGTACAAGCGACTCCAGAGATTCGACAAATTCAAGATTTCGACCCGTCGAATTTGGAACTAGTTTATGCAAAGTAATTTTCATCCAGACTAGCCACACAAGGTTTAGTTTCAGTGTAGACATAGTTATTTCTGCTCTGTTTGAATTTGTGCTGATTTCATTCTTTTTTCTGTTAATCTTTTATTTAAATTTATTTTATTGATTTAATTATAAATTTATCACTTGACATGATATCTAAAAGGAAATGTAATAGTGATAATGCAATTGAATCAAATAAAAGAGTGCACAGGATTCATAGCCCATCCTGTTCCCTACCCAATAGCTCCTCTTCTTGTATGTATGCAGGTATGTTGTCCAGCTCGCGCGAGCCGGGCCGGGTGGTCTGCAGAACATATTGCATACATCTATCTTTGAAGTTCGAAACAAAAATTTATTTTTTCCTTTTTAGTGCAAAAAATAAGTTATACATTTAAAATATTTATTATTTAATTTATTCATAATTTAATATTGTTGTATTAACATATTAGTAATGTTATTTTATCTTTATAGAACGTGAGGGGAGACATTTTCCTGAGATGCGGGAACGTATCCCCCGATTATAACATGCAAGTATATGGAAAAACTGCATTCGACATTAGACAATTCGAGATTTGACCACGTTTTCAGGAACGCATCCCTGTAGAATCTCGGGAGTCGCCTGTATTTACATTAAGTTCTAAAGAAGATATCTGGAAAAAACACTTCTGGTTGAGCAATTTCAGCCAAAACCTTTTCAGACCTTGAATTACTAATAAAAATCTTAAGTGTAAAGTTAGCTCTCTGGTGTTCCATGATCGACGTTTATCCTCATGCTTCTCCTGATTGAAACTAACGTCACGTCATCATCCATATTTCGGCTTCTTTTCCTAGTGTCTCTAACCACCACACACTCATCTGCCTTTTCCTGTTTTTCAACATTTAAAGATTTTTCAATTTCAGCAGCTTCTGCAGAATTATCTGCATTTTCTGCAGTCGCAGGACTTTCTACTCTTTCACCAGTTCTCTTATTTCCATTATCTTTAGGTTCTTCATTTACACAATTTTCCAATTTATTTCTTTTGTCAACTTCATCCTGACAGTTAACATCAAAATATTGCATCAGAGGAGTACCAGGTATCTTATGCACAAATGTTGCATTTTCAGGTGAAAAGACAATTTGTCCATCTGGCATTATGACCTCAACTTCTTGAATGGGTAATGTGGAACCGACTTGGTAATAGAAAGCAACTAAAGTTAAAACAGTATCTGGATGACAAATCGAACAATGGATGTCGACATAATGCTTGTTGGGTATACGGACCAAGCACATGGTACACTTGAACTGGTACTTGATGTTATGAGCATATTTCGCATGTGCCAACATTTTGGGGCTATAAGAATCACAGAAACCACACTGCCATTTTTTCGTCATTCCAGCATTCCTTTCCTCATTTTCTTCAGATGAAACTTTAGCTTCTGATTTTACAAACTTTAAATCATTGGATTTATCCTTAAAATTCCTCACTTCCTTCACATCAACCTGACAGGTCAGGTGCTTTCTCTTAATGTGGTCACCTACCACCTCACAGTGAGGATGATAGAAAGCACAAAGATTGCACTTATACAACGTTCTGTCATGCATGGCCAGATGATTCACTATTTTCACAATAGGAAAAGCACAGTCATTGGGGCAGTGTGGGCATTTAAAACAGGTAATGTCTTTGTGATGGTGTAACACGTGAACCAAAAGGTCAACAGCTGAGGGTGCGATAAAATTGCACTCCTTCAAAAAGCAAGCATTTCGCTCGCCATCAGGTACAAAACAAGGGAGCACAGTCTCATTTGTTACTTCTGAAACATCAATGTCTTGTGCTTTATTCACATTCTTAGATATTGCACCAAAAGTTGAACTGTTGTCAACTGTTGTCACCTTGTCCTTCATTTCTCTCATTAGAGTATTATTTCTAGATGATCTGCGTCTAGTCACTGGTTCTCCATCTGTGGTAACAGAATCAATTTTAGAAACATCATCGCTGCTACTGGTTGGCTTATCTTGAGTTTTCAATACTATTTTAGGTTTTCCTTTCCTTCTTGATCTATTCATCTCTGAAATGAGATTTTCCAAATTATGTTATCTATTCTCCTCTACCTGAAATAATAACATAATTCTCATCAGAAAAAAAATGATAATGCTTTACCCATATTCGTGCAAATATTTTATCTAAATTAAAGTGACAAAATCATGCAGCTCAAATTCTTTATGGTAAAGGTTCTAACTTGTGGTCCATGATAGCAATTAATAAATTTAAGTTTAAAGCTAAAGTGATTGTAATAATGGCAGGGGCATGCCACGGTATAATAGGATCAGTAGATTAAAATTCATAACAGATTTCAAAATGTGAATGGGTAATTGTAATAGGTAATAAATTACACATTGTTTCATCGGTAATTTATGAATGCAAAAAAGTTTGGAAGTTTTTTTATTTTTACAAGAAGTCTGAATGTGGATTTATGAATCAAAATTTCAGTATCTGTCATAAGATATTAGTGGATGATTTCTTTCTTTCAGAAATGTCAGAAGATTAATTTTCAACATGAAAGGATACTCAGCAGCTAAACTATGAATTTTTTATTTCAAATTCAAAGCAGTTACTTAGGCCATCCAATGGCTTAAATATATAAGTTGAGCTCGATAATTCATTTTTAAATTTAGCCTTTCTTGATATGGTATTACTGGTAGAAAACTATTATTGGAAGAATGATTTATATTGTACATTATAAGCGAGGATGTAGGAGGTTTTTGTGCAAAGAGTGAAAATAGTATGAGATAATGATAAATTATAAAATAAGAAGGTAATGAGTAAAGGGAACCACTAAAAATTTGCTATTCATTACATTTCATGAAGTCCCATTAATAAAAATCTACAAAAATTGCCATTTGAATACTCGAAGGATGTAAAAAATATTGGACTGGAATACGAAAAAGATTCTAAAATCTCAACATTTCTGTATTATTTTACGCTTATTAAGCCTGATCGATGAAAATTTTAAAGCGATGTTGGTAACGAACTTACCACAATAACGGCACTCTACTCGAGATATTTTACGGAAAAAAATGCTAGAAAACTATTTTGTCATGAATTGTCCAATAAATATGCTGTCCATGCAAATAATAATCATACTGTTGACTTCAAGATTTTAAATCAAAGAGTTACACCTGATTTGAGAAATTTCAAATTAAGAAACGACGACAGATTTTTAATGTCTAGATTTATGGTATTGTGAATCGTTTTTCATGTTACCGTAATTGTCATGAAAAGCTTAATAAATTTCATACCGTTACGGCATTACAACCATGAAGATGTTGTATGCCTGACTTATCATGACTTCAGAAAGACAACAAACAATGCATTAAGTTTCTCGAGATTAAGAAATACGACTCAAGAGTCAAATATATAAACCATCCACTGTGCATAGTTACTTAAGAGGGATTGAAGAATATTAAGTTTTATAGTAACTATTCGTCTGCCCAACATTTAAAAACATTATTACAACGTTTAAGCCCCGAGAAACTGAACAATGCTGAAAATGTTTAAGAAGTAACTTCTACGTCCAAAGAAAACATGCTTTAGTTTTCTAGTTATTCTAATTCGAAAAATAAAAAAGACAACTAAGATGATATGTTGTAAATGTAAAATAATCAATAAATATTTCAAATTAATCGAGAGAAATGGGATTATTTAATTCCTCTAAAAGAAACTTCTAATTAAACTTACATGTACTCAAACAACAGCAGGGAGCAACTAATCAGATTGGAATCCACTTTCAATTAATAAACTGGAGATAGAGATCCAAAACGTATATCTTCGTTAAAAACAACACGAAGTCTGGTACACAGAAAAATTTAACGAATTTCCTAATATGTACATATTATTGTACACCTCTGAAACCCCTACTAGCGCGCCATCGAAAACAATCGGAAAACAAACACTTCCAGTCTTACTATGCTTACTATGAAGTGAAAACGAGTTTATCGATATTTCTTGCCCTCTTTAGTTGTTGATAAAGATAAATTCAAGAAATAATTGCATTCTTTGAATTAAATGTGCTTTGCTACTTGTAAGATGTTTAGAAAAAATTAACCAGAATTATGTAAACATTTGAAATTTTAGCGATAAAAACATTCATTAAACATTCAAATTTTCTTGGTAAATGTTGAACGGTATTCGAATTAAGACAAATAATCTATATACACCTATGCTAGGCCTATTTTATGTTACCATGCATACTTAACTTTCGACAAAATCCAAGTTAAAACTCGCTTAAAAACACAAAAAAGTTTACTTAAAAAATTGAATCACTAGCACTGTAAAAATTCACATTCACGTGAAAAATGTAACTGAAGATGATCTTATTGTACGTAGCAAGTAATTTAACGTTGGCTTACCACATTATTAAACATCATCATTGCTTTCGATCAGCTGATTGCATTAATGAATTCTTTAAGGAAATTTTTAATGCCTCTGAAATAGCCAGAAAATATTCTTGCGGACGAACGAAAACTGCCGCTCTAATTAAAATTGATGTGTCCAACACATGACTTTCTCCATACATAAGTTGTCAACTAAAATCAAATAAATACGGCGATAGGAACAGTTCAACTTACATGCATCAGCGCTAGCGATTCAATTGTTGTCACTACCACGAGCGCGATCTGCCCACTAACCGTCAATTTCGAAGAAAATTGAATAACTCTTGAAATATTTCTTATATAAAAATTTAGTTCAAACAAAAGTTGTAGAAAAAAATAATATGTACAACTTTTACATAGATGTATGTTAACAAAAATTCTTTTTTAGGCTAAATATTTAAGAAACACTAAAATTTTACAAGAGTAACCCGCTATTTCCGGTTAACCGATTGTTATCAAATCTTAAGAATATATATAAAATCATAAATATAGAATTTTATGGTGATCTGATGAATAGTTTTTGAGTTAGGGCGCACGCAATATTTCCGTCACACAACGGACACACAGACATCATCGAGAAAAGGTCAAAACGTGTTCCGGGGAACTCAAAACGTGTATTTACGTTGAAATTTCGAATTCGAGTTTTTTCATGAAAACAATACTTTCTCTATACTACGTATATGGAGAAAGTAAAAAATTGAATCTCTAACGAAACCTCTTATAGCATTTCCGATTTCATCATTAGCACACACTGTATGGTGTTGATCCAAAAAATGCATTGTTTATGGAGTAAATAACGCACAAATTTTGGAGTACTGTTGAGAAAAAGTAAAAACGTCCTTCATAAATTACGCGCAAAAATCAACCGTAATTTGCGTGATGTGGGATGCTCAGCACATATTCTGCATAACGCAATACAGCGGGGAGCCGAGAGATTGTCTTGTGATGCAGAAATAGTCGTGGTGAAGATATTGTCATACTTTGCAAACCACGCAGTACGCACCGTGTTTGAATAAACTTTATTCTTCAGTAAATGTAACTTATAAAAAGTTATTGACGCATTCAAAAACTCGCTGGTTAAGTTTATACCAAGTAATCGATCGAGTATTAAAAGTTTTTGAAGTCATTTTTTCTTGCTAAGTAAAGCCTCCATAATTTATTGAAATTTTTTTGAATAACCAATAAATGAAGTGTACTTCCATGTTATGCATAGTGTGCTTGGTATATTCAATAAGCAAATACTAAAACTTGAATGTTCCAAAAATTGCATAATAGAGGTCATGAGTTACATGCATGAGATGATCAAAATGTTGAACTTACACATTAAAGAAAAATTTGTTCACGTTTCCTTTTCTCCCATCTAACACCATATAGCAACCAAGCGTTACACCATCCGCACAGTCTCACGAATAACTGCTTTCAATACAATCCCGTCCCAAACCTCTTATGAGGTTGGTATTCCTGGGCATCAAGATTAAATGTAAATATCTTATTATCGTAGAATTCCGTTAAAAAATGCTCTTGATCAGCACATTCACCCAAATATGATGCTTGAGTCACAATCGCACTAAGTTAACAACATAAAATAGTTTAAATTTTATTGCAAAAGATGTGGGCAGCTAGCGTCCCCCTGCTGCGAGGGTAGAGATACCTGAGCTCCCATTTTGTGGATGGGCCTCAAACCTGATTTAATGATGGTCGAGGGGTTTGCTTCCCCCGTAGTTTTTGAGGTGATCCCAGTTAATGTACAGAAGCCCATCTCTCCTCAGGGAAAGAATGTCTATGTATGCCACTGCATAGGAATCTATGTTTACCATAACTTGCAGTCTTCAATTTGTAATACATAGTAGCCAGGTTAACTATTCAATGTCTTTCTCAGAATTTTTAAGATGGTTAATTCTAGTACATGCAGAGATTTATTAAAATCTACTAAGAGTAACAAAAAGTACAAATTCAAGAATAATACTATTGTATAATATGGATACACCAATGTATATCATCTTCTAAGAAAAGCTGCATATTTATTGTGCCTGGAGATTATTGAAGGTTTGAAAATGTAATTATTTTGCTATACTTTTTATATGCTGGTTTAATAATGGTATTTAATGGAAATATATATTTTTATAGTTTTAAAAATATTCAAATATTTTAGATAATAATGTGTTTGGAAAATGTCCAGATTTTCTGTAATGAAAAGTGAAAAGTCTGGATTTTTTTCTGAAAATGTGGCAACCCTGGAAGCCTCATTCTTGAAAAATGAGGATTTCAGTTTGTTTTGGGATGTTGTTAGAGGTTGAAACCAGGAAAAGAAAGGAATTGAAGGATGTTGATATGGGCCATTGGCAGAGATGTGGTGCAGGCAAGTTTGCAGAAAGAACCTGTATGGCCTTCACGATGAAGAGAGTCAAACAGTTGGTAATAGGATGTTGCATCATTGCTTACTGGCAGGGTGACTTTGCTAGTGATGATGTTCTGATCATCTTTCTTGGGCTAGCCCAATTTGTCTTTATGTAAAATTTAGTTTTTTAGTACGTTAATAAATTTTCTGGAAAGTTTCTTTATTTCTGTTAATATTTTATCTTTTAAGAGAATCAAAATAAAACTATTAATTTTCCTGAGTAAAAATTTTATTATAATGGCATTTCAGGAAATATTTGGGGGTTTATACATCCACCTCGCCATACCATTGACCATTAATCAAAAACCAATGTAAATTATTTGAAAAGATTGGGTGAGCTTTTGTCTATATTTTTTTTAGGTCTTCAATTAGAAAACTATAAATATTTAACCTCGTTTAAATTCTTGGAGCAATACAAAGTTAAAGTTATAACATATAAAAGGGACAGCATTGTTGAGTCCATTTCATGTTATAACTTCAACCTCTTGCTATGCAAGTTTTATAGCTATGCGAAGCTGTTGACTGTTGTACAAATGGCCAAAAACTGAAAAGGTATACAAGATAGTAGTGAAAATTATTTTACCACCCGTATGAATTTTTTCATATATTCTTAATCACTTATTATTGTACTTAACAAATTACGCAATTGCTGGCATTAACAGCAGGGCCAATAGTGTTTGCCTTACGACAAAGTTTTAACTCACACTTAGTAGAATATGTGTTGTTTTAATAGTGATACACACCAAATTATTTCTTAAAGGGGTTACATGAGGTATTATATCTCTTTGGAGGTCACATATGAACTTTTAAAAAAGGGAGCAGGCTATGTGTAAATATCAGAGATAGCTTTGAGAATGTTCTTTGTATCAGGTGTTATATGCCTATATATTAAAAGTATATTGCATCCACATACTTGAAAAATATCATATTGGTGTCATAAATGATATTTGATGGCAAATATGCATGCCTTAAAGAAACTGAAGAGGTAAGGCATCACTGCATGGGCCAGATATGTGAACCTCTGCTCCATGAAATTAACCAGTTGTGTTATATGGCTAATGATAAGCAAATGACTTCTTGTACATCCATGTCAATAAATTAAGTTTTTATCATACACGTAAACTGCTATTATCACTTTTTCTGCACTTTTAGCCTTATGTGGTAATTTAAAAATAAATAAATTACAAACAAGATAAAAATTTAGAAAAGTAAACAAAGATTTAATACAGACTCCTGTAAATCACAATTATATTTAAAGTTTGTGTCATGAAACAATATTTTTTATAATATATACACACCATCACTAAATGGTTCAAGTTGCTTACATTATCTACAAAGATTATTTAAAATTCTTAGAACTACAAAAAATAAATACACACGTACAAAATTTCTAAGGTAAAAATAAAGGAAGCACAGCAATACGCAGTTTTCTGTATATACAAGTTGATTGCTTTAATGCAGTTTCAAAATTCTTTTAGTAGATTGGCAAAATAACAAAGTCTTATTTTAAAAACTGAATTTACAAATCCAGTTATAGCTACATATAAAATCCTGGAATGAGGGACAATCCTTCAAACAGAGCTATGGAGTTATATGAGTTTAAGAGGCTCCGCCTCAGCGTTTTTCCAAAGGTCACCACAGATCATGATCTCTGGAAGCAGATATCCACGCCATGGCCCTGTCTTCAAACATGTAATGTTTCTTTGTTAAAAGCCTGAACCCGTTCACAAATCAGTCTATGAGAATTTTTGAAATTAAAAAGTAATTTCATGAAAAGCTACCTCATATAAAGCTGTATGATTAGGTTCCTTGATCTTCCTTTGAGTTTCTCCTGAAATCTTCGATGTACAGATTTGGACTAAGATCCACTAACTGTGCCATTTTGGACACTGGCACTCTTTTAGCTGCACATCCACCGAAAGTCATCCATACTGTTATGCGAGACAGATCAACTGAATCCTTAGCTACACTCTTCCCACCATTATAAAATGAAAATTCTTCATTCCGACACACTTTCCATTCACCTACCATACATGCATCAATCACAGGTTCCCTCTGGCTAGGAAACTCATTAGGTAAAAAGTGTTCAGCACTAGAGGATTCTTTCATACTTTTCAGATTCCTAATAAACATAGCAGAGGGATTGGTTGATTTCCGAGCAGTAGCTTTCCACACACTTTGATTAGGATTAACATACGTAGTTGACTTGCGTGCAACTGGACAATGCTTTTTGGGTTCGAATGTCAAAGGAGACAGAGCACGACGTTTCATCTGCACGCCTGTCTGTGAAGAAAAAGGTTCTTCTATCACTTTTATTTTCTTCCAAAGGCAATGCATTTCATTTTCTGCATTTGCATCTGGGACAATGAGAGGGGAAGGAATGAGTGGGTGTTCTTCGAGGTGATGTTCACGAATCTTAGAAGGGACTTCAGCTCCAAAGTTACAAGTACCACATTTGAAGGGTAATGCATGCTGACGAAGATGCTCAAACATTTTAAGAAATGATGTCATTTTGACAGTACAAGAAGGGCAATGGTAGATCTTCACAACATTTTTCATTATAGAGGACTTTGGAGGAACAGGGCTCTCATTGACTTTCACAGGTTTCACCTCAATCAAATACTTCAATGGTGAGCGAGTGTGTCTCTTAGAGTGATGACTTTGAACAGTTTTTAAACTTCCAAACTCCTCACTACACCAATAGCACCGGAACAATGAATTTTTCAAGAATTCTTCCTCAGTAGCACGATCGGCTTGCTCATTCCCATTTTTTGTTCCCTCCACCTTAAGAGCAAATTTCATATTTTGGCTTTCTTCCAAGATCTTAAAATTCGTATTTTCTGACTTTACCTCATACTCAAAGTTTCTAGAGGGGTGAGTACTTTCAAAATGATTTGCAAGTACAGCCAAAGAATTAGAAACATAATCACAATGTAAGCAACAGAATGTGGTGTTGTTTATATTACCAACTTTGAAGTCGTTATATGAATGTTCAGCGGAAAAATGTTCTTTCAAATGAAGTATACTTCCACTCTCCTGGCAATAAGCACAGTGATATAACTGAACTTGACCAGAGCTACACTTTTCTTGCAACACTTTGCTCATAGACACCTTTTTGCATTTGAATGGACGCACTTTACGAGTGATGGAAGCCAGCCTGTGATGCACATGCTCCCAATGATTTAGCACATCACTGCAAGACAAAGACTTCATGCGGCAATAATAACATTTGAACATATAGAGGGGGTTAGGTTTTCCATATTCATCAATATTTTCCATTGTAATTAACGTCTCATCATCAGAAATTCCTTCCTCCACAACTTCTATGTCATCGCCTCGATCGTTATCCACCTCTGTTATAATAGAGAGTTTGTCTACATCTGCTGGATTTGAACTATCATCGTTTCTTTGTCCAAATGGCTCAGAATGTTTCAATTCAGAAACACCAGATGACAAATTAGTGGTTACTTTGGGAACTGTGGATGGATGGGCACTAGCAGAATGACTCTTAATATCACATTCTTGGTCTGAAATGAAATTACAGGTCTCACATTTATATGACTTTTGCACCAATTGTGGCATCTCATGCTGGTAAGAGTCATCTCTTTGTTCTGTTTGATAATTACAGGAAGATTTCATTGTGGGGCTTTCAGGAATGGAAACAGATGATGCATCATTCAGTTCATTAATTAATAGATGATCTTCAAGTAGTCCATAATCTTCCCAAAATTTTGAATCCATAAAGGATCCTAAATTGTTGCTTAAGACGAGTTCCTCTTTATCTGGGTGTGAAGATTTACAGTGTTTTGAGATTATCACCTGGGAATTGGCAGTGACATCACAGTGCCCACATATCCAACTGTAATTAGAAATTAAAAATTAGCAAACATTAAAATAATTAAAAGTATAAGAATAACAATAAATACATGCAATAATTAAATTGCATCTGTCAAACTACATTTTATAATACACCATTCATAAGATCACAAAAGAAATCAAACATTATATTTTACTTTTTAACGAAAAGAAATTTAAATTTTGATATTATATAACATGAAACATATCAATATTTAATATTTAAGTTTTCCTACCAGTGAGCCAATTGGGCCAATGCAGCATGCCATGCTAAAAGTCACGAGCCAATTTAGCCAATTCAATGTTATTTTTTTACTTTACATAGTACATATAGAGAAAGCATTGTTTCCACGAAAAAAATCAATTTGAAGATTTCAACGGAAATACACGTTTTGAGGTCCCTAGAACACATATTGACTATTTTCTCGATGTCTGTGTGTATGTGATAGAAATTTTGTGGGCACTCTAACTCAAAAATTAATAATCAGATCAGCACAAAACTTTATATTAACGATTTTTATTAGCAAATGAAGATTTGAAAAGGTTTAGGTAGAAACTGGTCCACCAGAAGTGGGTGTTTATTCTATTTCTGTATGTTTTTTCATATATCTCCTTTAAAACTCAATTTCTTTAATAGTTGTTATTATAAATGATGTAGACAACAGAATTTTCTACAAGTTTTGTTTGAAACATTTTTTCATAAACTCGATAGTTTCAGTGAGATTTCAATTTTTCATCTGAATTTACAATGAGTACATTGCTTGCTTGTTTGATTGAAGCCCCACAAGTTCGAAACGGGAAAAACACCAACTACATTACGATCATGTGTGTAATGAATAGGCCTGAGGGTCGAATACAACCAACAAGTACTCTTGTTATGGCCCACGAAGCTATGATAACAAAGTATTGAGACATGTAGACATTTAAAAAATAAGAATATCATAAGTATGGAGATAGTCATGTGTTGGCCACATCAGATTTTTTATTGAAAATGTTTTAGAATTATTCTCGAGTCTAATTGCTGATAAATATTTATGAGAACGTTGATGTCGAGAGCAATCATATTCATTGCTCTGTATGAAGAAAGTCATGTGTTGGCCATATCATATTTTTTCATTTGTATTTTTTGTGATGAAACTGGGCATAATATTTCATTCCAAAAATCATCTATGCTTTCAATAATAGGTTAAATATGGATTGATAACCGATAATTTACATTTGTCGAAAAATCAGCCTGGTATTTCTAGCAAGGTATACACCTGTAGGCTTAACAGTAAAAGGGTTAAGTTCCAACAGGCAATATATGTCAAACCACTTAACAATTTATGGAAAAAATCTCATGTGGCCAACACATGACTTTCTCCATATTTGGGGTATAGATATTTAAATTATTATGAATAGCATTATGAGGCAAAATTATTATTTCGTACTGTAAAAGAATACAGTCGTCCTTATTGCCGTAAATTAGGTATATTTTGAATATGTTTACAGAATTCACCGCTATATGGTGGTGGCGCTGTATACTGGAAATTAAGAAAAATCAAAATATCACCGAAATGGATCGTTCTACGAAAATTAGTTTCAAACAAAACTTGGAAGAAATATTATTCTCTACAACTTTGGTCCTTACGAAGATTACCAATAACGATGTTGTTAAGGAGATATTTAACGGAAACCGAAAAACCTGTTATTTATAAATAACTCCTAAACAATAACTCCTATAGAAAATTGTTTCAAATAAAAACTGTAGGAAATTACATTCTCTATAACTTTTGTTTAGAATTGTATATACAATAATGATGTTTTAACAGAGAAATATCACAAAAACCGAATCGGTCTTCGAATAAACCTCGACTTCTGGTTAACCGGTATTGTCCAAAAACTAATCAGTTCTTTGTGCTCACGCTAAAGTGTCATCTATGAAGCTTGGTAATGATGGCAAGTACTTTTTGAGATAGAGTGCCCATAATCACATACACACACAGACATTATTCCGAAAATAATCTAAATGTGTTCTAGGGACCTCAAAACGTATTTCTGTTGAAATCTCGAAGTCCATTTTTTTCGTGATCACAATACTTTCTCATTACTACGTATGGAGAAAGTAAAAAATAAAAAGCACAATGGCCCATTGAAATTGTACAAATTTCCTTTAAATTTTCATTGGTTTATCAATTTATTAGAGACACATTTTAGAGCAAGGCTGCCACTAATTTTTTTTTCTAAATCCTGTTACTGACATCAAAATATGCTGTAAAATCCTGTAATATGTAATATCTTGGTTTTTTCATGCAAAGTGTACAAATTTAGGCTTTCAATATTTTCAGCAACTGCATCGCATATTTTATGTAAAATTATTTACAACTGTTTATGCATAGCCCTGTAACTTACATGTAATCATGCTTTTTATGAAATTTACCCTGCATTACAAATCAACTGTATTGGCAAAGAAAGTTTTTAAAAATGTATTCAAGTTTTAAATATACAGTAAATAGCACAAATGCATTGAAAACAATAAGTAACCATAGGCATAGTTTACAGGACAGGCCTTAGATTAGAAAATCTGTTAAAATAATTTTCACTTTCAATTATATCAATACTAGCAGAATTTCCCGTTGAATTTCAATGGATTTAGTGAAGCTATTACAGCACAACATACAAACTCTTTAAAATATATATAGTAGATACTTTTTAAATCACAATTAGCTTTTCTTAACAATTAATCATATTTGCTTGTAACAATCCATTTCTGAGCCTATTGCATTCAAATATAACGATAATTTTATTTCCTATCATATTACTTTCGCCAAATCCAGCTTCATTTCTTGTGTAATTATGCCTCGCTGAAATATTTACTTTTATGGTGTGAAAAAGCAACGTACAGTTGTCCATGATTGACAAATGACTGGTAAATGCACACCAGATACATGAGCTTATTTATGTTAGTAAACATTATAATGTAGAATATAATTATTTTACTTACAAAAAATGTAAGATTCCATAATTCAATAGACGAAAAAAGGTTCAATTACTTTCATCAATAAACGCTTCCTGAATAATAACCAGTATCTATTTACGTTGCTATCCATAAACATCGACCGTTTCGTTGCTTAAACAAAAGTGCAAATCAAATAATGCTAAACTTTCATCTATTTATAAGCTTCATTGAAGCTAAGTGAATCAGAGGTAGCAATGACGGCCGCCTTGGCAACGCCCGGGAGGGATACGAAAAATCCACATAATTTCGAAACAAATAGCGTATTTCTGAAAACTTCGACCGTGTAACATGTAAGCTTCGCAGGAATAAGATAGTATAGAGTTTTATTCGTCGAATAAAGCAAAAACCAAAAAAATCGGTCCATATTTACATATTTTAATGCTTGAAGGAAGAATACCTTGCAAGTCAAGAAATGGATTCATACGTGTTATCTTATGAAAAAATGTTAATCCCCTATATTGGCAGCACTGATTAATCCCGGTTGACCAAACCTTGACAATTCACTAAGTTAGGATGGAAGGAAGAATCGTACCAAATTTGGCTATTCTAGCTTTTATCGTTTAGGAGGAGTTCAGTGAACAAACACACGCTTCAGAATATATTATAGTAGATAATGGTGCAACAACATGAGACAAAATGAAAAAATTTCTACTTCTTTCGCAATTTCGCTTCAGATAGATTATTCAACAGATGTTGCCATAAATATCAAAATCAAAATTTTGGAAGTGTAGGCATTACAGAATTCCATTTTTTCCGAATATTTAGATGTAAAAGTGGGGTTGCGGGCATTACACATGTGCGGGAATTACTCCAGTAAATATGGTAATACCACGCGTAACGTGAAACAAAAAATTTCTGAATTTATCATAAATAGAGTAGAAAAAATGCAGAATTTTTCACATCGCAACATCACAGTTATATACAAAACTGTGTAATATACAGCAGCACATCAAGGACTTTATCTCGGCACACCCGTTTCAGAACTCTGCTATATCAGCGTAATATGAGAAGTACACATACAAATCTCTCAATGCAACATTTTAATAAAGTAAAATAATTACATGAATCAATTTGTCAGTATTTTTTCTTTAAAATGTTTTAATTTGAAGTTTTTATCATTTATAGTTTATGAGATATTAGAAGGTTAACTTTGTCTTGGACTTGTCAAACCACGTCTTCTGAGGTTTGGTAGGGAAATGCATACCACGTCTTGGCAAAATCACATCTTGTGATTTCGCACTGTTAGGTCTTACTGCATAAATATGCCATAGGTTGCCAATCAAGTTCATCAGCTAGTTTTTGTGTACAGTCTCACAATAAGTTCTAGTTTTTGCGCTTCACCCAAAGTATTTTATGATACGTATGTGTTTACGGAACATTTCATCGAATGCATTTGTATTATTCGTATAGGAATATTAATAATCTCGAAATTTCTTAGTAGTGTATGTATTTTTTATGCGAACATCTCAGATAACTACCGAATCTTTCCTTATAATTATCAGTGAATCACGGATGTGTTTTTTGTTAAAAAAAATCAGTGAAAACAGATAAAATCCATGAAAACGGCAGCCCTGCTTTACAGCATTAGTAAAAAGTTCCATAAAAACCTACAAACAGTAAATACTACATTTAAAATGCATACCATTACCATTAATAGTACCAAATTAAGAGAAATTCCTCTTACCTTCCTAATTTAAGATGAAAAATTTTTACATGGATTTTGAGGCCACGAATGGAAGAAAATCTTGACATACAATGTTTGCAGCAATACTGAGTTTTAGAAGAGGCACCTGAAAAATTATTTTAATAACTACTATTAAAACTTCAATGAAAATAAGCTTAAGATAACTGAGAAAAATTGTTTTTATTAATAAAGTAGCACATAACTTAGGCATTATAAACTCTCCTGCTTTAAAATTAATTCAAACTTGAAAGATTTTCTATCACCATTGGGAACATTAGCCAGTAATATTACAAAAAAATTTATTCACTTTCCTAATTATATTGTTATAAAGTATGAATTACATCTGCAAAGTTTCATACATAAATTACGACGTTATACAGACATCCCTTGCTCAAGTATGCCATTTCATTATAGTGCCCTTGAGCTATAAAAAACATACAAGGTAAGATGGGGCCCATTTAATACTTTTAAAAAGTACTGCCCTTCGCATAAGGCAATGTTAATATTCTACTGGCCAGTCCCAGATTATTCAATGAAGCATTTCATTAGTACTAGTAATAATTACCATATATGCCGGACCATAAGACTCACTTTTTTCCCTGGAAAATACACTATAGGTTCCCCCTGCGTCTTATGGTCCAAAGGTCCGTCAAGTATTTGCCGGACCATAAGACGCACTTTTTTCCTGTAAAATACAGTACTATCGGCTTACAATTAGATTTGATATACAAGGGCCAAGCGTATATAGCCGTGTAGGAAGGTTATCCTTGGGTCCATGAAGGTAGTGTACATTCATACCTCCATGCTCGACACCTACTTTATTGACAAATGATTTTTAACCTTTCAACTTCGTCCTTTTCGAGTTGGTCCGATTCCAAGATCGCTTCATCTGAACGCGACCATTATCTCGATAACAAAAACAATTGAAGCGCGAAACTAACTAGATGGTGCTGATTATTCTGTTGGGGCAGCAGAAAGACATTTTGGTGCCATTTCGTTGAGTATCTTGTAACTTTGTGCTTCAAAAGTGAATAAAATATTTTTTCCCAAAATTTTTACTTTAAAATGTCGGTGCATCTTACGGTCCGGTGCATCTTATGATCAGGCAAATATGGTATATGGGTACACCATCAATGAAATTTATTGGTGACTTTTAGTTTTCCAGTATGTAGCCATTATGTTTCTTCTTTTGTTTATTACCTAGTTCATTATATTTTTGAGATGGCCTTGTAAAAACATGGGTACAGCTAATATGCAAGTCAGTACTGTATATAGGTAAACATAAATGTCACATTAATGTCATAAAAACATTTTTATCAATAAGGTTAAGAATTCTTTCTTACCTTCTTCTGTTGGACTCTTAATTGAAGTTGACATGGCTTCCAACATCCCCTCTGCTTCATCTGTTCCATCTGACATACTGAGTTTCATTTGTTTCATAGTTTTGAATTGACTTGACAATGTATGGTTAACCTATTTAAAATAAAATATAATCAGATAGCAAAATGTTCAAATTTAATTTCCAGGGTTTAAATTTGGAAAGTATTTTTTTTAAATAAATAAAATTCACAAACCCATAGCTCAATATCCTTATCTGGACGAAGGGAAGCAATTGCTTCAGGCTTGCCATCTTTCTGATGAACCCTTACGTAGTGCTTTTGTAACCGACCTTTGGCAGGTGACATCAAACCACAATGGGTGCAAACATATCTATAATGATGGAACAAAAAATACAAACCTCAAATCTGATTACAATGAAATAATATCAACTCTCATATAAAGTACCTATTCCCAGGCATAAAAAATGCAAATAAAATAAGAGATGTGGCCTTATGATGGTAAAATTTGAGCAACCTTCTAAGAGCAAATGAAGTTCAAATGTTGAAGCACTGAAACATTAATTCAAAATATTTTTGTAATTAAAATCAACATACACCTCAAACTCATTACAAATGACATTATTAAAAAAGAATACATATTACATTATTAATGGTAATTTTACAAGTTGAATAAGCAAACCAACAAATATTTAGACTAATGGCAATGAGCAGCCTTGAAAGAGGTGTCTGGTTCCTAATGCAAAAGTCGAGGGCTCAAATCCTGTGGAGGGCATGATTGTGTTTGTGATTATATTTATTACAGCACATGGAATTTGGGAAATCTGCATTAAATAAATTATTATTATATCACTGCCCATATTATAATTGTATCCAAGTCAAAGTTTCAAGATTTTACCTCCTTCTGCCTTCCAACATTTATGCAATTTATTTAAGTATAATGCTTCTTTTGAAAATTTTGTGCGATTTTTAACATCACATGTGGATTAATCTGATAAAATTTCTGAAAGTATAAATAATTTTCTAAAATGGAAGTTTATTTTAGGACACTGGATAGGATTGAAAAAAACAGATTAAGAAAGAGGTTTATGTTTATCTTTGAGCATGTTTCTAATTTGACTAGTGACAGAACATTTGATTTTAAAAAATGTCTTCATAAAATTAGTCTTGAGTTCTTTACTTAGCCCTCACAACTTAAAGTTTATAAAAATTATGGTTGATATGCTAGATCTCAAGGTCTTTTATATAAATTTTCAAAAGGAAATACAATTTATGTATGGTAGTGTTTGAATCATCAAGTTCTAAACTCAGTTTTTTGCTTCTTTCTTAGCCCTTATCAGAACTCGTGATGACCTCTTTTCATTTAATAAGTTCATGATTTACTCATACTGCTAAAGGAGTCACTTACTTCGTAGTATAAATGATATCAAAAGTTAAAAATGATTAAATGCTGGAAAACTTCCCATAACTGGAGTTTTACTGAACCATTCACTGAAAAATTCAATTGTGTAAAAATCTACCAAAAGTTTACTCATTTTTCCAAACACAAAATAACCGAAGAATATAGAATATCATTCCAATTTTCCAGCAATGAGAATTATATTACAGCCTGTTTAATAAAATTTTGGTACAATTATGAATAAAATTAAAATATTAAAAACAGCATACCTTTTATAATTGAGTTCTCTAAAAAGATGCTCCTTCATGTCTCCTTTATATTTGGTTTTATACTTTCTGCACTTGGGACATGAAAATAACTTTCCATCAGGTCTGCCACATTCACCAAACTGCTGCTTTAGAGATTCCACCTTCTCATTTTTTACTTTCTTTTCAACTTCCTTATCTTCTGCACTCTTCGATGTCATCTTCTCTTCTACATGATCTGCAGTGATTGCTTTAAGAGCATTTGATGATTTTTGATGATTTGGTGATTTTTTAATTGAAAACTCAATCTTTGGCATCTTGGCAGGGCTTGGATGTTCAATATGACTTCTGTCACAAGTTTTTTTGGTTGGAGTATTTTTAGCAGCAGCTGCTGATCTCACATTTTCTGCTTTCCTCTTATTTTCTAGAACATAACTTTCCAATTTGATAGTATCAGCATCATTCTGTCTTCTCTTCCCACTTATTTTTGTTTCCAAGTCGCTGAAATGATCCATAATGCTCACATTATTGTCTTCTAACTCAATAATTGTTACCTCATCCTCTACCACTGGTTCCTTCAGTTTTTTCTGATCAGTATTATCTGCTGGTGATGCATTAACATCTACTTCCACTGAATGAGTACCTTCATTAACCTCATCTTTCACTTTCAAGCTCTCAGCAAGATCATACATGGTTTCTTCACCTTCTTCTGCAATAGGAATCCCTCGAATATATCGAACTTTAGGCATACATCTCTGCCATGGATAAGTGGTATTTAACTCTTTAAGCCTCACAGAAGAGGATGATGACTTTCCAAAACCTTTTTCGACAAAAGGCCAAATTTCTATCACAGGCTCACTACGTGGATCACCTGATTTACCTGTCTCAGGGCCCGGTGGGTGGATTACTTTACCATTTGGCAAGATGATGGTAATGCTAGGTGAAGCTAATACTGAAATATTATGTCGAAAATAATTTGCAATTAGCTGAACTGGATAACCTGGATGCTTGCTTGAGAAATGCGGACTGAAAGATGTAAGGTATGCAGAGCGGAATGAGCACATTGTACAAACATACTGACTGGATAATGAGTGGCTAATTCTTGCATGATCACTAATACTTTCTCTATGAGAACATGAATAACTGCAGAGGCTACAATGCCAAAGATTATCCTCTTCAGTTTTGCAATCATTTACAGAAGGATTAGAAGACCTGATGGAGCCATCAGTGCTTGTGCCAGCCATTCCGGAGGTTCCTGTAGAATTAGCAGTTCTAGCAAAGGTATCAGGCTCACGTATCACATTGACCATTTGGCTCATGTCTGAATGCTTGTCCATCGTGTGTCGTTCCACAAACCTCCTCTGAAAGTGGAAATAATTGCAATGGATGCACTGATACAAGCGGTCATCATGCATCTTCAAATGCGCGGCAAGGCGATCCACTTGAACCTGATGTATTATATTTGGATCATCAGGGCAATGGGCACACCTGAAAGTTGCTTCCTCGCGATGAAGGGCACGTAGATGATGACGGAGCATCATATCATCCACAGTCTGATAATGGCACCCAATCACACCACATACATAACGTTCATTTTCGGGTACAAAACGAGGAATGAAATTATCATCCTCATAATTTGACAGCAATGAGTCTCTTCTACCTTCGCTTCGCTCTTCCTCTTTGATGTTATCATCTACGTGGCTGCTATTAGCCCAATTGGTCATCTTATCAAACATCATTTCTTTTCCTTCGAGGCAAGGCATGGGATTTACACGATCCTTATCGGACCAGGGAACTTGATTCAGATCTGGAGCACTTAAAGGAGCATTTCCTTCATTTGTTTCCTTATTGAATTTGAGGTGGAGATAAAGATGTCGCCTCATGTTGCTCCGTATTCTGGTACTGTACGAACAACGAGCACACTTTGCCTCACGGTTATAAATGCAAGGGAATGGAAGATAATCTGCATCTTCTGGAAGAAAACGTTTACGAAGCAGAAATGACATAGAGACTTCTCTAGGGGCTACGACAATCAGCTTGTGATCCTTAGATGTCAGAGGCAAATCATCGGGTTCTTGCCAGTCAGTCAGTGGGCTAACTGTGGTAGCAGTAGCACGATGTCTGGATTTCACATGCTGGACTGCATATTTTGCATGAGACCCTTGAAATTTACAAATCATACATACAAAGCTCTTTTTCCCATGCACTCTATAATGCTTCAGTAAGGATGGTAGGTATTTGTACATACGGCCACAGTGAGGGCATGCATATTTTGTGCATTCTTTTGCATGTGGACAACTTCTAACATGATGTTTGAGGTGAAATATGTCTCTGCCCAAAAAGATGCAACCTGAAAAACAGCACTGGTACAAGTTTGCACGATCCACCTTGCTATTTGCAGCCTCTTTCAGAGACACGTTCTTTTTTGTAGCATTACTGTGATCTTCTTCATTTTTACTATTCAACTGTGGCTTGGCTGGTGACATGGAAGCAGTTTTCTCAGAAACATCATCTTCTTTAGTGATACAAGGGATAATATCGATGTTAAGTGTCTTAGCTTTATCCTCTTCTACCTCTATAATGTTATCAGCAGCAGCAGATCTCTTTGGGTTTTCATTTTCAACAACTTCACACTGATCAGAATTTTTCACTTCATCAGAGCTACTGGTGATGGATGATTCTTTCAGACTGGATGCTTTAGAAGAAATAATATTCTGCTCAGCCAATGGTATTTCTGACACTTCAGAGCTATCCAGCAGCTCTATCTCATTTTCTTCATCCATTCCATTTTCTTTTTCCATTTCATTCACTTCTTCACTCTTATTTTCTTCAATGACATTCACTTCATCTTCATTCCCAGTTTCCTCTGAACTTCCAGGTATCTCCACAATCTCACTGTCTTCTTCAATCCTGGATTCATTGGCATTTGAGCTCATTTCTTCTGGCTCTTCTGCAATTATCAGATTATCCTCATCATCATAATCTGAATTGCCATCTTCAACATCAACAAGATCATTCTCATTCTCTGCATGTTTATCATCATTTTTCTTTTCTGGAATTTCATTATGCCTCATGGGACTTGTAGAGGACGTATTTGTTGTTCCAGGTAAACCAACAGGAACCACATCCACATCATCCATCTCAGTCAGTTCTATATCTTCATACAATATGTACACATGCCTCCCAGTAGTTCTAGCTGATCCATTGCTGTTTGCCTGAAATTGAATTTGATCAAAATTATTAGACTAGTTATGTTTTGGGAAAAACGCTTCCTAAATTAAATCAAGAAGCATTTCTGTGTAAAATGGATCAACAAGGTTTTCTAAGATATTTTGACCCCGATGATTCTGAAAATCGCTGTTGCCACCTTCTATTTCTGACCGTTACCCCGGAATTCAAGATGGCGTCCATTCATAAAAGCATGCGTTAATGGCTCTTTTCGACCTATGAAGGAGATTTAAGTGTTCGCGTCTATGTTTTCTAGAGCAAAAAACACAACGAAACATGTCCCAGTCATGTTTGATAGCAGGAAATGTCATAAATTCAATAAATATCGCTCTATAGTGCTGTCAAAACAAGGAAATCAGGATTTTTCGTGTTTTCTGGCCATGTGTGTCACGTATCATTTTGATTACGTCATAATAATAAATGAAGCTGCTGAAGTGTCACATACAGGTGGTAAGATTGTGCTGTTGAATGCATCATTACCGTTCATCTACGGACACGTTTAAAACTAGGTGGAAACAGTAGAATGCACACTTACGTACTATGATAAATACAAAATATAAGTCGGTTGGTCAGTGTGTGATGAAATAAAGCTAAGCACCAATTGTAAAGATATTCAGGCCCTTGTATCCTACTTCCAAAGTCATACATCACAACATCTCGTTCAGGATTACGCTGAAACCAAATCTGAAAATGATGAAAATTTAGCATTTTGGTGGTCTTACGTATGCATGATTTCCGTTTTGCTTATGTTCACAAGAGCAATAAGAGAAGGCGATTGGGACCTGTACTTGTGCGCATTAACAAGGATGCTCCCCTTCATAGTGAGGTATGACCACACTAATTATTTTACATCGCTGGCTGTGTTTGTCAGAAATGCACCAAATACCGGAGGAGGTCGAAGTTAGGTTCAAGGAAGGTGACTTTGGAGTACAAAGATCTCACAACAAGTTTGCGCAGGTCAATGCAGACCACGCTCAAGAATGGATTGTGGGTGTTTGCAAGGATACTGGAGGCTTGATAGGAATAACAAAATGAATCTAGTCTTTAGAGATGGTCTTTTTCATTCTATTGGAGAAATGAAATCTCTCTGAAGACGTACTGAATGTATGGGCTGGAAAACAAATTATCACCCACCACTGAAGCTCCTCCCAGCCGATGGAAGAGGGACAACGCAGACGAGGATGTCATTCCCTCTGTAATGACACAATTTAACGTGTGCTCTGGAAATGGATGCTTAACGCAAATACACAATGTGGCCATGAAGGATATTGCCACACGTGCAATAAGCACGCCGCTCTTGAACGCTGAGAAACTGGGGTTTAAGCAAGTGAAAGAATTTGTTCAACAAAGATTTGTGGCATCACCGACAAGCGGAAAACCACAGATAAGTTTCCACCAAAGTCTCCGAAAAAACAATGCCCTGACATTTGAAGATTTGTACGAAATCAAAACATCAAATTCTTCTGGTAAGGTAATGCAGGCTGACAGAAATGTCCTCAAGCGTGTCATAATGGCATTCGACGCAGGCAGATCCATCGATCTTCAAGCAATACTAAAGCATGAGTTGCTCCAGGTGCCCATTTCCTTAGCCGAAATGAACGGTGCACTGAAGTCCGGTGATAAAGTCTTCCTCATGAATTTGCTGATAACTGATCTATGTCCACCTTCTCTTGAATGTTTGTCTGATTCCTCTGATTCACATTTCATCATTGACAGGCATGCGATGGTCATTGTGCTGAGAAAGCCAAAACAGGCAAATACCTTTGGAGAGTAGGTTGACATATTTGTTACACAAGTGTATCAAGTTGAATCAAATTATGGCAGGATGAACGTAATTTTTGACGAAGGTTTGCACTAGAGAGGAACAGAACCAAAATACAAGACCCATACGACGCATCATTGACAATAGAGACGTTTTGCTTTCCAAAAACTGGGGAAACTTCTTGGCACTCCCTGAAAACAAGTCAGATCTTGCTAATTTCCTTTCTATGTAGTTGACTGCACACGCTCGTAGTGGTACTGATCTCGTCGTTGCCGGTGGATTCCAGGATGAGATGAAGGTAGTGTCGAGTAATCCAGCCATAGACGTCTCTCCTCTGATGGTCTCACATGAAGAGGCAGATACCAGGATAGTCTTGCAAGCTGTTCACAGTAATGCTCATCAAATAGTCGTATCTGCGAGAGACACTGACGTATTTTGTCTTCTGGTGCACCACTTCAGTTGAATGAAATGCTCCGAGTTGTGGATGAAGGCCAGTACGTCAAAGGAGAGGAAATATGTTCCTATCCACACTGTGTGTGGAAAACTACCTCTCATCCAAAAAGCAAATGTACTTTCTATCCTTTGAATAACTGGATGCGACACCACCTCCTCCTTGGCCACCATTACTAAAGGGGCAGCCTGGAAAACCTATGAGACAACCGCTGATCTGCTCAGCGAGCTGGGCAAAGTACCACTGTCAGAGGATGCCATGGAAGCAGCAGAGGAGTTTGTTACACGCTTGTATAAAGTAAGTTTTCGCCATATTGATTTTTTCTAACATCAAGCACCTATCATAACTTGCAATTGAGTTTATCATTTCCTTTCAGGTTGATCTCAGCATAAAGCAAACTGACTGTGCGAGGCTTACCCTTTTCGGAAAAAAAAGGAAGCCCAAAGTGCTACCACCTACTAGTGATGCTGTGCAGTTCCACATTAAACGCAGCCACCTGCAAACTGTTGTGTGGGAAAATGCACACTTCAAGGGTCCTGTGTGTCCTGATCCAACGACCTGTGGATACAAATTTGAGGACGACCAATTGGTTCCCATCTTGCAATCTTTGGAACCAATCCCAAAGATTTGTCTGAATATTGTTCAGTGCAGGTGCAAAACCGGGTGTGGTACTAGGCAGTGTAAATGTAAGAAAGGCCAACTACCGTGCACCAATATGTGCCAGTGTGGCGCACAATGTATCAATGGTAAAGATTCATTGGAATAAGAACTTTGCAAAATAAATAATGTTTTGAAGATTGAGCTATTACCTCTATATTGTTAATACTTATTAATTCATGACAACTCTACACACAAACAGTGAAAAGTATTCTAACGAATTTAACGTCCTGGATGGTATTAAGTCTACCAGAATTTTGCAGCGAAACTACTCTCTGCATTCAGTCCTTCCTACGCCAATAATTGACAGCACTAGGTAAGCACTCAAAGAACGTGAACTCGCAGTCCTTTCCTATCGTAATGAGTCATAATCAAAATAATACATGACACACATGGCCAGAAAACTTACGTATAGAAAATCCTAATTTTTTTGTTTTGACAGCACTATAGAGCAATATTTATTGAATTTATGACATTTCCTGCTATCAAACATGACTGGGACATGTTTCGTTGTGTTTTTCGCTCTAGAAAACATAGATGCGAACACTTAAATCTCCTTCATAGGTCGTGATTTTATGAATGGACGCCATCTTGAATTCCAGGGTAACGGTCAGAAATACAAGGTGGCAACAGCAATTTTCGGAATCAGTGGGGTCGAAATATCTTAGAAAACCTTGTTGACACATTTTACACAGAAATGCTCCTTGAAAGTAAATATCGGTTAGAAATGACTAGACTATATGAGGGAATAAGATAAAAATTCACCAGTCTAGAGCAGTGTTTCTCAACCTTTCTAATGACACAACCCACCCAATCTTCAAGAAATTTCCTGCAGCCCAACCAGTGCCATAATAAGGAAATTTGATGACATCAAACTTTCTCTTTCTTTTTATATAGGGAGCTTTTAAATTTTTTTTGGATCAACAAGTAATCATAAGCTTTTATGCGATCCACTGGTTACGCAGTGTCTTTCAAACTTTGTCTTTTGGTCCAGTGAAAGAAGATACATTGAAAAGGATAGAATCTTCTGACCACAGCATTTATAAACTCTTGATACAAAGTAACAGATGAAATAATAAAACCATTTATCTAACAAGACCACTTTTTATATTTATGCATTGAGCATTATGAGCCTTGCAACCATGTACTGAGTTGCAACTCATACTCTTTAAAATTCTATTCTAGAGGAACATATTTTTTTGAGAACTTCACAAGAAAATATACAAGGTTCGTAACAAAAGTAATGGCCCGAACAGGTGGTATGACCCTCATTACAAAAATGATGATTCAGTCCAAAGGGCATTTCATGGCTGGTTGCTAAATGCTAGAACAAATTTCTAGCATAGTGGGATGTTGAAGCTAATGCAATGGTAGAAGAGGTGCATAGATTCATGTATTCCGGTGATTTCGTAGAAAAGTGAATAAGGTGTGAGGCACTTAATGCCAATGTCCTTTTTGTTGCAATTATCTTTGTTTGTTCATAATATAATTGTGATCATTACTTTTGGTATGACCCTCATAAATACTGAAGTCACAAGACTTCATCCCTCCCATATAGTTTTAATAATCTTACCTGAGAGTTCCGCTTGCACACGGTAGCTCTTTTATTTGGGTGGAAACTTGCTAAATGCTGTAAAATTTCTTCTGATGTATCAGATCCCTGTTCACAGTAGACACATTGATACAAATAAAAGGAATGAAGTTTGTAGTGCTGAAATAAAAAAAAGTCTTAGTTAGAGATGCTTTATCTTTGATAATGAGAATGAACATTACATTTGGGCCAAACATTCCTAGTAACAAAGACTAACTGTATTCACAAAGTTTGGCCTTCATTTTCAATGTTTATCTAAAAAATACAGCAATCCTTTATTTTATATTGCAAATAAGTGTAGTCAATTGAGAGTGAGCAAAAATAATTGTATCATCAGATTCAAACAATGAAGTCAATTACTTCCAGTGGACATTTTAAATGTAAAATATTAGCTAAGTGAAAAACTTATCAAGCAGCACTTTTTCTCAAAATGACTTTTCTGAAGTCCTATTTGCAAAGGCAGATATTAATTCAGGCATAATTACAACAGATGCAAAGATGCATTGGGAGTTGCCTTACTTGGAGAAGACGGTCAGCTTTCAAACACTGAAAACTGCACTTGTGACAACAATAAATAGAAACGGCAGAATGTTCCAACTGAAGGTGAGAGAGATATTTACTCGGGCTGTAAAATGACCTCTTGCAATTTCCTGGAATAAAGAGAGAGAGAATTAATTATAAAAATAACCTTAATTTGTACAACTAATAATTTTGGTTTATTTTGTATATTTTTATATTAAATTTCAATGTTCATTTTGCATTTAATATTTATGTAGGGAAACCTGTTTGAATCAACTAACACCACTTAATTTTTCTGATGTGACTCAGATTTAATTGTAATTAAATGCTACATTAATCACAAATTATCTTAAAATTGTTAATGCACTAGTTATGAATAAAGAACTGCATGAAAGGTAGATGAAACACATGCAAAGGCCTGCTTTCTCATTCTACAAAATTTTTACATCTGTCATTTAATCAGCATGTATAAAAAACCGCAGAGAAAAGATCTTAAAAATTAATTCATTTCCTTTTGAAAATCTAAAAGAAACCTTATATTCTTTTCGAGTTTTATATACAACTTCATTCATACATCATTTTTGTTCATAATACTATGATTATTATTGAATACCATACTAATAACTTATTGATGTACAGTAAACTTCCAGTTATCCGGCACTCAAACAACCGGAATTCTCAAGCAACCGGCATCTCCTGCCTCTAGATTTTTTTATTACATGTAGTTCGGTATGTTACTGCTAAAATTGGTGCTATCTGCGATTTTTTTCCATCTATTTCAGAATTTACTGCTAATTTAAATAAATTTGGATTTCGCATTGGCAGTCGCAATACGAAATTGTATATGTTTGTTGGACCCAGTGTTTGTGTTAAATGAAATACTTCACCCACCCTTTTTAAATGCCTTCTAAAACTGCAATATGCGCTAAAGGTGATAAAAGGAAACAGGTTGTGCTAACCTTAACCCAGAAACTTGATATCATTAAACATTTAGCGAAAGGTAAGAATTGCAATGCTTTAATGAAAGAGTTCAATGTCGGTTCTTCCACTGTTTATGACATTAAGGCAAAGAAATCAGTTATTGAAATTCGTTACGTCTTCTGAGACAACTATAGGAATTGAATATCGGTGCACTCTTCATAAGCCGAAACTTGAGCAATTGGATATTGGTATTTATGAAGGTTTTCTATAAAGCGTCCCAAGGGATTTCTGGACCAATGTTGATTGAAAAGGCCAAAGATTTTTATGAACAAATGAAGATTAGTGAATCGTGTGCATTTTCAGATGGATGGCTAACATGTTTTAAGATCAGACGTCTAGATGTTTTGGGTGATAAAAAATCGACCGACCAAGAAGCTGCCAATAGATTTTGCAACTTTTTTGAAACATCAGTTAAGGAATATAAAACCAGAGCCGGTCTTAGGGGCGGGCGAGCTGGACGGTCACCCGGGGCTGCCGAATTGTACAATATGTACTGTATCGCAAAATTTTCCGAAGATATTTTTATATTTCTCCCGGCTGTAATTAGAAGATTAAGTAGAAATACAAATTTTTCGTTTAGTAATAGTTACACGTTTCCTAGTGGCAGATAAAAAGATCGATGGAAGGGTGTGAAGAAGCATTAATGAAAAATATTAATGATTTGGGATTGTCCATTTATAATTGCCGTGGTCAAGGTTACGATAGTGGAGCAAATATGGCTGGCTCAAAGAATGCCGTACAAGTTCAAATATTGCATGTTAATCAGCAAGATTTCTTTATGCCCTGTGTTTGCCATAATTTAAATTTAATATTCGGTGACATGGCAAATTCATACCTTGCAGCCAAATCGTTTTTATGTACTTTTTTTCTGGTTCAACACAATTATGGCTGATTAAATCATGTGACTAAGTTTACAATAAAACCATTAACGGAAATTTGGTGGGGATGTAAAATTAATTATGTTAGAGCGATTCGATTTCAGTTCGGCAATGCTTATGATGCATTAGTTGAGGTTTATGAAACTGCAAATGACCTAAAATGCCGAACAGAAGCACTTTCATTAGCTAAAGAACTGAAAAGCTTAAAAATTTTGGCAATTTTAGTAATTAGTATTCTCGTGCAAATAAATGTTGTTAGCAAGATGATGCAAAGCAAAAACATTCAGCTAGATCAGGTATTATCATTTTTGCAAAGTGCAGAATGTTTCTTAATTCAGTTAAAAGAAAATGGCTTTGAAAGTTTGAAAACCGCATCAAAAGAGCTATGAAAAGAACTCGAAGTGGATCCAGAAGAAGCCATTTTTCGGGTGAAATCGTCTGTTCGACGAAGAAAAACAAAGAAACAATTTTCATATGAAGCCGAAGACGAATCATTAAATGATCCTGAAGAAAAATTACTAGTTGACTTTTTTAATAATTTGTTGGACCTCAGCAAATAAAACGTTTTAATGAAACCTTCGGCTTTTTTACGGTATTTCGACACTGAAAAACGTCTGATGGTGATATGATTAAACGGTACAAAGAACTAGAATTATTGCTTTCTGAGCAACGTGGTGAATGTTAAAATGGCATTGAAGGATTAAACCTGTTTACTGAACTTAAGACTTTGCCACGAATTACTCCGGATCAGTGTGAAACAGCACTGAATACCTTGAGATATATTTGTGACAACCGTTTTGTTGAAATTATGCCAAATTATTATATTGCACTTAGAATTTTATTGACTATACTGATAACTGTAGCTAGTGATGAGCCTAAGTTCTTGAAGCTAAAATTAATTAAAACATATTTGCGTTCAACGATGGCACAAGAAAGGCTGGTTGATGTTAATATTATTTCAATTGAAAATTATTTAGCATCATCGCTTGATTATTCCACTTTAATAGCTGATTTCGCAATTTGTAAAGCAAGAAAAATAAACCTTTGATTGATAGAAGTTGATTATAAAATACATGAAACTTAAAAAAATATTGTACCTTATAATGATTTTTTTTCTTCTGAAATAAAAATTTTCATCTAGCTATTACCCTTTTTGTTTGTATTAGTTTGCAGTTGTTTCTCACAATATCGTGCAATTAATACAGTAAAACTCGTTTAATACGTATTTGCTTCATTATAAGCGTGACTACATTATATATGAGAAACATGGTTTTTGGCCTATACATCCCATATAACACGTATACACATACAGTAAAAGCTGTGCTATCCGGCTATTTAGAACTGGCCAGCCTTAGATACCGGCAATTACACAAATTCTTTTTCTATGAGATTCTTCTGAAATTACTTTGAAATCATTTTGGGAGCCATGTCACGATCACGTTATACACCCTTCCCTTGCCAACCGCGGGGGTTACGTTCCTGAAAAGTACCGCGGTTGGTAAATACTTAAGTATATTGGAAATTTGGGGTTAGGTTCCACGGTTCGTATTACTATACCATATATTATTGATCACTTACATTACTCGCTTTTTTCTCATTTAAATACATTATATAAATGTTATGAATACAATACCATGCTGTTCTTTCCTTACGAGCTCTCTGTTTTGGCATAGTCGAAACTCCCGTAGATGAAAAATGTGACGAAAAACAATTACCGCCATCTATGTGCTACTTGTGGTACTAAATGCGAGAAATAGTTTTCCGGTGCATTCCGCTGTTCAGAACTACATATTCTACCCCACAATGAATTGTTTTTTTAAGAATTTCTTCAAACGTATCACACTATGCATAAGTCAAACTACTGAGTAAAACAATTACCGACTGAAGGATTACAAACGTCCCGTAGGTAACGGAGAAATTACGTGCATACTACGATATACATCACATCATTTTATACAGTTTACTAAGGTCTTCTAATCTTACCCAGCGTTTTTTTGCATTTAAACAAATATTATTACGCACAAATTCAGAAAAATATTAAACATTTAATTTATTTAGTATGCTGATATGAATAATACATAACTAAACACGTCATGTGCACTTGCGGTGCATGAAAAACATGCGTATGCTGATGTGATTAATACCCAACTGATCGCCTTGTGTGGAATGTATAGACTTGTGGCGGACGAAAAGTGTAATCGTACATTATGGCAACAAAGTAATAATAAGTTAGAAAAACAACACAGCCTTTGTGAGTGAGTGCAGATGACAACAAAGTCATACGATACGCGGGATTATCATGTTGAATGCAGTGACTTGTGGCGCGCGAAAAGGATATGTAATCGTGTCAGTACGGCAACAACGTACCGTATTTACCTGAAAGGAAGACGAGGTTTTTACAAAAAATGTCCGCAAAAAAATTAGGGATCGTCTTAAAATCGAGTACGAAGTTTTAGGTGGGAAAAATGCGTGCATTTTAAACACCACACGGAACACCCTGATTTCGAGTATATATCCAAGAAAACGCATTTATAAATGCATACAACAATACATTACATTTAATTAATTATTATAATACATTAAAAATTCGGATCATAGTTCTTAAAGTTGCACATAGTACGAAAGATTACCTCCGGGGTACTGATGGAAGGGGTGTGTTTACGGCTGGGTAGGAAATCTGATATGTGCGACAATGTAGGCGGTTAAGCAAGGATTGGCGGCCGTATTTGACGTATATTGTTACATTTTAAACATGTCTATGTGTTACAATTTAAAAATCTGCTACCTTTTGATTGGTGCTCCAGCAGCAGATGAAAGTACACCTGAATTTTAAAAGTATAACATTCATGAAAGGACTCCATTAGTACTCACTACTCCAAGTTTTAATGTGAAGGGAAGACTAGTCATTATTTTTAAGCTTAAAATTAGTTACCCCAAAGATATAGTGTCACTATAAAAACTTCCGGGAATGAAAAATTATGCGTTACGGTAATGCTGGTTGCATTAGCGGATGGCACGAAGTTGCCGCCGTATGTTATTTTAAAACGCAAAACAATGCTTAGGGAACTGCTACCTAAAGGAATAATTGTTAGATGTCAAAGCCAATGCTTTTTTACTTTCTCATACGAAGTATTGAGAGAGTACTGTTATCGCGAAAAAATTCGACCTTGATATTTTTGTTTTAGGTGTCGCTGAATCCGAAAAAGTGGTTTTCCCAATGCCATCTAGAGCCCAAATGGTAGAGCAAAAATTAATGAAATCTCGTACTTAGGCATTTTATCATACTGAGCAGAGTCTATGAAGAAATGGTTGACATTGGTCAATAATTAAGGGAAGTTTATTCTACGCATTTTTAACAAGAATTTGATTTTCTCAAAAACGTCTCTAACGATTTTGATCAAATTTTGTACAATTACTTGAGTATACTTCTGCAATAATATTACATATTTCATTTTTCTCAATGAATGAATATAAGGCTAGTTTATTCTTGGGCAACTTTAACAAAAATTGGATTTTATAAAAACCAGCTGATACGATTTTCTAAAGATAACTAAACGACGCATTATTATATGAGAAAGTTTGTACAATGTATGTTGTACTGATTTTTTATTCATGCTTTTAGTGTGTTATTATGTAATAGTTTTTCGTAAATAGACCTTGGTTTTATTAGGGGTCGTCTTAAATTCGAGGTCGTCTTCCGTTCGGGTAAATACGGTAATAGCGAGCAAGTTAAAATGACAACAAAGTCTTTGTGAGTGAGTTAAGATGACAACAAAGTCATAAGATGCATGGTATTTAAAAGTTTTCTTGGTCCGAACCGTGGATACGCAAGGGAAATGTCCATGGTTGGGAAGGGTAAGAGTCAATATGTAGACCGCGTATAGCCGAGGGCCGTGGTTAATAAACCCGCGGTTGGAGAGGGAAGGGTGTATCCGAATTAGCGTTATAGCGAAGCGCGTTATAGCAGGGCTCCACTGTATGTGGTTAGCACTTATTATTCATACTAGTTTTGACTGCAATACAATTGTTATTTGGTGAGACATTTGCTATAATGACACATTCAATTAAGAGGCATTACTTTGGTCCTGTAGGTACCATTAGAATGCACTTTTACTTTACTTTAATAATCTAAAGACTAATTTTAGTTACTAGTGAAATACACTTCACATGAACATTAGTCAAGTCTAGGAATGGTTAATAATATATACCTTGGTAGCATACATATGCTTCAATGTTTGGCTTCAAAGGAGATGAGTCTTTCATTGCTCCAGCGACTTTTCCTGGGGCTTTACAATGCAGCACACTAACCTTTTCAGTGATATGAGTTGAATTCTGAAAGAAAATTAAAAATAATGAAAGCCTTGAATGGATGTCACAATAAAAAATTATTGAGGTTTTATGTTAAATTATTATTCCCTGAGGAAGCAAACAAAAAAATCAAGTGCTTATATTTTCAATATTACTTAAAGAAAATTAAAAACATTATTTACTCCTGTAAGCATCTTTGTAGGAAATAAGATAATAAACAGAATGAATAAATTACTCTGTATAATCCATAACAAACATGTCTGACAAATTAAGAGAAAACAATAAAATCTCAAATCATATTGTCTTAAATGATTAGTAAAATGTGGAATAAAATTCTTCTTAACAGCCTTTATTATTATTATTATTGATAATCATTACCATTTGTTGAATAACACATTGTCAGCATTCCAAATATAATATCTAACAAAACATTTTTACCATAAGAAATCCAAAATTTTAATATTCAAAAGTCATGTGTCCTGCAAAGCTTTGAAATTTGATTCTATTTTTAATTGAGACAGAAAATTAATTTGATTAATTGAAGAAATGATAATATGTATCAGTTGAATTGATAACACATCATTCTTAAATCAAGGGTATGTAACTATTGGGTTGTAACATAAGTTATATGGTTTTTATACAATGTAAACAATTCAATATAAAAGAAGTACAAAATATCAGTTGTAATTTCCACAATTATAAATGTGTGGAAATCATGTAGTCACTGGCAAAAACCTAATCATGAAAAACATTTGGGATACAAGAATGAATTAACACAGTAAAAGACCAAAAGATTTTACCAGGGCAGCTTGCAGTCCAAATGCATGCAAATGAATGTAAGATAACACTTCATCATACGGTCGATCATCTAAAAAGGGAAGGTCTCAGACAAACACTAACTTTGGGACAAAACTTATCTATATTGTAGAGAATAAAAAAAAGCCAATACATGTTTTGCCGTAATTCTGTCAGACTCATATTTCTCGAGTAATGGATTTTTAAATAAGAATTTTTTGAAAAAAGTTATGACTGATAGGAGACCTTTTTCTTAGGCTAAATATATTTAGTTTACAAAGTAGTGTCCGAATATATGCAAATTTTGATTCTACCTACACGTATAAAAATTAAGAATTTTTACTAATTTTAGGAGATAATAAAAGCCTTAGTTCGTTCATTACGCTTGATCATTGCACAGTATTTAACTGATGTGACACGTTCTTTTTAGATATGTTTAGATAAGTTCCCTTCACTCTATCTTAATAAAACTTTGCATACTTAAATTCCATTGCATGGACACATTATATGCAAATGTTGGTCTACCAAGAAAGTGTGGGTTTGATTCCAAGGGACAATTTCTATTTCCTATAAGATAACACATAAAAATCAATTTTTTGATGTGCAGGCATTTATTCTTTTGTAAATTTAAATTAGAAATTGACCTTGAATACATCCCATTCTCAGTAATCCATTATAATTGTAAACAAATTAATATGGAGAATGCTCATCTTCAAAAACTGTCCGAATAGGCTTTTTCCCAATAAAGATCAACGTTCCCCGCTCTATTAATTATGCACTGCACCCTCCAATTCGATATACCATTCCTTTCTCATATTTTAAGGAAATTCGGTCAGCAATTCAATTTAATAGAAAATTTGAGGGCCCTACCAAAACTATACTTTATCAAGGCTATAACTTACCTGATGCAAGATGACATAACTGACAGCAGCAGCACGGTAAAAGCAATATGGACATTGATATATGCATTCTCCATGTTCAGTCTGGACATGCTTCACATGTGCACTGCCTGATGAAAACATCTCTGCACAGTAGCAACACTGTTGCCAATCAAATCTTCTTTCTTGCTTCTCAGAATTTTCTGCTGCAAAATTGAGTATTATTCATTGCTATAGATTTAATGACTATAAAAAGTGACCGTATTGGAAAAATTAATGTAAATAAGACAAATATTTTTTTAAATTATCAAACAAATATTCAATTCTAAATTTTTAGTTTGGGAAGGGGCGAACAATTTTCTTTAAAAAATTTTTTGAGTAAGGGATAATATTTTAATGCTTTGAGAATCAACAACATTACTTGCAATGGTATGCATACTAAAAGTAAAAAATAGAATAAAATATATATTCAGTTTTACAGACAATTTTGCAAAAACTACTGAACGCTTTCATTAACATTACTTCCAATGACCAAATTTAATTAAAAGACATCCATTTACAATAAAAATACTTATTTTTATAAACATATTCAGTTGGCATAGTTTTTCAAGCCAATTCAATGAGCTATTTTTACATATTATTGTGTATGTTTGCCAGTTAATCCTTTTCTTTTATGTTCCTTAAATGCTTAAATCACAAAAACTTAGCCTGTGTAATAGAAACTGAAATATTTCCACGTCAATTTAAATCAAGGGAAAATGACACAGATGGGACACTTTATTAAATAGATTTAAAAAATTAATGTTACTATGAAATGCTTTTAAAATTTTTGAAGGAATGTAAGAACACTGCAATGTTAATGTGCTACTTTAAGAAATAAAATAGGATTTCAGTGTTAAAAATTAAGGGTCAGAAATATCAAAGGCTTTTACAAATGATAGGGGTGCAGCAAATTATAAATATAAACAAAAAAAACAGAAAGAAACAAACATTACCCTATTCACATATCTAATAAGGGAGAATCAAAGACCAATACAAATGTAGGGCTAATCAGCAAATTATAAATATAAACAAAAAAAACAGAAAGAAACAAACATTACCCTATTCACATATCTAATAAGGGAGAATCAAAGACCAATACAAATGTAGGGCTAATCAGTCTGAAGGGTAATTCAAATTAGTGATTACATAATATGACACTAAAGTAAAATTACCTGAACAGCCACCAGTTGAGGAAGCAGCACCAGACTCCAGAGATTCATGGCCAAGGTAATGTGACAGGAACACTATGGGTTCATCGGTAGTAAAACTACATTGACGACCCATGCACTTGAACAAGTGACAGAGCTTCATTTGATTATTGATTACTTGATTAAAAACAGCTGGAGTCTTTGAAGCCTTAGCATACAAACAAGCTCTCATAACTGAACAAACTTTAGCCTGATTAGGTGACTGAGACATAGTTTGGCTGACAGAACTGTCATTGCATGAACTTTTCTTTGTTGGCATTACAGTATTTTCATTTTTAAAACCTTTTCCATTTGAAACATTTTGAGGTTCTTGTGGCAAAAATTTAGGTATACCACTGCCGATGTACAAGCTATTATTAATCAAATGAGGTTTTGGTGCAATGGTCCTCAGCCTAGGTGCATTTGTATTGCCAACAGGTTCTTGTGGTAGGAAGTTAGTTCCTCCTAGGGAAGTATTAGGATAACTAGTTTGCATCATGTTACTCATATGACTTTTTGGCGCAATAGGTATTAGTCTAGCTGATGCATTTGTATTAATAACAGGAACACCAACTACTTGAGAATGGACACTTTCAATGGGCTGAGAGGAACTGAAACTTGGTGGTGCAATAAAATAAACAGGAGCAGTACTAGGACTGTAAGCTGCCAAAGTGTTCAAGTCTGGAGGTTCATTTTCCGACACAGCTTTTATGAAATCTTCGGGCTGTAAAAAAGAAACAAACATACAATGCATGAAATATTAGAGCATAATATAGTATACAATGAAATACTTTAATGATTTATAGGATTCTTGAAAAATACCTTACATTTTGACATTATTTTTATTGAGGATTCCTCAACCTCATTCAAAATACTCATACTAAGTGGTTGATTAAGAACTTGAACATAAAAATATATATTTTTCAAAAATAAATAATCAACACGTCTTCCTATTATAATAAAATTCATTAAATATTATAGATATATAGGAGGATACAAAATTATGAGGCACTTCCAGATGTGCTAGAAACTTGAAATTTAGTAGGATTATAGGTTTTTGGTCACAACCAAAGGAAAAATTCCAAAACTGGCAAAATTCCAATTCTGAGAGGCTATTTTGGCCCCTTTTTGCCCCATAAGAAAACACGTAAATCGGTTAGAGGTTTTTATATTTGCATTTTAAAATTACTTCCTGTCACGATTCAAACTCGAGGCTTAAACTATCAGATACGATGTAAATTGTAGTTTCTTATTAGTGTCCGCGTGGAAATAACATAAATTTATAGTTTTTATTGAAAAAAGTATTAATTTTTCTGGGTCTCAACAATCGGCTGCCTAAGCAACTAGCTCAAAGCTTTCATATGGCTTATTGTTAGCTTTTAATGGGAATCAAATGCTTATATTTTAATGCAATTAATGTTAAACTATGACTAATGAAGGGAATCCGATATTGATATAATCCCCATTTTTGGGGCTGTTTTGCCCCAGTATTGCTCCATACGAGAACAAAAAAGATGAGGCAACTCCATATGACCTAGAAACTTGAAATTTGGCACGATTATAGAAATTTCATTGCAACCAAAGATAAAATAAAGAAACTGCAAAAATAGCAATATTTAAGGGGCGGTTTTGCCACATTTCTGCCCAATTATTACCCCATACGAGGATTAAAATTAAGGCACTTCTAAATGAGCTACAAACTGGAAATTTTACAAGGTAATATGATTATGTACAAAATCGATTGGACCATCTCTTTATCTCATTCAGGAAGAGACAATGTAGTTATCCCAGGTCATCCTAACCTATAAGTACTAGAGTTGCCACCTCTCCGGGTTTTGACACATTGTCTCCGGACTTAGTTATTAATTCTCGGGTTTTCGAGTTTTATTACATAATGTAAAATTATTCAAAATTTCGATATTAGACTTGAATTGAAGGGTTCAGCGCAAAAACGAGGGGGCTCCACTTTTGGTCGTTTTTGAGTTTCACGATGTTTCATATATTGAAAAATTCACCCGATGCTTTGGTGCAAGAAGAATGTAGTTCCGATCATTTGCTAGGGAGATACAATGGAAATGGAGCTGTTCCACTGTCTGGTTTAGAGCAAAAGAAATGTATTTTGCTGTTTTTCAAAACTTTGTCAAACTGGAACTACCCCGTTTTTGCACTTGACCCTTCAATTATTCAAGTGATTAGTGTGGCAAATTACGAATTTCAAAAGAAAAGACGACAGAAAATACTAAGTTGCTACTAATGCCCCGTTCGCATTACTAACATCTTACGCTAGTTAAACTCAATATAAAGTAACTTTGGTAGAGAGCAGTAATGCGAACGGCAGTTAGCACTGACCATAGTAGAAATTTTAACAATGGTCGAAGGAGACTGGTTAACTTCTTACTCTGGTACTTCCGTAATCCTGCGAATGCAGGAAAACAGTTGAAGAGCAATATGATATGATTACCATCATATCTTTCGAGCGTTTGGGTCCAAAATCTCAGGGTCACAGATCATGGAAAGGTGGTAACTCTAATAAGTACTAACATTGAGTCTGCATGATTCCAAGTGAAATGTTACATATTTTAACTCTGTTTCATTTTAGGATTACACCCTACCACTCCCAGTACCTTCAAGATGGTGAATCTTCAGTTCATTTGCAAAACAAAATCTGAGGGGTACAAGCCATGCAGGTGCTAGGACGTGCCAAATTATGTGTCGAGTCAGACTGTCTCAATGTTAGTGCTTACGATGTCGTATATGCCGGGCGTATTGTCACGCTACCGCTACACCTGGCAACATAATCATGGATCATTTATGGATTATATAATCAGCACTAACTGCGCCAATGTCATAATAAAAGATGATTTTTTGATATAATACATTGCATAAATTCGGTATAATTCATCGCGTTTCAATAGCTTTGAAGATGTACTCGTGTAAGACGCGCACCCTGTTTTTCGACAGTGATTTCAGGGAAAAAAGGTGCGCGTGGTACACGTGAATATACGGTAATTCGAAATTGAAAAAAATGCTAAAATTTAAAAATGCTTGCGGAATGCAAGAGTATATTCTTGTTTTACAATATTTTAATATAATTCACAACTGAGGATGTAGTGTTGTAAGACAGCCTTACTATAAAATAAGGGACAACACAACTATCTAGAATTTCCTCCATTTAATTAAAGTGAAAATTGTACAGTAAAACCTCTTTATAATGAAACTGAAGAGACCCAATTTTTGGCACTTTGTTCTGAGGAGGTTCATTGTATGGAGGTTTTTTCCAATTCATCATATATGCATATTAGTGTATTATATTTGCTTATAATTTATTTCAACACTAACATTTTAGTTAAAGAATGTTTCCAAAAAATTCACTTTATGATAAAAAACAATACCGTAATTTTCCGATTATAATACGTCAACCAATATAATATGCACCCATGTTTTCACGAGTGAAATGTGAAAATTCTCTTATCACTATGTATAATACACACCTATTTTTTTTGTAAAAGATCAATGTAATTTTACTTGGCTAT
The DNA here is from genome assembly GCA_036926305.1 of Uropetala carovei. Classification (NCBI taxonomy): domain Eukaryota; kingdom Metazoa; phylum Arthropoda; class Insecta; order Odonata; family Petaluridae; genus Uropetala; species Uropetala carovei. The sequence goes on along the minus strand of JAXCHB010000045.1, from coordinate 23,553,055 downwards.
GTGTAGTATCGGGACAGTTCTTGCCTTGTCGCGAAATGAGATACGCGTGAGAGAGTTTACAGGAATACCATGTTACGTTCTGACTCTCCCATTAAAGATCGCTACGCTGCATAAAAACATTTTGTCTCAATGTCGCCTTTTGTCTTAATCTGGTCGGTTGGAATACGAGTTCGCGCTCTGCTAACAAACTAGGTATGTTTGAGAGACATTACGAAAATATCACGTTATGTTCTGACTCCCGTTAAAGATAGACACAATGTATAAAAACCTGCCTCAATGCTGCCTTTTGTATTAACCTGGTTCGTTGGAATAACAGTACGACCTTGGCTGCCCGGCAACATTGTTTACGTGAACATCAAATCCAGTTCGTACAAGCCGATCGAGGTGTGTAAAATGTTCTCGGCAACACACTTTACGTAGACGAGTGAAAACACAAGATCGCCAAGGAACTGTTTGAGGACAGTGAGAGGAGTGGTAATGAATTCCTAGGCTTTAGTAATCCTGACAGCTAAAGTAAATAAATAAATATTCTTATTTTTGTTTTGAAAAACAACATTTGAAGGAATGTTATCGAAATGCATTGAAATGTACGATTTATTTGTAAAAACATGTTCGTTATCGAAATGCATTGAAATACACGATTTATTGGTAAAAACGTTTGAAAATATAAATTATTTCCGTATTGAAAAAAGTTGTATGCATTTATATAATATGCACCCAACTTTTTGTCAACTATTTCGAGAAAAAAATGTATTATAATCGGAAAATTACGGTATATTAGTTTTTCATTCCTGTAACATTGATCGATTTTGTTGTGAGGAGATTCTTTGTATGGAGGTTTTTCCGATTCATCATATATGCATATTATCATTGCTTATAATTTATTTCAACACTAACATTTTAGTTAAAGAATGTTTCCAAAAAATTCACTTTATGATAAAAAACAATATGTTAGTTTTTCATTCCTGTAACATTGATCAATTTTCATAGTAAAAATAATGTATATGATGTGCCAATTTATGATGTAGGGCATCTCTGGGCTACTGAGCTATATCATTATTGTTGATCAAAACATGGATTACCGTATTTTCCCATCGATAACTCTCACCTAGTAGATACTGTGTACCTTGTAATTTTCAATGCTCATGAAAATGTATAGATAACACACGGTCAATTTCTTGCCTCCTTGAAAAAAGGCAGTTTTCAGACAAATGAATAACGGAATAATACGATTTGCTATGGCTGTATCTATTACAAATGATTAGCAAAATTAACCAGTCACCATAAGTGAACGTGACGGTCATATCGAGTAATGTCTAATATTGTCGAGATAAAAATATCGGGATGATTTTAACGTTTGTGGATGCCGTGTTTTCTTTATTTATTTTAAAATAAAATTTTAATGGTAAAATAATTTAAGATGTACTTAATAACTCCATGTTACTGTTTTATTGTCCATCTATATCTGCGACATGAAAAACTTGTAGTAATACGAACAGCAGCATTATCACTATAAACAACGAGGTAATGAAATGAGATTCTGAGAACGTGGTTTCAGGCTAGATTCTTTCGATGATATTTTCTGTTTGAAATTAGCTCATTCTTAGGTAAATTGTAGTAATTTGTAATTATTTTCTCGTTTTACATTGTATAACGCGCATTGTTGTTTTTTTTCGCTGACTGAACTTTTTCATATAGATAACACGCGTGGTATCTACGGGAAAATATGGTACTTTATTCTAAATTTACTTTGTCAGTATTCAAAATATTACAGGTAGATCTCGTCTTTCACAGGGGTTACGTTCATGAAAAACGAAATCGAGAAAGAGAAGTAATTAAGGCAATGGGAAATACAGGGTTTGGTTCCCATCCCAGCAAGAACGGATCATTTGTCCTCTATATTGGTGACCGCAGAAAAAGAGGGAGATGAAAAAATTAACTTCAATGAAAGTGAGACTTAAACAAAATAAAAGAACACAAAAAAGTATCAGAAAATATCAAAAAGAAAGCTCCTGAATGGTGATACCAGCTTATATTTTTGCAACTTTTCCCATGTGAAGGGGCACAAAAATGTGAAAAATATTTAAAAGTATATATAAGACGTTTTTTATTTTTTTTATTACTCATATATATTACATTAACGCACTTACATAAATATTTTTACATATTAGAATAAGGCAACAATATTTTTTCAGACTTGCCTATGAGAGAAAACGTGAGGAAAAGGCGATTCATTCCACATATAAAAAATTTCGCGGAACACGGAATCATATGAGCCGTTTTTTCGAAAATCCAATTGTTATTAAAGTTGCCCAAGAATAAACTAGCTTTATACTCATTCTTTCAGAAATATAAATTATATAGTATTATTTCAAACGTAAACTCAAGTAACTATAAGAAATTTGATCAAAATTGTTGTAGCCGTTTTCAAGAAAATCAAATTATTGTTAAAGATGCCTAGAATAAACCAGCCTTATATTCAATTTTTGAGAAATATGAACTATGTAGTATTATTGAAGATGTAAACTCAAGTAACTGTACATAATTTGATCAAAATCGTTAGAGCCATTTGTGAGAAAATCAAATTGTTATTAACAATGCAGAGAATAAACTTCCCTTAATTATTCAGCAATGTCAACCATTTCTTCGTGGCTTCCGCTCAGTATGATAAAATGCCTAAGTACGAGATTTCATTCATTTTCGCTCTACCGTTTAGACTCTAGAGCAAGTAAACAGACAGACAGATGGCATTGTGAAAACAACTTTTTTGGACTCAGCGACACCTAAAGTGCATATTTCCGTAAAAATCTCGATTTTTTCACAATAACAATACTTTCTCAATATACTTCGTATTAGTGATGTACCGGGTACCCGGCAATTACCCAGTACCTGGCATACATGGCCATATTTTCAGTACCCGGAAATTACCCAGACCCGATGCCAAGTACTGGGTCCCTCATGAGCAAAAAAGGATAACAATAAAAACAAATTAAATGGAACTTAATATTTTACTTTTACTTTTTAACCTGAAAGAAACATTCAGAGAAACGATATTTTAATTATAATAAAATTTTAAAAAACCAATTACTCTAACAAAAGTTAAACTGAACCATGAAATAATATTTTACATAATATGCATAATTATACTTAACGACCGGTTAGCAGTACCAGATTGTAAAATCTTATAAAATTTATAAAATCTTCTAAGTAAAGAATGAAATAAAAGTGCAGTCAAAATTTTAATAATTAAATTTCAACAATGAGAGATTGTGATGAAGAAACAATAGTTTTTTCGCATTTCGCGGAAGGAGTTTATTCCTCCGCTCTTTGTATATGATTCCCGCCTTGCTTAACATCCTTTCACTGGGTATGCTGCTTGGAGGTGATGACAAGTAACGCCTGGCCAATTTTGACAGTTAAGGAAAGAGCTGCATTTTTGGCCCACCAAGTTAAAGGATTTTCTTTATGAGGGATGTTAGGACATTTAATAAAATTTTCAAATTGCCTCTCTTCTTTAGAATAAGACATATTATCCTCAGCACGAAATTCTTCTTGTTTGCTTTCATTTTCAAACAAAATTTCATTTAAGCAAGCCCACACATCTTGAACAAAATTGGTTCAACCTACCCGGCCGGGTACCCAGATACCCAGCCGGGTAATTTTTCTTTGCTTCCACAGGTACCCGGTATTTTTTAGTACCCGGTACATCACTACTTCGTATATGAGAAGGTAAAATGGGTATTACTTAAAAAGTTTTTAATATTTATTTTATTATTGTTTTCATAAAATAAAATACAAAGTAAAAGTCATAACCTATCATAAAGTTAGTGAATCTATCTGTAAATTAGTTTTTTAAAAATTCAGTTTGCACAATAAAAATGTCTCGAAAGAAAATTTAGATTAAAGAACAAATACTTACCACCTGCTCATTTGGATGAAGGCTACACACACTGGATATCTGGCAGAGAGTATTATCGGCATCAGGTTCAAAAACTGGTGAAGTTCCAATAACATCAATATAAGGGTCTGCATCTGGAAAAAACGATTAACAATGATAATCTCTCAGATCGTTTAATTCTATGCATGACATTAGTTACATTACCCAATGAATAGTATATACGTTCTCAACAGAAGAGATCAATCTCTCCACTTCACACTAATTACAGGAAAAGCATTATGTATAATTTTGATTTTACTATTTTTGACACCGACTAATTATGCAACGTCACTCTTTCCTGACAAAGTTGAAAAGAAGATGCACACGCTGGTATTCAACCAGTTATGATATTAGCAGACTACTTTGTAACTTTGTGGTAATCCATAGTTAATGTTTAAGTAGAAAATAAAAAAACTTTTTGGTATAGAATCCATGAGAATTTCTGAGAATCTTACATCAGTGGCATAGCATGGAAGGAGGGGGGAAGTGCAAGAGGCATGTGCACTCCCCAAACTGCTCCAGAAAATATGAAATTTTCAGTGCCTTAACCAGTAATAATGTTTAGTAAAACTCAACTGTAATGCATCTATTTTATGGATGTTACCTTGTAAACATAAATTCGAAGATGTCTAATTGTGATAGTGGACTGCTAATATACTTCTTGAACGTCAAGTCTGCACAACGCAGACGATTTTTGGTTTGGGATTCTCATGCCTTCCTTTTTAAACCGTGACAACAACGCCATCTCACTCGGCTGCAGTTTGGTATGACAAAGCCAGCAACACTACTTTGCTGTGATGAGTTTGTTGAACTGCTGTTATTCTGTGTGTATGTGTATTCTATACCTCATTGATATTAGGAAATTATTAATATTGATACTTCGTTTAAAGTAGGTATGTTACTTATTATTACTCTATTTCCATCAACTATAAACAAAATTTATATTTTATTTATATAATAATTAAACCCAAGAATGATTGAAAATGAGAAAATGAAACCAGCCATCTCTTAATTATTTCCAATGAGTAATATGTACAGATATTACCAGATGGTTTCGTTTCTGGAAAGAGCTGGGCAAAACAGTTAAGAGATAGATATCTAAAAATCTTAAAATTACCATGCCATTTAAAACAATAAAAATAATTAAATCAGCGATCAGGAAGTATTATTTTAATAATTTTTGTAATTTACCTAATTATTAGATTTTCGCGAAAAATTCCCATGATTTATGCCAAACATTAGTTCTCTTGAAATCTGAGTTTAAAAGCATGGAAGACACTTAACCTCACCAGAAGAAAGTCAGAGCAGGGGCAAAAAGAAGATGAACTATTTGCAGCAGCATAAAACAAAATAATGCAGTGCTCAAAATGGAAAATGTTACGAAACAGAACACTTGTATTGGTAGTGGAACGAAAATTTTTACAAAATGGAACCCTTATTATAAGGGACGGTATTTCTAAATTCTGATGAAACAGAACGGTATCATCGACACGTGTGACGAGTCAGAGTTCAGTATATTTTTCACGACAAATCCCGGAAAACCTGTACATCCAACATGGAATTTCCTCGCGTGCCCTTGTGAAAAGTGGGGGTCGGCTTACAATTGATTAAATATGGTATATAAGACTATATATCTGTTACAGAAGATGGAGAACTGAATATTTTATAAAAAAAGAAAAATTAACTTTTTGTAAATTCCTACAATGTACAGTAGAAGCTCAGTTATCCGGCATCTACAGGATTGAAGGGTGCCGGTTGCTTGAATTTGCTGGTTGCATGAGCAAACGTACATTTTTTAACCCTGTGGTACTCGTGTAAATTTTTCGAACATCAGTACTCGGGCGGGGTGTTCCTGACACCCCACACGTATTTTTGTTAAAAAAGAAATTTATCATCAGTATTTGATAAATTTTTATTAGGTATGTTTTTTTACTGGTTGTGATTATTTATAAGTTTACTTTAGCAAAATACAAGATGATTTAGGATTATAAATATATTTCATAAGAAAAAGTGTACAAGAATATTCTTATGAATCTTTTCAGTCAATAGGTGAAATAACGGTTGATAGATGTTCGAAATACATTCATACTAATATCAGTACTGTAAGTAAAACAAGGAATTATAAAAAAGTCTTTAGCTTTTTCAATTAACAGTACTCATGAAATAGAAACACTTTCTGACCGTTTTAACATTAACCATTGATACAACATGCGATCTAGATCCTCAAATTTCAGAGTATGAAGAGTATGCCGTTTTTCAATGTTTTTCACACTTTCTGATTCCACATTAAATTTTTTCAACTTTGCTGTTATATTATACACCTTCATAAGTTCATTACGATTTTCACCTATATCTAGTATTCTACATATTTCCAGTTTCTGTTTTAACGTCAATACAACACGTTTACGTTTCTCACCAAGTTTCTTGTAGTTCTTTGGTGGCATAACGAATGGATGTGGTAACAATATAACGATATAAACACACCAGCACAAATAACTGATACTTTCCAAAGAAGAACAGATATTAGAGTATCTGGTATTGACTTTTGGAACTAAATAAATTATTTTTCAAATTTTCCGGTTGCTTAAGCTTTCCAGATGGATGAATGCCGGATAACTGAGCTTTTACTGTATAAATAAACTGTAGTTTGATTATATTTATGTACAATAGTTATGTAAAATTCATTAAATTGTGTGAGTATTAATTTATATATTTTTATTATTAAAAACAGTATGGTGCAACCCCTAAACCAAATTTCTGGCTACACCACTGTCCTACATCATAGATTTTTATTTTATATTTAAGCATCATGTAAATAGTTTAAGTCACTAGAGAGCTGAAAAAAGAACTAATTTTAAAAAGAAAAATAGGTAGTGTTAAATATTTTACTTTCATGAATTGCTGCTAATAAAATAGCTTTAATTCCAAAGAAGTTAAAGAAAAAGAAATCAACAAAGGACCAAAACAGCCAGACTCTTCAAGCAGCATTATAAATCATCTCACTAGTGTATTTTAGTTATTAATGATCACATTTTGTTGACTAACATATTTTGTGAATATACATGAACCAACTACTTAAGAGCAAGCAACAATGTTTCTAAATTTATTTTGTAATGATTTTGAACACTACCATGAACAATGCTTCATCCCAATATATTATGGAAAACTGCTATATAATGCACAAAAATACTATACCAAAGTTTGGCACAGCTGCATAAAATGATGACAACATAATGTCTGCAAAGGGTTTTAGTCTGACCCACAAAGCCATGATGACAAAGCATTCCAAAAAATTTAACATACAAATTCATGCATTTTTATGAAAATTTTTATAATAAAACCTTTAATATTGGAATGTCTACCATAAATACCTCAATTAGACTTGATTTTCACTTAAATGACACCTCAAAATATATAGGTAACTTCTGATTTAAAATATAATCCAGCCCGCAGGAGAATTGGTAACTTAAAATATGGCCTGCTGCAGGATTCGCAACCAACGATGTGGCCCGCTATGTAGAAAAGGTTGTATACCACTGATATAGATCATCTTGAGGATGAAAATCTGGGATATTCTCAAATGTGATGACTTTGTTCAGACCATGCAAAATTTTCAATATCCTATAGCACAGTGCTCTCCAACCTTTTTTGCTCCACAGCACACCTTCATGCATGCTTAAAAACAATGCGGCACACCAAACCACCCCTAATTAATTTCACTGTGTAAATACACATTTTTAAAGACAAAACTAGCATAAAACAAATAAAAGTTGCAATTATATTAGATTGTTAAAGTAATATTCAAATAATTGTAAAATGTTTTTGTAAATTAAGTATGCACAATTCAAAGTGTATAAATGTTATGCTCTTCGACAGAAAATTTGGGCTTGCCTTTTTGGAACAAAGACGCTTTATATTTGTCACAATAACAGAAAGAGCTACAAGAACTTCTTCATCTAGGTTCTTTAAACATACCCTTTTAATATTTTTAATACGGGTTGAAGAACAACTAAATTCGCATAAATACGTTGTTGAATTTGGAATGTCATATCGATGGGATATTCAGATATTGAAGGATATTCACCTTAAGCTTTTAGCCAAAATACATCTAAAGGTAGCATAATAATTTTAAGTTGTATGATCGTTAATAAGGTCTACCAATTCCTCACGTAGTATCAGAATAAATTCTTTGGATGATAAAATGTATGCAAATTTGTTTGTTCCAAATGCTGTTGTGAAAATTAAATATCCTCAGACTGTGTGGCACACTAGTGCCTTCCTCGCGGCATACTAATGTGCCGTGGCACACCAGTTGGAGAGCACTGCTATAGCATACAATTAAAGACCAGTAAAACTAACCTGAAGAAACTGAGCCTTCCTCAGGTTTAGGTTCCTTGTTTGAAGACAGCAAATCACCACTTAAGCATCTGACCCTTATCTTAAACTTCGGAGGAGAATCTGGCACTGGATCACACTTGTCTATTGCACAACTCTGGCTTGGGTCTGATTGGGGTTCTTCAACAGCCATTTCATTTTTATCGTTAAAATCTTCTGAAATGCTGGCAAGGTTTTCTAAATCCTTCATTTTACTTATACTAGTGCTGATCTTATCTGTTATGTCAATTAAAGTTGTTTGAACTTTCACTTCTGGGATTATATCTAATGCAAAGAGGTTCTCTTTTTCAGAAGTATCATCTACACCTTCATCTTCACTTGATGAGCTCTCAGAATCAGACGAATAATCAGAATCTGATGAATCATCACTGTCATCATTTATCTCAATTATTTCTATATCTGAAGAATGTGCTTCAACATCCAAAGGTTTGCCTTCTTCCATCTCCTTCCCTTTCTTTGCACTCAATACTTCAGATTCATCTACCTCCTCTTGTTCTTTTGCGGCCTCTTCTTTTACTTCTACTGATTTTTCGAGCAAATTATTTCCATCCTCTGTATCACTTTTCACAATTACATTGTTGACAGCACTTTCAACACCTGGACTGCTTTCCTCTTCATCTTCTTCCAGCTTGATGTGTAGTTTGTAGCGGATTATGATTATGTCCTCATCAAATGCAGGAGTTTCAAGCACCTCATGCCATACAGCTTCAGCTCGACCAATTAAATCAGGCTCACAATACAAGTCATCTTCAATTTTAAAAACGGTATCGTCCGATTCAATTTTTACTTTAGTATCTTCAACTACGTATTCCTCTTCTTTTTTTATGATTTTTAAAATTTCCTCAGGAATGAATGTTTTGCTTTTATCTTCAATAGTGTTTTCCTTCTCAGAACACACAGAATTGTCAACCGATGACCTACTGTTTTCTTCATCAATGCCTTTATCATTGATTGTTTCCTGAGGTATCAGATCTGCCTTCACAAAGTCACCTGAGAGAGACAAATTTGATGATGGTTCGGGTGCAATTAACGACATGTCAATCTTCAACACCTGTAATACAAAATTTACAACTTAGGCCATAGAAAAATATAAATTTCACTGTTAAGGGAGATTTACTTTCAAAAACATACAATTACAAGCTCAGAAGAATAATAAACATAAAACAAATTATGACACACTAACTCACCTTAGCAACATCTTCCTCCTTGTGCATTTTCTGAATATGATCCACCACTCCTTTTTCTGAGATTTGCACAAAGTGACACTTGGAACATAGATGAGCTACAAGGCCAGGAATTACAGTGCTTGAATTTTCTGACGAATGCTCATCCGCTTGTTCCTCATTTATCAACAGGTCAACAGAAACAGCTGTGTAACACTGACTACTTTCAGACCACTTTTTACGGTGAATATAATATGAATGACTACGAACATTAGTCCCTCGAAAACTTCGGTATGAGCACAATTTGCAGCTGTATCTGTATTCACCAGTGTGGGTCGTCACATGATCATAAAATTGGGCATAATCAGTATGCCATGCTTCACAAATGATGCAAACAAATGGCCCACTAGAATTTAAAACCTCTCTGGCATTTTTTAAAGCACCTTTGTTAGCTTCTGTCCAATCCCAAGCAATTTTAGCTTGATCTGCAGAAAGACGAGACACTAAAACCTCCGATTCAGGATGTTTGGTAACATAATGACCAACAATCTGTTTACCTTGATAGGAACATAATTTACATGGAACAGACTCACTGCCATTACTAAAATAATTAATATCAGCTAAGTCAACGTTTGGTAAAGGTTCAACCAAATTTTCAGATACATTAGATTCTGTACTAAAGACAGATTGAGCAGGAAAGGATGGTATGCTCCTTCTCTTGTGATTCACAGCTCTCTTGAGTATACCCAGTGCCCACCTCCTGTTCACTTTTGACCTCTTTTTACACTTTTGCTTTTTCAACCCAACTTTATCAGCTCTCTCCTCCATTGCCTCATCATTTACTTCTTTCATAGAATGCTCACTATCAATATCACCCTCTTCCATCTCTGGTTCATCATCATCTTCTTTCCTCAGTGCATTTTCACTACTATCACTATCCACATTCTTATCTATACACTTTTCAGCACAATTTTTATTGTCCTTTATGGAGGAGTTATCTTTCTTAGAAGAATTCTCATCTTCATCAGAATCCAATATGGACTTATTGCTCTCTGATGAATATCGATTTTTGTCATTAGAGGAAGTACTTTCAGAATAACTGGATTTTGAATCTTTTTCATTCTCATCCTCCACAAATTTAGGCAAATCTGAAGTAGATTTACACTCTTCACTCTGAGCATTTAATTTATCTTTAATAGATTGCAGGGATGCAGAGTCCTCAAACTCCTCATCACCAATACTTTCCTCTGGTGTATCTTCAATTATATTATTTTTACACTTTCCCAAACTGGTTGCGCTATTTGGCCTACGATTACCGATATTTTGAGGTTTTTTACGTGACCTTCTCGTGTTACCACGACCTCTCTTGCCAGTTTGGGCGACATCGAAAGAATCTTTATTCTCTGCATTTATTTCAGTCTTTTTCAGCACAACTCTAGGTTGAAGGGAAGTAGGAGGTAAACCCTTACCTTTTTTATTCACTTTTTTCTTGGTTGATTTTGCAGTCGCATCCTCACCTGAATCTTCACATTGATCTATATCTCTATCATTTTTACTTGAAGCATGTGACTTTTCCTCCCATTCCTCAGAATCTCTGCTGGCATCATTCTCATAAGATGTATCTACATTCACATTTGATGCAGAGGCAGCTTCTTTCAGCAAGCGACACATTCTAACACCAGTTGCCGACATAACTCCTTCGCATATAAACATCTCACGGATATCTTCTTGTAGAAGTTCCAATGAGGAGCGACGTTTTGTTCTCTTTGCAGCAGTCTTAGTCTTGATCTCCTCATTAACATCGTGATCTTCAATTTCTTTTTCCTTCTCCAAATTTTGAAACACCTCTTCTTCATTTTCTTCAACTGCAGCCTCCACTGTGTGTTTTTCGCTCTCATTTTTCTCCTCTTCTTCCTCCTCCTCAATAGAAAAGAACTTACGTTGGCTGCGTGTTCTAGGTCTTCCACCAAGTTTCTCCAAGTTGAAAATTTGGTTGGCTTTTCTGCAGCTGCGAGGAGTTCGTCCAGCTGAAGTTTTATTACTTGCCGTTCTTCTCACATTTTTATGAACTTCATTTACTTCTTTTTCTTCTGCACTCTCTTCAGATTCAGATGATTCAATAATGAGCCGAGATCTCTTCTTTACTTTTGTTACAACTTGACTCGGCTTTAGTTCCTCTTCCTCTTCACTGGGTTCTGAATCAGACTCAATTATTGGCCGCCTCTTTTTAGGCCGGTTAAGTTTAAGTTTATCCCTGAGTTCATCAATGAATTTAGAATTTTCTAGGATCTTCGTACCCTCTCCTGATGAAAGTGACATCTTGAGAAGAGTTTCAAACAGGTCCTTTGTAAATTCTTCTTTAGTTTTACTAACCTCTTCTTCCTTTTTGCTCTCTTCAACTTTCTCTTTCTGAGTATCCTCGACAACATTCTTTTCCTTGGGAGTGACATTTACTTCTCTCGGTGGAGATATAGGTCTAGGATTTGTAATGTTTTTCTTTGTCTGTTGGCTCTTTAATTTTGGAATACGAAACTTTTGAAATCCATAACCCTTGCCCGTTTTAGGTGCTTGTTCTGCTTCATATAATGAATTTAATGGTGAGGAAACTGCCTCCTTTTCTTTTTGTATTGGTGGGACTGAGGGCTTGTTTTCTGTTGGAGTAGCATGCCTTGGATCTGCAGGATGCTTCCACCGATACTTATTGTCTGATGATTCAGGGAAATGTCTCGTATTCTCAGGCTTTCGTAACCGAGGGTCATTGACTTTGCCAAAACTACCTCTTCTTGAATTCCAACTCCCTCTACCACGATGGGGTCGACTGTCACTTGGATTAGTTGCCAGGTGTCTAGGATCTGCCGCAGGTTGGTTTCTATTAGGTCTAGAATAAGATTCAGATCGCCATGATGTTCGGGGAAGAGGGTGTGGAAGAAGCCCAACCTTAGGAGCAGTTTGCATTGATGGCCAAGTATGTCCACTTCCTGACATTTGGCCATGTCTGAATGATTGCACAGGATCAGGAAGTAAAGGAGTTTTCACAAGTGGCCTTATAGCTTGATTTAACTTAGGAATATTCATATTGTGTGAAGGATGAACACCTAATCCCATGTACTGCGACTGAACTCTGTGAGAAGAATCCATCGCCGAAGTTTGATTTGGAGAATTCATACTATGTTGAACCATATGATCTGGAGTGTTTATATTAAGTTGGCTCATGTGACCAGAGGTATTAATATTAGAGGAAGTCATATGATGTTGCATCAAGTTTTGTTGATAACCTTGAGGAAACACTCTGCTATTCCCAACTACTTGGGCAGACCAATTTCTTTGTTGAATTGAATCTACTTGACTTCCCTGAGGTAAAGTTGGGTTTGATGGATTAACAAAAGGTTGTATGGTGGGATTAGCATTATGGTGTGGAGCAGGTGCAATGTATTGACTAGAAATTAATCTATGATCAGGATGCTTGATAGGAGAAATAGGTGGAGAGGAAAATGCTGGAGGTTCTGGAGGAGGAGGTATATCTACAGAATCCAGAAATATATTAGAGCCATTATCTGAATCCTCATCACAAATAGACATACTAGAGTTATGTTCATCATTATCAGCATCACTTGATGTCACATGAGCTTTATTCTCATGGCCAACAGATGGTGATCCTAACCTTTGATCAGACATAAGTTTCTGCAAGCGTTTCTTCCTAAAAGAAAATTCTTCAATTACGCTTTTATCATTAGCCTCAGGAACTTGAGATTCAGGACAAACATTTTTTGGTGATGTTCTCTCTTGGTATGAATGTTTCTGAGAAAAACTAGGCATCCCTTCAATTTTTCCAGTATTACAATTTTTATCCAGAGGCAATGTTAATATCTCTTTAAAGGATCTATCCTGAGATAAAGACTTATTCTGCTCTTTCTCTCTTTCTTGGCCATCGATGTTCTTGCTACCTGGAAGGTGAGTAGGAGAGTTTTCTTCAAAGAGATTCCTACAGCCAGACAATCTTCTTTCTCTTTCTGATGTCAGAGATTTACTCTGTTCATCATCTGAAGACTTGCTGCCAATTGAGCTCCCATGGACTGCTTCTCGATTTTCTACTTTCCTTTGGTGAGATGGACTGCCCAAATCTTTACACAGGGACCGGAGGGCTCCACCTGAACTGACCCCAACACGATGGACTTTATTAATCTCCAAGGCTAACTTCTCACGAATACTTGTACGTTGATAATTTCCACCTTTCATTGTAAATTTCAACTTTTCACTATGACTTTCAATCGAAGATTCCCTGGTATTCTCCAGCAAATCTTGACATGGAGAATTCTGACCATGCTCATAGTCATAGAATGCAGTTGAGCCAACATATCGAGGGGATTCAGGAGGTCTCAACAATCCAGGGGCAGTTCTTCTGCTTTCAAAGGCATTGTCTCCCCATTCTTTGCCAGACCTCCTCTCGTAAGTGTCAACATCTTCGTACCATTTATCACTTTCTTCGCTGTATGGAATGTTTACATTTTTATCAAAATCTTGATATTCAAACTCTCCCCTTTTCCTGTGTAAGCGCATATCATCTAATTTTGGAATATCAGATGCAACACTTGATACTTCCCTCTGGGTATTACGAGGGATAATTTCTTGAGAAAATGAAGACTGTGGAAGATTGTTGCCATATGGCCTTATCCCTGGATCAGAAGGAATTGATGAATTGATTACACCAAAATTATTCTTCAATCTACCAGCTTCTTGATATTTATTATCTCCTTCATACCATTTTTTCTCAAAGTTCTCTTTGCGTTCTAAATGAATCAAAACTGGTTTAGGCAAATTAGATTCATCCTTTTGTTCCACGGGTAACATAACCGGTTTTGTTGACATGTTAGATCCATCCATACGCTCCAAAGGTATCTCAATAGGTTTTGACAATAATCCTTTTTTTCGTTGCGATGGTTTTACAATGGGAGATGATCCATTAGATTCTTCATTCCATTCCATTGGTATCAACACAGGTTTAGATACTTCACCAATTTCTGTGCATGAAGGTGGACTAGGACTACGAGGAGTTTCATCAAAGAAATCCATTGCTGTTTTTCTGCTCCTTCTCCATACAGTACAGCCAGAATCACCATCTTTTGAAGGAGAATTTGGAGAATCTAATAGAGGTGAACTGAAAACCAAAGATAATGAAGAAATTTTTAGAACAAAGCAACCACACTCAGTTCCTGGTATTAAGAAAAATTATTTATTTCTCAATAAACCAGTAACTTCTACAATTAATAATGTATTTTTATTAATATTTCTTTCGACAATTTGGCAAAATAGATTTATGGGAAAAACAACTTCAAACACTTTGCTTATATTTCTGGTTCTCTTCGGTTACCCCGGACCCCTATTGAAAAATAATTTTTTGAGATAACCCTTTCACGCAAAACGAAAGGTTGCAAACCCATGACTGATCTGCCTGTGGTGACATTTACCCTCCAGATCACCAGCCAATGGTGAGGGATAGCTTCATTCCAGAGAGGCAAAGGCCGCGATAGCTATACCCGATATAAAAGGCATTATAATCTAAAAAGAAAGCGAGCCAAAGACTCGCCAATATCCTCGGTTACTTGTAGATAAAAATTTTTTTGACAAGTTCTCATTTTCTTAGTTTGTTTTAATGTTTTACCCAGGAAAGGGTTATCACAAAAAAATATTTTTTAAAAGGAGTCCGGGATAACCGAAGAGTGCCATATTTCCCACCATTTAGTATATTATAAAATTAAAATACAGTAGAACTCTGATTATCCAAACTAATTGGGACCAAGGGTGGTACGGATAATAAAAAATTTGGATAACTGGAAAAAGTAAAAAACTGTGTAAACTAGAAGAGTACATGTATTTTGAATGCTTTTTTTAAGTACACCATAATGCATTAGTCAATAGAAAAATAGAAAATTAATTTAGCGGTCAACTAACACACACAAGAATGTACATAAAATGCAATGCTTGAATATAAAATGTAATTTATTTAAGACAAGAACTGAATGACTGATTTGTTTTGCAGAAGACTCCCTTTTTTTGCTGCTAAATCTTGCAATCTTTTTAAACAAAGCAGTTGGACTGAATCACACTCTTCCTGCCTCCCAAGCCTCGATTTAACAAAGTCTAGGAATTCTCAGCAGGACGTATCCATGATCCTCTCTCCAAGTATCAAGAAGGAAAATCCTACCATTGAATCTGCAGATATTGTCCCACGTTCATGTTTTGCCGATTTTCTATAAGGCTCATATTTCTTGATTATGAATTTTTTAATATGTTTACTTTATGATGTAGTGTTGAAAACAGGCAACTCCCGAGATTCGACAGGGATGCATTCCTGACAAGGTGGTCGAATCTCGAATTGTCGAATGTCGAACGCTGTTTTTCCATAGACTTGCATGTTATAATCAGAGGATACGTTCCCACATCTCGGCTCGCGCAAGTCGTTTGTTACAAATGACTCGTGCGAGCCAGACCGGGCCATCTGCCGTACATCCCTGCATACATCTATCTATACATACAACTATATATCGCAGTGAAATTAATATAAAAGTTATTAAAAAGCACAAAATAACTTGCAGCCTCGCCAGTTAATTTAAGGTTATGCAAACCTGCCCTTCTCTTAAATCTGTCAAACCAGCCATCAAATTACGTGAATTCATCACGTTCTAGAATTTTCTCCTGTTTCACATAAGCGCTAATAGTTGAACGACTCTTTTATTTGATTCACTTGCATTATCACTATTACATTTCCGTTTAGATATCATGTCAAATGATAAATTTATAAATAAATCAATAAAATAAACAGTTTTTGGATTCCAGAGTGGTCACCATGGTGTCGTACGTGCCAAAAACTTATAGAGCAGTTATCCTTCTTTCAAGTGAACATCATGATACGGCAGTTTCTAATGATGAAACTAACAAGCCTGACAACATATCCCACTACAATCAGACAAAAGGGAGAGTTGAGAACCTCGATAAAATGGTTGCTGAATACTCCTGTAAACGACAGTCCAAAAGATGGCCAGCTGCGCTATTCATGAATTTCATAGACAGCTGCAGTAAATGCATTTCTTCTTTGGATAAATATTCATCCAGATTGGAAAATACAATGCTTGGACATAAGACGCCTTTCCTTACTAGAGCTTGGAAAATCTCTAACAGAACCACTCACACGGAGACGAATAAGCGATCCTGAAATTAAGTCAAAAATGAGGAGAGATACTCGAAATATGATCAGCATTATTTTAGAAGAAGCAGACAAGGACAGAATGGACAAACAAAATTCAGAAGAGGACCAACCATCAACCTCAGGGGCAGAAAACATCATCAAGAAAGGACGCTGCCATGTATGTCCCAGAAAGATAGACAAAAAAGTTCACTCTATCTGTAAAACTTGTAAAAAGTATACCTGCCCGGCCCATTGCCAATCAATGCTAATTTGCAAACATTGTCAAAAGTGATTTAAATAATTAAGTAAGTGATTTTTCAAAAAATGGATGTACAGAATCTCACTGTCTTATTTTTTCAATTTTATAATTGACACCATTTTTCATTCTTTCATTTTGGTGAATATGATCCCGTTATTAAAAAAATAGCTTAAAAAAATTGGGGTCCGATCAGACCCCACTTGGTACTAGATGTTTTAAAAATCACTGGGTGCTAGGAGGGTTAAATGAAGATAAACAGAAAAAAGAGTGAAATTAGCACAAATTCAAACAATTAGAGCAGAAATAACTACAGTACAACCTCATAAATCCGACAAACCTCGGGACCTAGCATTTGCTGGGTTTTTGAAAATACTGGGTTTTTGAAAATTTATAAAAAATCCTTAAGTAATGTACATTTTTGGTGATTATATAATTCAAATGATGAATAGCAATTAAAAGGGAACCCATTATCAATAAAGACTATTGCTTATACATGTACTAAAACAAGGAATTATAAATGAACCATTAAAAAGTAAATAACAAACTAGCTTGCTTCATGCATTTTGATTTTTCCTTCATAAATTTATCAAGTATTCGATACAAACACGTAATCTCTTGAAAATCAATGCTGGAGCTTTGTTCTAAAACAGATATTGTATCTGTGACCAACTGTACACAGCGATCTATTGAAGGTTTGTCCTTGATCATCATCACTTTCATTTTCTTCAACTTTTTCATGCTCAGGTTTCACAACCATGTCCACTATTTCGACTATTTCACATCAGTTAGCTGAAGTACGACAGGTGCATCATTACCGATATCAACCCAGATTTCAATGTCATCTCCTACCACTCTTTTTGCTATTGTGAAAAATTTTTGCTTTTTGTATCAGCATTAGGCCTGAAATAGATGCACCTTCACTTCTTCGCTGACGAAACCACTCAAACAATACCTTATCAACAACATTTACCCACTATGTGTAATGTTTTACGACTTTAAGTGTATCACTGCATAAAATTTCAATATTTCCGTTTTTTTCTTCTTTAGCAGTGGAACTACCAATGCTATATTCTTCGCAAAGTCTTCACCGAAGCGCCCTTTTCAAATTTTCTTAGTAATTCCACTTTTTTTCAATTGTGAGATTTTTCTGTTTACGTTTCGTAACACCACTTATGAGTTTTCTTTTTTTGAAGTCATGTCAAAATAAAATTTAACAAAAGTACTATTAACGAAAAATAATTGCTATCGTCACAAATCTAAACCTGTGGTTATATGAGGTAAACGAAACAATGAAAATAGATAAGCGTACATCATTTAAAGTAATTTCTGGGGTATTAGGATTTTTTACATATAACTTTCAAAAAAGTGCAGTTTTTGAGAATGCCGGGTTTATGAGGTTCTATTGTATGTCTACACTGAAACTAAACCTCGCATGGTTGGTCAGGACGAAAATTACTTCACGTAAACTAGCTCCCAATTCGATCGCCTGCGTCGAAATCTCGAATTTGTCGAATCTCGAACTGATGAATCTCGGGAGTTGCCTGTATATGAGAAGTTTGATTCTTCCTTTATGGGGAGTGGTTTCACACGTATGATTTTAATTTTCATGGTATCACAAATCGTACTGCTTATTCAGACTGAAGTCAGCTTTAAAAAGCAGCTAGGTTTACAAGAGGATAGGCAACAATGTGTTGAATAAATTTGGTTAGGATAATTGGATGTTCGGATAACCAGAGTTATACTGTAATAACATTAATGATAACTAAACTAAACTACTGAGCCACGATATTATATCTATGTACTATACTTTTTTTTCTTGATAGGAACAAAAGTATAATCTCATTATAATACACTTCACAACCAAATACTTTTCAAATTTATATACTAGCAATTTATTATTGTTGGATATTTCCAATTTACTGATGTGAAAGTTTTTCAGTACCATACACCTTATGACTGGTTAGTTTACTGCATAAAAATTTAATTTTCATGAACATCATACATTTTTTTATTATATCATTTTCAACATCTCACCAGGGATTGAGTTTTAGAGGTCCTAATAGACTTATTTCCTTTAGGGGGCACTTTCTTTCTCTTTCTCAAACTCAATGGTAAATCTGCCAATGCATCCTTCTGTCTATACTAAGCATTTTCAGCACTATGTACCTTTAAACAGCTTTTTTTGTAAAACAAAGGTGCCAGTAGGCATCTCTTGATAAATTGTAAAATGCCTCTCCCACTACTCTACCTCTTCATGCACCCTCTCCCCTTCTCTATTGAATTTGTGATGAACTTTTAATAACAAAGTTGATAATAAAAATCAAAATGTTTAACATTTACGAGGGTCACTCTGAAAGCTTTGAGACAAAAAACAACTACAGCAATCTATATAATAAATTGCTTAGTGTCCGTCACGCTAAGGTTCATAAAGCTAATAACTTGAGAAGTAATGAAGAGAGAAATTCGAAATATGGCAGGGATGCTTGATTAACACTTATTCAGGTGATGACGAATTTAAATCGCAAAAAAATTCCTTGGTTCGACTCCAAGGGAGGCATTTCCATTTCCCATTACTTAACTTGTAAAACGCGATTTTTCGACATGCAGCCTTTTATTTATTTGGAAATTAAAATTAGAAGAAATTAATCTATGACCTTCAGAGTTAAACCATTTTCAAGAAAAATTTATTAAGTTTCTTATTCTGTTCATCTTTTTTTACCCACAGTTTGAAGCATTCCATGTTAAACGTTTAATTTCCATATTTTATGCAAAACTTGCCATTTTAATGGAATGTTGTCATGGTGACTAATTATATTGTTAGACCTCAAAATCCTATTGTTAAATCAATCCTTATTGATGTAAGCGTGCATTGAATGTTTTTAATATAAGATAGGGAGAGAGGGGGAGGAAGGGAGAGGGAGGGAGGGAGAGGAGGGAGGGAGAGGAGGGAGGGAGAGGAGGGAGGGAGAGGAGGGAGGGAGAGGGAGGGAGGGAGAGGGAGGGAGGGGGAGGGAGGGAGAGGGAGGGAGAGGGAGGGAGGGAGAGGGAGGGAGGGAGAGGAAGGGAGGGAGAAAGAATATGTTGTGCAGGGTCCTTCATGTTAGTTGACTCATCCAAGGCTATCGAAAAAGATGCACAGTTCTTTACATAGTTGGGTTTCAATAGTTTGTGCCATATCTTGTATTCGACGAGAAACGTCTGATGACTTAGCTGTAAATTTCGAACTTTCTGCATTGCGTTGCTTTATGTCATAAGTTCATTATTTTCCTGTATAGTTTATACAACACACAATAATGTTACATTTTGCTACAATGTAGCTACTGATGTGCAGCAGTTTGAGGCCAAGCAAGGGGACGCTGCCTTACTATCTGATGTCGTATTGTTGGCTGTGTAGAACATAGCAGCAGTAGCCGGGTGTGAGGAGGTGCGAACCATTATTGTGTAACACTGTAACCATATATTTATGTAAAATTCTATTTATAAAAATTTTTTTATTATGTTGTGGAAAGGCCTTTGTATGTAAAATGTACACAAATTTAGCACTATGTGATTCGATAAACTAACAAAAAATAGTAGACAGTAGACTGTGAGCATCAATTTGCCACATATTAATGGCTGATTCGCCACAAGTGGAGATGGTGTTGGACACCTCTGTTCTATAACAACATAAAAGTAAAAAACGCTGATTTGTAATGTCCAGTGTCATACGTGAGTTTTCTCAAGTACCCCCTAGCACCTTTAAAAGTACCCCCAGAGGTACGCATACCCCATTTTGGGAAACCTTGCTCTAGAGGACAAAAAACACTGGGATTTCATCGGCTGTAGGGTGAATAGGAAAGTTGCAGACAAAAAATTGAGTAAAAATAGTTCGTTTTATTTTTTGTTTTATATTACGTTTGTTCGGCAGTATGTTATTTTGATGTATTTCTTTCACATAAAAAGGAGAAAGATGATTCTTCATTATTTTTTCAACCAAATGCTTTTTATTTGAATGTTTTCTCACCAATAGTTCATGAGATACGAGATTTTTTCAGAAAACATACACAAAATATTTAAATGGCCGAAATTAAATCCGGCAGCGGGAGCCTCAACTGGGTATTTAAATTCCAGCATTTAAAGGTTAAGTTAACAGTAAGAGAATGCATCTCTCACATACATACAGTGGAAACCACAACACGAAAACGCTTAAAACAAAACATCGGTTAACACGAAACACGTGCTCGGTCCGTTCTAATGCCTATACCTTACTGTATATATTCATTCACTAACGCAAAACGGTTTACACAAAATATCGCTTAACACGAAAATATCTTTCGGGCCCATGAAAATAAATACATGCAATACTCTTTGGATAACACGAAATGGCAATTGAGATAAGGTTTCCCCATGATTGTGGTAATATCTTCGGCTGTGTATTACATCCTATTATTGATATGTATCATGGATTCACCTACGAGCCTAATTCCATATTTGAAAAATGAGAATTTTACCATTAAAACTGTTAACATGAAATTTGGTTAACTTGAAATTCGTTAACACAAAATGATTGTGCCGGTCCCCACCAATTCGTGTTAACCGGTTTTCACTGCACATAAAAAGATATCAAAGTAGTTGAAAACAAATTAAGCCAAAAGTGGCCATATAAGAACTTACTCAGGGCATTCATTATAGTTTTTCATTTCTTCCCTTTCAGCACTGAATTTATCCATCTCTAGACATATCTTTGTTTGTACACTAGGTAATCCTGTAGACCAATCAAAAGCCTGAAAAGTAAATGTGTAAATATTAAATAAAATTGAAATGAAATAAAAAATTACATAATTTACACCACGATATATTTATTCACAATTATCTGAAATAACATCAATAGCAGGGAAATAAAAAATTATGTTAAAATGTTTAATTGCAAGTTAATTCAACAAATATGAACATGCTGTTATTAAATTCATAACTCTGTGGAGCCTGTCAAAAAAGATTTGAAATACACGGATGATCCAATCTGTTGAAATTTAATTATATGGAAATTATTTTGAACTATCAAAAGAGTACCATAAATACAAAAATATATAGCAAGCATACCTCAACACTTTTAGGTATGTTTGATTACCGTATATACTCATGTATAGGTCAACTGCAACTTATTTAATAAAAAGTTTTGTTTTTTCGAACATATCGTTTATAAGTCAACCCCAGTTTTTCAGATGTAGTCAAATGAAAGTTTTTTATTCAGTACTTATTAATCCATTTAGTTCCACGTAAAGGATCCAAAACAGACTATTTGTTGCATCTCTATAATTCTTCAAATATCAAATTAACTACGTGGTGTCAAGTAGCAGCAAAGTAGTGCGATGCCTCCCCCAGATGAGGTGTTTCTTTGTTTACATATTACGGAGTTTACATATTGCACCTCTATCTTGGTCATTCTTTGTCCTGCCACCATCACGTTACCGACCATTGCGTTGACGAAACTTGCTTAATTAATTGCAAAGCATCAGAGATCAACTTAGGATCACTGAATTATATACTAACTTTATTCTTTTATATACACCGATATTTAAATATTCGACAGTTATCAATACAGCTTAAATACAACAATAGCTTCAATTCCATCAAATTTTAACAACTGTAGGGCAAATAACGCCATGCATTTTAACCTAACACAAATATTACTCGTGTATAAGTCGACTCGTTTTTCACTAAAAATTTTGTATTTAAAACTCGACCTATACTTGAGTATATACATTAAGTAAAATAAGTATATCCCATATGAACTCCAAACACAAGAATTCTTTAGAGAATTAAGCACTATAATAAAATTACCAATTAATTAAAATTTATAATTAGACCACAGGTACATTTATTGAATGAATTTTTCATTTCTTGGATAAATTTCATATTGGCATAGCTTAATTGGATCAATATATTTCAAGATTAAAGCAGGAACTGTTTGTAGAAATATGATAGGAATATTCAACAAAGTTGATATGTCTCTCATATAAATGGAAAGATGTGGTAACTTTACAAAAAGATACTGTTATCTGGTAAATTTACAATATACTATTAGAAGCTTTAAATGATAAGGAAATTAGCATAATTTACCCATTTTACTTTGGAATTAATTTACATGCATAGTTCAATTAGGGTTAAAAAATTAAAAATACTTTTTTCCTGGTTATAATATTCTAAACATCATTGCTAGCATGATATGGTTATACCACACAAATTTTATTAACACACTGACTATTTGGATGACAAATTAACACATCATGTTAGCAAACAGCAGAAGATAAACTGTGACATTTCAATGCATCACATAAGCAGAGAATTAATTGATTCTGAAATTCCACTATTTTAAAATAACTAATTTTAACATTCCATCTTTGATGGGGTTCATATCACTTGGCATTGGGCCTTTACATATGTATTTAACATAAATAATTTATAAATTTATACAAAGAAATGAAAACAAGGTGATCCCTTTTTATAATCAATTTTTAATGCTATTAGAATTTTTAAATATTTTATAATTTGTTGGGAAAATTCTTTGTGTGGGCAATGCCATTTGTATAGTATCTTCTGCAGGCTCCATAATAACAATTTCCATTAGAATAATGTTTCATTCCTCAAATTTGAAATATGGAATTAAAAAATTACCCAGATGGAAATATTTTTTTTCTTTTTTAACAGAATTCTCACAAATAAATGCTAGCCTTGTGCATTTTATTCCATAATGGCCTTAAAAGCTCTTTTGCCATTTATAAGAAAGATTAGTATTTTGTATCAGGACTGTATTTCAGAATTGTCCTTAGTTTCCCTGTCATTAATGTTACCAAAATATTACATGTATTGGTGTTTTGTGCATAAAACATACTGCTGTAACATCAAGTCAACTTTCATTGTTTTACTGCAGCAGCAATACTATTTTTCATTTACATGGTTCAATGCCAGAGTATTTTTTGAGCAGAGATGCCCAATCCCAGACGTGTTTATTGCCCTTAGATTGGCCCATCTTGTTTCTGAGAGTGGTACATATTAATTTCAAGCTTCGCTCGTGTTGCTTCGGAAATTGGCATGCATTGCATCCAAGATTAGATAGTACTGCTTCTTACAAGGGGAATCAATGACATTCTAACCACCAATTTTCTTCAAATTTACACGGTTGGTAGCAGTGAGTGAATGATGGAAATCTGTGATGTGAGAAAATGCAACTCTTTATTGTTCTCGAGAAAAATTATCTTAAAAAGTTAAAAAATTCTTATCGCTACGTACGAACTGTAAGAATTCACCTGGACAACACCCACAGTAGCCTAGTGGGCAGTGTGTCTGACTGGGATGGCCAGCTTTGCCCACGTGACAAGGTTGGATACCACGTTGGTCCAGAATGTTTTTCGTGGTAATTTCCCTTTTTTCTTTAATTTTACTCTGATTTTTCAAAAGAATATTGACCATTTTAATTATTGCCTTATTTCGGAAATAATTGCTGGAAAAAAGGCAATAATTAAACCAGACTACAACTAATTTATGTGGCCATTATTTTGGGTTGGGATGGAATGTTATTCAGGAATGAGTGAAGTGCAGGAAAAACATAGGGACAGCTATGGCTTGGGTTATATATAGGAGGGAAATTGATAAGATAAAGGTTTGAGGAGGGAAAATGATTGAAGACAAGGTTTAACTTGAAGAGGATCAGTTTCTTGGATGGTACTTGTCATAAAAGCAGGCAAAACAGAAAGATTGCCGGCAAATTGCAAATTTCCCACAAAGGCAGAGATTTTCTTGAAACTTTAATGGGAAGCCGACATCATTGACGTTCAAAAAGTATTTTCTTCCATCAGTCAATTTTAAGGCGTAACGCATATTTAATCATGTCATAAAAATCGGCACATGCACTTGATGATGGAGTAGTGAATGAATTTTAATAGCGTCTTCCCATGATGCTATATTCTGTTGTTCCTCCAGCAGCAGTGAGCAGTTCTGCAGACGTTTAACAAAATTCTTCACTTGCTGGTAGAACTAAACGTCGCATGGCTGACATAAAGCCATACATTTTGGGGGTATCACTTTCAGTGAGCAAGAGGCATTACCACTGCTGTCGACAAAGACTTTGCCGTACACTGATGAATTTGTCTGTCTTCCCCATGAATCTACCAGCAGCAGAAAATGCTTATCTTTGACAACTGGTTTAAGCACACTCTCTAGGAATGAAATGTAAATTTTCGTGGTTAATTCCAGAAATTGGAGCAGGTCACTACGACATTTTGATAATCTTCAACCAACTGAATATTGGGCGGTATAAGAATGAGTTATTTTGTTTAGGCTACGTTTATTCATCAACACTGATTTGATACCTCTGTGTACAAGAGATGTCAATCTTAGATTGATGCTGACAACTAGTTTGGTCAGTATTAATGATGTAGTTGGAATCAAAATTTATCATTAGCTTCCTTGTCTGTGTCCTGAATTTTTCTGCACTTTCATGCGTTTGTTCTAGTGTTGCCGCATCCTTCTCACTAATATACCTTGTAATTTTTCTTTGTCTAATATGTCTGATTCTTAAAATTTGCAACCCATGAATGAGTGGTGGTGAAGTGAAAATCACTTGACTGAAGAGGGGATGCTGCTGCCATGGTCCACTAATGCAAAATTCTTGTCGTCACCTGTTCATAATTTTCTCTTGCTTCTATAAACCTATGGTACGTCGAAGAATTTATCTTGGTGAATTTATCTTGCTTAGTTCCTCCTCTTTTCACGTCCTCCTCCCACCGTTTCAAGTCTTCCTTGCTCTTCAAACGTGACACCCCTTGTTTTAGAAGAGTTTTCAAGCCATACATTGGATGAAGTTTTGCAAGGGAAACAACCTTTTTCTTGTATTCTAGAGGAATGAAGTCATAATCAATCATTGGTTTCTTCTCTTTCAGAACATAGCGGTCTAGATCTTCATTTTCTTTATCTTCTGCCTCCAAATCATAGCAGTCACCTTCATCGGGTAGAATTAATTCATCTTCCTCAACGATTTCATTTTCTTCAAGCATCTCAAGCACTCTACGAAATATTTCTTCTCCAATTGCTGTAGACCGAGTATAAATTTCTGCTGGTAATTTATGTGAAATTAAATTGTTTTCCAGAAGCAATTCCTTGCAGTAATGCCAAGCATTTTTTAGCTCTTGCTTCAAAACTCTGTCATTCAAGAATGTAATGCTCACTTGAGGGAGTTCATTGGTTTCCTGACTAGAGCCTGGCTGAGGAATCATAATGTTATAAACAAAATAAATTACACGAAAACAGTCAGAATTCAGAATACAACCAAATTACACTTTATGTAAGGATATATACTTACATTGCTGAACTCCAAGAAAGCTGTGTTGCACTAATGTGAAACACGAATGGAAATGGTAGATGATGAATGCTCTTGCTTTCAAACTCTCCCCTCTTGGACAGAAATACATTGTATTCTTTCATCAGTTTTATGTTGAACTTAAATCATTAGGAGTTCATGGAAATCGTCTCCCAGTTGTCCCTCAACCTTACTAATGAGCATACTTTCCTCTCTCCTAACCATCCAAACTCTTTTCTGATTCCTAGCTCTACAGTCCAACTTTCCACCCCCCCCCCTCCAATTATGCCTTACTTCCATCATTCCTGCCTATATGTTGACTGCATGTCAGCCGTACGACATCTTTTTCTACTGGAAAGTAAAGAATTTTGTTAAATGTCTGGTTTAATTATTGTCTTTTTTCCAGCAATTATTTCCGAAATAAGGCAATAATTAAAATGGTCAATATTCTTTTGAAAAATCAGAGTAAAATTAAAGAAAAAAGGGAAATTACCACGAAAAAAAAATCTGGACCAACGTGGGATCCAACCGTGTTAGGTGGGCAAAGCCGGCCACCCCAGTCAGACCCACTAGCCTACTGTGGGTGTTGTCCAGGTGAATTCCTACGGTTCGTACGTAGCAATAAGAATTTTTTAACTTTTTCAGATAATTTTTCTCGAGAACAATAAAGAGTTGCGTTTTCTCACTTCACAGATTTCCATCATTCACCCACTGCTACCAACCATGCACATTTGAAGAAAATCGGTGATAAGAATGTCGTAGATTCCCCTTATTACTGACATGCAAATCTCCCTCACAAAATGAATAAGTTGACAGTGTACTGGTGTTATGTATCAATTGCCTGCTAGTGAAATTTTTAGAAATGTAAAATATCTGGCTACATGACCAGTTCAAAGAGTTGTGTAATTTTTCCAATAATCAGGATTTGAAATTATATAGTGGTCAGTACACCAGAATAAAATTCTTAGATTGCAATATTTGTTTTACACATACAAACACATTTCAGCAAATGATTGAGAGGCTTTTTTGTGATGAATTTCATCAAAAATAAATGCTTCAGATTGTCATCCAACTGCTCTATATTGAATCTTCATTGCTAAATCCAGATAATGCAGCATCATAAGCAATGACAAGGTTCAATATCCATATTATCAAAGTAATATGTTCATTGATTGATCAAATTATTTCTTATAAAGCTCCATTATTGTTGATATTATTCACATTGACAAATTTTGACAATCTAGTGAAAACATTTTCATAAATAATTTCTTTTGGAATGATTGAGCATATTATCTTTACAATGTGGCACACTTTTAGTAAGTGCTTTGTTCTTTCACTTGCATGATGACTTCGTTCCAGCTCGAACATAAAAATTTAATTTCCACCTTTAAGTGTTGTGTATTTCTTCACTTTCTGTTTATATTCCAATAGATTTAAATATATATTTAGATAAGCCACATTTCACTTTAAAGTTTTTAGTTATAAGTTTTCTTGATCTTCCTAAGTTGATGAGGAATCATTTTTCATCTTGTGTTCTGCTGCTTGATGAGACTGGATTTACTTTTCTTTGCATTGTTGAGGTTAAGTTTCACATTTTCCACCAAAATTTGTGTTAATACATGAATGTCATCAAACCACTGAAGCAAATGTAACACATTTTCGTGTTTGAGTAACAAGCCAATTTTTTTCCTTGAGAATGACGTGATCTTGCAGATTTTTTGTTGGAGAGAATGTACTGGCATGCATCTCATTATTTTTCTCAACTTCCAAGTATTTCTTACACGAATAAGAAATTTGTTAGGCTAATGAAGTAACAAATTACCAAAGGTACGTACCACCACATTAACCTAAAGGGAAAAACAAAAAATGGCCAACTTGCAATCTCTTAAATTTAAATCATGAAGGTATGCATTTACCAAACCACAAGTTATGATTACGTAGAAAATAAAGCATGTACCTCACTTAAAACGTCAGTTTAACATAGTAAGTTTATATTTTGTCAATTAAACAATTCAAAATAATTCAAGTGGCCATCTTTGTTCAAATAAGAGATATCAAATCTTTGTATGTTATTTCATAAAAAAATAAATTGATACTTCATATGCGAATATTAACAATCTACTAGATATAAAAAATTGATGTGTGGATAATCAATTCTTTTGGCAAGACGAAAAAGAAAATTTTGAAGAAATGGAGTTAATCTAAATTAAAATTTTGTATTCCAGCATCAAATAATTACTAAATATAAAACCTACCCCTTCCACTTTACTATAAAGTTTTTGTAAAACATCTTCACAGCGCTGAATTGTCTCTAACTTCAATCTGAAGAAAAAATTTGTCAGTTGTTTTAAAAAATATGAACTTGTAAACAGAATTTAATGAAATAATTTCAATTATCAATCATTAATACACAATTAGAATTAATAAATATACTTCACTTTTTATGTGAGTCAGTAAGAATGTTTAAAAGTGATCTCATTTTTACTAATTGCGCCTCTCGGTTTTTATCTTTAGCCCCTTCCAGATGCTCAATCATCTTTTTAAGAAATGGAACATAATGCTGCAGACGCTGAACACGCTGTTGGTATTCCATATCAGTATCAGAGAATTGAGATTCTCCACATTTTTCTTCAAAATCATCATCCATGTTTCGATGGTCTGATGACATACTGATTTATAGACTTGTAGATATAGGATACCTGAAACACAAATAAGGAAACTTTTGGATGAACTTTTCATTGAAACATTAAGAATTTAACTATTCAGACTGACTGTAAGCATTCTTGGTGTGAAATTATCTTCATGGATATTACCATAATATAGGAGAATGACAATGATCTTATATTGTGATAGAAACTGGAGCAAATTTACTACACTACTCTCTCTCTCTACATGTAACAATAAGCTAGCTGAACTGGAATGAAACAATCGAACTAGATTACAATGGAAGACATCATTCACTTCTTTAAATGAGCCTCTCAGATGCCAAACCAACTAACTCCACTTTTTATCAAATGTCTCAATTTCAGTACCTGAGCACATTTGAAATATGTAATTAACTGCAGAAATGAATAGGCTTTGTTGCACGGATAAAACAGCCATCCATGCATCAAAGCTTATTTATTTCTGCAGTGACAAAAAGTGGAGTTAGTCGGTTTGGCATCTGAAAGGCTCAAATATGCCACACATTATAGAATAACCTAATCAACAGCAACAATGAGATAACGAATTTTAAACAGCACCAGTACGCTAATGTTAACATTTCCATACATGCTGTATCGTTTTTTGATTCTAAAATGCATCCAGGGAAAAATCTTTTTATATCCACATCTGGGCAGCTCTAACTATTGTATACGGATCTGTTAACTTAGGAATATCACATTGGACCATAAATCTTCAATAATTAATAAATAAACCAACTTATTGAGAATTGGGTATCCTTAATAAAAATTGGAAATTTATGTAATTTATCAATGAACCGATGATGCAAATATTCTTATAATTAAAACTGTGCAAAAGACGACCATTGGGAAACCACAATAATCAACCGGTATACATCATGTTAACCGGCTAAATCACAAATAATAACGAACAACTGATTTATTGTCATCACTCCTATTTGGGACTTTGAAGTTATGGAAATTATCAAATTTCGACGAATGCAACGTATTGCTACATTCATCACGATTTTTTTAATAAGTAGTTTTCTCGATTTCTATAATTCAATGTGTTCTTTGGAGTCAATGATGTTTTTTTCGAAAAAATATCACTCGGCCTCGTCAATAAATATGAAAATAACACAATCATACAAAACCCACTTCTAATCAGGTTCAAATTTGAATTTTTAAATCAATACGAAAACAATTATAGCGACACCTCAAACAAGCAAATCATCGCTCTTAGCACATAAATGACGCGCATCACTTATGTTGATGGTTGGAATTGCGATCTCACAAAACTGTTATCGCTTATAACCCAAATTATTAAAATGTCAAATTTCCAGAAGATTAAAATACCGTCTTTATTGTATAAAAGTTATCTTTTCTGATAAGAAAATGCGTAAAAATATCGTTGTGCCCCTCAGTAATGATAAAGAAATCAGTGTATAAATCGTGATGATTCAAAACGAAGTTAAAACTATACTGCACTTATGCGGTATAAGGAACAGTGATGCTTATTATTTTACGCTGTTCATATATACTTTTATCCGTGAAAGTGAATAACATATTTAACACAACGACCCAAAAATATATATAATAAAATATAAGACTGCTGCGCTGTCAGAACAAGTAATAGCTCACAGCGAACTAAATTGTTGGTGCATGTTAAAATACCCTTTGGTTTCTCAGATATATCGAGCCAACATAGTGGGTTAATGTTCACAACGTATAAATTCTTTGTGCATGAAAATAAAAACCCCTCGATTAGTATATAAGGCTGATTCCGTTAAGAAAAAGCAAATAAATACTCATTTGAGCTAACTGAAAAAGTAATTCGTTTCGTAAGTAAATTCCACAATTGTAAGATTTAATCGGTCGTCGCACTAAGTTTTAAACCATATACGTAGACCTATTCATGTAATAGAACACAAAACTGGGTATCAGCAAAAACTACGCTATAAAACAAGGAATCTCGCATTAAGCTCTCTTGAATGTCTCACTCAAATGCAAAATGAAACTGAACCGAATGAAACAGAAATAACCGCTCAGTCACAGAAAATGGAACCCTTACTTGAACTAGAGTTATAGAATCTTCCGTACCACTACCACATCAACTACTTCCCTCTTCCTAATAAATGCATATATCCGTCTGCGCAAGTGCCAAACTTTAAGGGTTCACTGAATCTTAGCTGGACTCCAAATCCTTAGTGGTAAACTCGATAGGAGCAATGGTAATATTTTGAGTCCTTTTGAGTAAGAACCCATCAAAACTCGCCATTCCTGTTCAATGTTTTAACTTCTCTAATTTTATTTGAACAGATAATCTAACTGGGCTTTGACGTACAAAATACAGAAAACACCGATGACTCATGACGGTCCACAACCCTTGATTGCTCTCGGGCCGTTACATATCACGTCTATGTCTTAAAACTTCACGGATAAATTAAGTCACAAGAATCAACATAACGTTTGCAATAGCACACAGCCAAAACCATCAGCAAAACTTTAAACAAATTGAAAATCCAATAAAAGTGAGCACATTATTTCGGGTACTTGTCCTATGCACGGCGAAATACAAGAAACAATTTTAAGCAAAAGGATTGAACATGCCCAAACAGAAAAACACCTAGTTCCTAAAGTTTTGTAACATCTTTCATCATCAGTATTGTCCACCGAGGTTAAATATCTATAAATAACGACAGCAAATTCCTTTTATCCTTCACACTTTCGGTGTAGTCCCAATATACAAGTATTCTGACTTTTTTGTTGCATGTATTAATGTTTCATGCACAAGGGTAAAGGTTCTTGTTTAAAGGACGTCTCCTTTAATTTCCTCTGTGCATGTCTCCTCCGATATTTCTGCAGTCTTACCTCGCATTAAATAATCTCTGCCCTCCGCATCAAATCGTAGTTAACTCAAATGACTTATGCTGATATTTTTAAAAGGGAAACTGAAACGTCACAGCTTAAAAAATTATCTTCAGTAGCCACTACGATTAAATCTTAAACACTGACACTTCTCATGGCAGCCATTTTCTCAGGTCTATTCAATATGGCTCTGAACTTCGCGCAATCAACTCGAAGTCTCGATTTCAAGCAAAATCAAAATATTTAGTCTAATTTACAAATCGGTATACGCTCACTTGGGAAATATGGCCTATTTCAATGAGTTTCGATTCCAAGACGTCCGCGCATGTCAAAGTTTGGTATTATTTCCAAGTTTCTAAGATATAACATTCCGATTATTCTCAGTCGATTCAAAACGATGAAGATGTAATTGCACTTAAAACAGTACGAGTAACGTATTCCATGCTGTAAATATATGAAGTAGTTAGCAATAAATATTCACATCTGCACTTTATCTGATAGATCCGTAGTGCTTTTATAAAGTCACGGACCGTCCATTTTTCACGATAGCTTCCTTTCTTCAATATCAACTGACGATCTCCAAACTTCTAAGACGTATCTTCCAAATCCTCGGAAAACAGATCCCAATGGGCTTACCAGTTAGGCCATCATTTTAGTCGTCAGGGTCGGAGAACCTGACTTTCCTCTGACTGGTTTATAAAAATGTGGCGTGCTTCATTTTTCCAAAATCACGAGCCCATGGTTCAAACATGGCCAAACAACATTATGCCTTCAGTTTTCTTCTTAGGGCAGCAACTTCGGTTTGTTAAAATCCAAATCCGGGTGTTTCTACGGCTCATGTTCCTTCACTTATTCACATCCTTCTCAGATGAGATTCCAACCACGTCAGTAATATCACCAAGTCCCATTGGTACTACGTTACTGTTGTAGCATGTGTAATTTCCGTAAATTATTTTCCAGGAAAAGGATGGCATAAGTAGTTGGATGAATTGTTAAATAAATAAATAATGAATCATCACACTATTACAATAAACGTTTATTACACTTCCGCCGAATACCCTAAAGTAGCTTCCATCTCCAGCGCCTTCGTCATATAAGGGCGCCATTACCACAACGAGGGTGTTCACAACCACGATTCTTTCCGTAGTTAATTGACTAACTTACCTCTTAACACATTATCTGATTATATCCGACAGAGAGGAATATTTGACGATTTTCTAATCGAAGTTACTACAACGTAACACACCATGGATTTACTGACAAGTACGACAGTTACTAACGCAAAAACTCGATTATCATTTTCACGCTTAAGAACGAGAAATACGAGGGAACCGAGAGAACCTTTGAGGTGAGTTATCATTTTGCTACCAATAGGTAGCGCATCGGTGGCGGCTCACAGCTGAACGAGAATCACGTAGGGTCATAGATCGTGGAAACTCATTTGCTCGTGCATAGTGGTGCGTAGCTTCCAGGTGGGACATCACTCAAAGTAAACAAGATAATTCTAACGAATTTAATGTCGTTATCAAACAATAAACTTAGAACTTCTGCTCAGAGCCCTGATATTTGGTAGGTATTACACGAGTGCCATCCTTTCATCTTCGCAGTTTTTAATTGCAAAATGAGTTGTTCTTTGCAATAATGTGGAACTTTGCACGATTTACGCTGTGAAACAGTTACGCAGCTGCAGGTAGTATCGATTTTATCGATATTGAACAGCACTTTGTCTTACTACTACCGTGATTATGCAATGTGCAGGCTTGCCACGTAACTAAATAGTGTATCCCTTGATTGGCAACCAAACGTTTCGTATTCGGTGCGCTCCTTAAGCTCTTTTTGCGGGCACCTACCGTTGCGAGGTATTCAGATATGTCCGAGTGGTTATGTAGCACCACCTTTAACGGAAACCACAAAATTGATTGATTACTCGAAACAAGCGGGCGCGGTAACGTTACGGTTTTATACAGTCGCAGTAAGCAGTCTTCCCGGTCGTTTTTCGCAAAATGTATTCTTCTTACTTTTAAGCTGTCTTGGGGTAATGATTATACGCATCACTCATGTCTATTCGTTTAATTTGGAACAAAACCATGACATATTACATTTCCATTGAATTATGTGAAAAATTTATGGCAGTGAAACAACTCAATTAGCAAATATGTAATTTTGTTAACACTGGGAGCTTTTCATTGGTTTCAAATGTTTAAATTAGAATTGATTTATACAATGTATATAACAAATGAAATTAATATCAGTTTTTGCTAGCAGTATTGTCGTTTTACAGTCCTTCACAAGCATGCACAACCACACTAATGTGCATATGTAGCTCATGAGTAGGTTCTAATGTTATCTTAAACTTCAAAGGTAAATTAAGTAGACTAATTCACTTTTAAGCATGTATAACTGTTGTAATAATGTAAACTTATGGCTCATAATTCAGCATCTTCAGAAATTAATACAGTTATTCTTGGTGCAACAACCTGATTTTGGGAATAAAACCTCAAAGCATTAAGTCCTCTCTTCACGTCTTCTATAGCATCATAACAAATGAAGCACTTGATACTTACCATCCTTTTATCAGTAAAAAATGTACATCATTGGCAGAATGCATACAAAACTCAAATTTCTAGGCATGTAAGGTACTAAATAAACCATAATTATTCTCCATAATAACCACTGGTATATTTTATAGCCCTGTTGTGCTGATGGGTACAAATGAAATTAGGAAAAGCACCTTCCCAGTTTGGTCTGAAAACCCCTATAAACTTAAAAAAAATGTTCCACTTTTACAGATTCCTTAACTCAACACATTATTTTAATTTAGAGTGGATAGTGCAACCATAATGGGTAATCAAGCAAACATTTTCATTTATGTATGACATTCATACACCAAGAAAGGGGCTGATAACTCAAAGAACTTCATCTGTAGCTCCTTTTCCAACAATGTAACAAGCATACAACTGTTACAGAATCTTTACAAAAATATACTAGTGCCACCATCAAGACAAAAAGAAATAAAAACAAAAGAAAACTCAGGTTGCACCACCTGATTAATTGAACTTAGATCTTTCTCATAATTTTCAGGACCCCTGAAAAACCTCCCCTATCCGAGGGGCACATGGAACATTGAATACAGGAAAGAAAAAAGTAAATATAACTAGCACATACACACAGAGCTCACAAAACATTCTTCATTCATAATTAGCAGTCTTAAATGCAACTCACACCTATTGGCCTACTTATTTTTTCTCTAATCATTTTTACAGGGATGCAATCTCACAAATATTTGTATATATATATATTTATATATAATATGTACATGTCTAGAAGTTGTTTCCTCTTCAAACAATATTGAAAATCTCATTGCATGAACATCAGGAGAGAAGAACGCAAAGTCATGCCATTGGGTAGTTTAAACTTTTTCCAACTTCCTTACCACGCTACACAGCCTTATATTTCTGTCACCATCCCCACAAGTGGGCTTTGTTTTACAAATGGCAGCACCATTTTCCCATTGGATAACACGCAGAGAGATGCAAAAGTACAGTTGGAGAAATTGGCTACTGAGTTTGGGTGCTTCATAATCTTGATTATATGATTGGTAGGTTCCTCGCTTCACTGATCTTAAATTCTACAATAACCACTTTATAAAGAAATAATCCTGCGTTAAAGTAGGCAAGGGGAGTAAAATTAAAGATACACGTTGCACATTTCCCATTCCCTACTTCATAATTGTTCTGAGCAACCATGTACAGACTTTTTTTTTTAACTTTTCCACTCTCATTTTCTTCATTAGCATGTGATGAGAGAATATGGATTTCACTGGGTCACAGTGGGCAAAAAAATACAAATTGGTTCATTTCTTCAAACGTTGAACTTCAATTTCTCACAGAAGTAGCAGCCTGCTGAAGTCTTTCCACTTCTTCAAGACTGAGAGCTCGCTGCGTGGATACTGGAGGCATGTCTGGCAATTTCCCAGCTCTTGCCTGAGCTAAGAGTTCTGGGGAAAACCACCGGGCCAACTGATTGGTAGGAGAAGTTGACTGAGCTGTATTAGATCCAGGCCTGCCACTAGGGTTGCCTAGGGGTAGGAAATTAAAAAATTCATGATCATAATAAAAAGAAGAAATACAGATGCCCGTTTAAAAAAAATGTTAACTTATGGCAAACTCAACTGCTTTAAAATAATAGCAGTGAAACATATCCCCAACAAAATGATAATGTATGTTTTAAGGCATACCAGCTTGGTAGATGACTCAGTTGGCACTAGAGAATTGCATCTTGGAATGGACAAAGAATGAGTTCAATGGCTAAGCAAATAATTTAATAATTAGTTTGATATATAACACATTCTAATATTCAAAAATTAAATAACATGGAAAAAACAGGAAATGAATATTTGAATTCATCTCACAAGAATGAATTACATCGCAAATACTTTTATTAGTGTTACATCATTAAATACCTTATTCACCCAAATGTTCTCATTTAGCACTTGAAAAGCTAACATTTATCTGACATAAAATGAAATAATTCAATGCAGGTCAATAATTTTACCTCAAGATAGATGACATTCCTTTCAGCACTGGAAAATAGAATTTAATACTATAACACCACAAAAACTGGTTTGGGAAATGGCATAAAAACAATAATTTGTGTTTTCTGGCATTGGCCAAAGAGAATATTACCTTCTGAACAAGTGTCGTCTTCTGGCATGAGAAATGAATAGAACCATAATGATGCACATTTCATACAGGTTGAAGTTTTGTTTATAAGTCTATAAACTTTGACAACAGAATATTGATCACATTGAAAAGAATTTATACAACATTAGAAACACCAAGTCATTTAAGTTGTAATGGAAACTTGAATGTCTATGGCAGAGTTTCCCAACATTTTTAGTGAGACTGCACTCAAAATGAGAAAATGAATATTTTTTTGCGACACCCTTCAGAACACTTCACGGCACCCAGGTTGGGAAACACTGGTCTATGGAATCACCGAAGCAAACTTACGATGCAACAGGTAAAAAGAAAACTAAATTGCATCAAGTGCTGGGACCGATGAATATAGTTATTTATATTTTACTAGCATAATTTCCTGTTGAATTTCAACGGATTTAGTGAAGCTACTACAGCACAACATACAAACTCTTTAAAATATATAGTAGATACTTTTTAAATTACAATTAGCTTTTCTTAACAACTAATCAGATTTGCTTGTAATAATCCGTTTCCGAGCCTATTGCATTCAAATATGATAATTTTACTTCCTATCATATTACTTTTGTCAGTACACCAGATAAATGAGCTTATTTACGTTAATAAACATTATAATGTAGAATATAATGATTTTACTTACAAAAAATTAAGATTCCAGTATTCAATAGACGAAAGAAGGTTCAACTACTTTCATCAATAAACGCTTCCTGAATAATAATCAGTATCTATTTACGTTGCTATCCATAAACATCGATCGTTTCGTTGCTTAAACGAAAGTGAGAATCGAATAACGTTAAACTTTCGTCTATTTATAAGCTTCACTGAAGCTAACTGAATCAGAGGTAACAATGATGGCCACCTTGGTTACGCCTGGAAAGAGTATGAAAAATCCATAAAATTTCTAAACAAATTGCGTATTTCTGAAAACTTCGACCATGTAACGTAAACTTCGCAGGAATAAGATAGTATAGAGCTTTATTCATCAAATAAAGCAAAAACGAAAAAAATCGGTCCATATTTACGTATTTTATTGCTTGAAGGAAGAATACCTTGTAAGTCAAGAAATGGATTCATACGTGTTATCTTATGGAAAAATGTTAATCCCCTATATTGGCAGCACTGATTAATCCCGGTTGACCAAACCTTGATAATTCACTAAGAATGTAAGGAAGAATCGTACCAAATTTGGTTATTCTAGCTTTTATTGTTTAGGAGAAGTTCCATGAATAAACACACAAACCAACAAACACACGATTCAAAATATATTATAGTAGATATAGCTTATTATTTTCTATAAATAAGAACCCTCTTATATTCAAATAAATAAAAAACAATGGGTAGTTGGATACATATGAATATTTCTGAAAAATGACTTTGTGCACTATGTCTTCTAAGGTGTTGCAGCAAGTAAACAGTAAAAAACATCCCATGTGACAAAAATTCAACATCTTTGACATTCAGAAATATTACAGCACACAAATCCACATTTAAATAAAATGATTTTAGTGAAGGAAGCTGGATAACAGCATCAGTGGTTATAATGTGACAAGATGTTAAAATGCTCTACTTTGTAGAAAATCCCTAGCCACTTGCATTACAGTAGCTAAAATGTCAAAGCTAACATGGTGCCTTGAAACGTCAAAATTATTTTTAAATTGCAATTGCCACATACAACGAATACAGAGCCAAAATATGGATGTCCAAAGAAATGAAGCTTTAAAATATTGGACTGGACACATTAACATCCACATACACAAAAGGAAGTCTTCCTCAGGAAAACATTTTCTGTTATAGACTAGAATTAAATGGGCTGGATAAATCTAATGTCTCTGGAGTAAGATGTATTAGAACATAACCCAAAAACATTAGCATGCCCACCAGAAATATAGACTTAAGGAGGAACCTCTATTTTAGGCATGCCCGATTACCACCCCTGAATTTCATGTATGTTATAGATCATGATTTACTCTATCGATTGGTGTAAAAATACTATGGGGTCACCGTAGATTTAACGAAGATTTTTAAGCTTGAAGAAGTGCAAATTTCGGTTCAAACTGCATTGCCTTAATGGCCGAATGATGTCCTCTGTTCACATATGAATTTTTTTACATGAAATTACACAAACATACGCACTGTCATATGTAATTAACTTCCTGTTGTTCATAATACAACCTAAAATCATTTGCAAGTACTAAAAAAGAAATCAAAAAAATGTAATACAAATATATTTTATTTATTGCAGCTAATTTCATTAATTGCTTTACAAATTTTTTCAATTATTACACAATTTTTGGCCACATTCTTACATTTAATTATATTTTGAAGACCTTCATTGCCACCATTTCTATATGAACTCAGCAATACTCCAAGGCTCAACCCTCGTTCAGCCAATCGCCCAATCATGTACCCTGATATTCCCTTTTCTTTCAGCTCTTTTAACATGAACATATTAATTTTCTTTTGCACCAGAAACTCTCGTCTCCTCAAAAAGACTGCAGAGTGAAGCTAGAGCTCTGAATCATGGTGTCATTAATCTCCAGCTTTGCAATCAGCAATTGTAAATTAAATGCATCAGAGTAGGCACTGTGTGCCATCACTGAAAAAGTCTCCAATAAATTCCTTCATTAACACTTCCTGTGTGTAAGACTTCCTGCCAGGAAGGACCTTTTTAAAAAGTGGGTAGCTGTCTGTGAACCCCATAACTATGTCTGAGAACTCAGACATCATTTCCCATTTTTCTAGAGCATTGATGATCATACGAGCATCAAATTTGACATTGTGGCCAAAGAGTAGAACCTTTCTGCTTTGTTTTAATACCTTAAGGAATTCTGGTATCTGTCCTTCTGGCTTAATATATATAGAAAAATGAAATTTGCTAATAGCACCTATTTGAAGTATTTCACTGGAATCGCATAAGCCGGTAGTTTCAACATCAAAAGAAACAATTTCAAATTCCTCTTCAAGAGGGATTGCAACTTGGGTAGTTAAACACTCATTACTTAAATCAAAACCCATGCCACTCTGATAAGTCTCTCCTTCTCTAGCTTCTTTCACCTTAATTACCTTGTTTGTTTTCAAATTCTTGAATAGTCTTTTCTTTTAAATTCTAGGGATTTCTTTTTTAATGCCATTGCACTTCTTTTAGCTGCAAGCTTTTTCCTATATCTCATAGTGTTCGACCCAGGTGACAAAGACAAATGTTTCTTAACATTCACCACATAGCTCACACCCATATTTTTTTGGCACACTGCTGCTGCCACTTTGAAATCATTAGACTCTGATGAGCCATAATGCCTTGATTTGGGAGCTTTGCTGGCTACAACAGAGTTAAAACTTCCATTGCCTTGGGTTGAGCCACAAGGAGCCAAATTGTCTGCATTGTTAGCAAACTTCTCAAATACCTTCGTAAGGCTTGCAAATCAACTATCTCCTTCCAAACCCATTCCCCTAGGAAGCCCCTTATGATGGTATGTGCTTGGACTTTTTAAAAATCCACACCATGATCCACATTCATCATGAATGTTGAATGAATGAGGCACAATGTTCAGAATGGCTTTTCTGAGATCATTTGGCTGTCCTTTGTTTTGCTTCAGTGCATACCCAAAGCATCTTTGCAAGTATTTAATTACAGTAGGATTTAAACACTTGTAAGTAAACTGCAATCTATACAATGCATTCCCAAGGTTTTTCTTTGCATGATTCAAATCAGATATTTTTTTCACATTGCCCACTTCAATCCTAATTTTTGATATTGTAGAGGAGTGCTGCTGCTTAATAATTCAACTGCTAAATCAGCCTCCATTGCTTTGGCACTTCCAGACCAGTTTCGGTGGCAACCATGATCTTCATTGCCATATGAGCAATCT
Source organism: Uropetala carovei (assembly GCA_036926305.1). Taxonomy (NCBI): domain Eukaryota; kingdom Metazoa; phylum Arthropoda; class Insecta; order Odonata; family Petaluridae; genus Uropetala; species Uropetala carovei. The sequence goes on along the minus strand of JAXCHB010000045.1, from coordinate 23,512,672 downwards.
TGACAGGCAACATTTCTGGTTCCAAATGCTAAAACCTTTTTTGAGTGTAGTCCAATCAAACATCCATGCCCAGTAAGACTGGAATAGCTCCTTCCATTCCCTCTTCTCTGCCATCCCATATCATAAGAGGCAAGTATGGGAGAGACTATGATTGCAGTACTTGGTCCACTACAAAGATAAATAATGAAATCAAATGAAATATATACTCACAATATTTAATTAAAAATCACAACCATTACTTGAAGGATACTAACATCATATTTAACAACATTACAAGAACCCAGATTTCATCGTTAGTATATTAGAACAGTAACTATATGCACAGAATGTATCTTTAAAAATCACAAATATATAAATCATTGTCATCATATCATGTCTGAGAAATTCACTACAATCTGAAAATTATAGATTTATCTATGGTAAACAGTTTTTGTGTATTGTTTTATAGAGAAATGAAATAAGTTATTTAATACTATTATAAAAATTAGAGTTATTTTTTAGAAATTCAACAATGAATAAGTTTTACATATAATCTTCCTAGGCAGTGAGAAATACATTTCTATGTAATACATATGTAGTTTATGTAACTGTAATAAAATATTAAAACTTTTGTTTTCAAGATATTTTATATCATATCAGAGTAAGATGAATTCAGTGTAGACAAATTGGCAAAAAAGTGGAACAGAAAATTTATTCATTGTTGAATTTCTATAAAATAATTCTAATGTTTTAATAATATCAAATGACTTATTTCATCTCCGCATAAAACAATACACAAAAAGTATTCACCACAGATATCTCTATAATTTCAGTTTGTAGTGAATTTCTCAGACAGATGATATGATGACAATGGTATATATATTCATCAATGAATAATTTTTGCTGTAGATTTAAGTATTTAATTCTAACAAAGTTAGAGCAAGTACTGCTTTTTTATATCTTATATGTGTCAGATACCTATCCATTACATACGAAATAAATATTTTAAAATAGCATTCAACATTTAAAAAAAAACAATATTTAAACTATTCACTGAGTCAATGTAAATACATATAATGTACCTTACCTATATTTTTATCTTCCAATGCAGTCAGAAATACAGTATAGCATGACAAGTCTTAGTTTGGTTTAAATGTAAAAAATTAGAAATGGAAAACTGAACTGATATACTTTTAATTGGTTTGCATTACTTTTTAAATGAGTCCAATTGTCAGCTGACCAATACATGTTGGTACGTGTTAGGGAATAGTTTCCACAGTCACATTGTATAACTTGTATACAGTCGCGTATTCAGATTCGTAGCGATCGCATGTGTCTTTAATTAGTGTGATATTGCTGAAGTTCATATTGGAATGTCTTCAAAAAAAAAGCTGAAAACCCCTCCAGTAGTATTATGAAGCATAAATATAAATCTCTTTTTATTGAACAATAAGTAGATTTCTTAAGAAAACTTGAAAAATGTGCTTCAGTTAAGAGACTTTGTGAAGAATATAGCGTAGGCAGTTCTACTGTGTATGACTTGAAGAAACGAAAAAGTGAGTTGCTGACATTTTATGCAGACAGTGACACTTCTAAGGCCGAAAAACATTACACACTTCCAAGGTCAACGATAGAGTATTGTTTGAATGGTTTCGACAAAGAAGAAGTGAAAGTGTACCGGTATCAGGCCTATTGCTAATACAGCAAGCAAAGAAATTCCACAACGATTTGAAAATCAATAAAGCTTGTGATTATTCGCAAGGTTGGCTTCATCGCTTCGCCATGGAATACGAAAATTAGCAGTGTCTGGCAAAAAACTTAGTGCCGATTCGGATGCTGCCGAAACATTTGTAGAGGAGTTTACCAAGTTAATTTCGGATGAAAATCTTACTGCAGGGCAAATATATAACGCGGACATGACAGGATTATTTTGGCGATGTCTTCCTCGGAGCACACTTGCAGCCGCCGATGAGGATATGGCATTTGGAGTGAAGGAGTCAAAGGAGAGGAGAAGAAGATGTTGAAAACTGGATGGAAATCGACTATGAAGTGCCTGTAGTGAATCAGCTAACTGACGGAGAAATAGTTAAAATGGTTTTGGAACCTGAACGTGAGAATTATGAAAAAAAAAGTGACGATGATGACAATGCAGCTGCACACAAGCCTTCAATAGACCGTTGCATAGAATTAGTCACTGATACAATATCGGCTTTAGAGCAGCGGTCATGCATCGAATCACAGGATATGATGAATTTGTACCTAATTACAGATAAACTTATTAACGAAAGATCACTATGTATGAAGCAATCTGTGTGATATGTTCAAGACAATTTTGCAGAAAAAGCTTCCAACACTAAAATGAAATGAAACTTGCATTCCCGCAACTAAAGACGCTGTCTCGACCTTATCGTCTAGCCATCGAGAGTAGAAACGAGACGTGTAAATTGGTAAGTGTGCGTTAAATTTGCTATGACCTTATTCCAAATTCGTCCACTTGTTAATGATTCTTTCTTTTATAAGTTTTGGCATAAATTTTGGATTTTAATGTTATGCATTTTATTTTTTTACGTATAGGCCATGATATGGTATGAAGGTGCAGTGGCGTAGCCAAGGGTGGCAAGAGGGCAAGACGTCTATTATGATTTATTTAATATTTTGCATGTTTATTTACATACATTTTGTGTATGTATTTCATATTTTAAAATATTCAGGCGTGATTTCTGATTAAATTTTGAAATACATTATATAGATTACAAAAAACTTTCTTTTGTTTTATCCAGCATTAGGCCGGTTTTCCCCTGGATACATAGGCAATGTGCAATGTTTTTCAAAAAACCGGAATTTTCTAAAATTCGGCTCGCGCTAGGTCCCGAGGGTGCCGGATTTATGAGGTTCTACTGTATTTCTCACCGAGTAGGAAGATTAGATCTAAGGTATTGTTTACATTGTTTCGATAGGTAGTTTATATAATTATATGAAAATGTTATATGTTAATTAAATTAAAGACTAATTTAGTATATAATGGATATGCACTTATAATGTATACTAATATAATGCTTATTGCTTGCCTTGATATGACATTTTATCTTGATACAAAATTCTTTAACATTAATTAGAGTTTACAGCTACATAATGTATTACCTACTGCATTGTAACGTTTACATTGATTCAATAAACAATTTAAATATTTACATAAACATTTTGAGTGCAAATTCAATTGTATCTCTTATGTTTTATATAGGATCTACTTATTTGACATAAACCATTGTTAAGATTTTGACATGAACATAGTGTATTTGCTTTACCTTGATTTTAATTAAGATCATTAACAAGGTAATTAATCATCACATATGGTCATATATACAGTATCAGCCTTTGTCAATCTGTCATTTGAAAACTGAATTAAATTCTAAACATTTTTACTCGGTAATATAAGTGTCTTTTCAAAATTCCCGTTGAATTTCAATGGGCTTTTCTGCTAGTGAAATAATAATACAAGTTTAACTTACCCTTTTTGATTTGCATCCTCCAGTTCTTCCTCTGAATCCGTTGTAGTCCCTATAAAAAACAATTAGTTAACAAAATTATGACAGAAATACAAAGATACACAAAACTTTTATTTGATAAGAAGGGATCTAATTTTATCATGGGTTTCGGCATACTCTAAAGTCTTTTCCAGCAGAGAAGAGGCAGTACAGCTGCTGTTTGCCACGTTTTCAATTACTGGTCCAATTTTTCTTTTGTTCCTCTTCAAAAGAGATGCATGGACTTCTGGAACGTTTAGGCACGTCAAAAATGCATTCACATGGGTCAGTCCTATACCAGCATCGACCATACCTAATAAAGAAGCACGAAAAATATGCAAACATACATATAAGAACTTATAAATAAAACTGCAAAAATGGCTATTAATTCAATCAACTACAACTACTGAGCTCAGAAAATTCTTACCTAAAGCAGCCTTCAAATTGACGTCGTAAGTCAGCTGATTTGTCTCTTGACTGGAATGGCTTTTTGATGTCAAAACAGTTTTTTGAAGGCAACACTTTCGACAATGGAGAGTCCATTTACTAGCTAGCCCAATCACTGTTTCTTCAATAATATCAAGAAGTGACAGCACACTATCTCAACCTGAGCAAAGTAACTGCTGGGCCAAGTATCTTATGTCTATAATTCTGCTCTCTTCCACAATAGCAGGGGTGTCTCGATCCACATTCATCGATCCAGGCCCTCTGTGCAGGTTTTTCAAGCTGTTCACTTTGGATTTCTTTGAAAATCTACCTTTAATTCGCGGTGTTTCATCCATAATTTTGGAAACTCAAACTGATTTTGAATAACAATTCAAAACTTCAACACAGGTCATCAATCGACAGCAGAACACCAGCGTTTAGTCCAACATTACAGTGTTGCCAAGCATTGTAGGGTACGATTAGTACAATATATTTTCAGTAGTTGTTTAAAAATATGTCTTTTGAGGTTGATAATAGTGTATTTTAATACTGAAAATGTGGAAATGTTTCTTATTTATATGGTAAAATATGATTTCATAGAAATTAAAATTAACACTTGACGATGAGAGTCAATATAAATACTACTTTCCTAAAGTAAGTTAAACTCTTTCTACCATATATTGGTATGCTTTGTAACCTGATACAAGTGTTCAATAATCGCCACAAAAAATGAGAGACATACCTGAACTTGAATTTACACATATGCACTCAAGTTATTTATCTTATGAATACAGTACTTTGAACTGCAGGTTCCCCCTTAAACCCTCCAAGAATCTGACGAATTTTATTGTTTAAATTACTTCAAAAAAGTATTATTAAATTTTGATTTTATCGTTTGATAAAAGTCAAAAAATTGTTTCTTTGCAATAAATCTGAAATATTTTCATCATAAGAAAAGAACAATACAAATGGGTGAAAGGTGTAATTTTGCAAGCAATGGATTCATGATTCAATCAAAAAAAAAATCTGATGTTCCCAGCACATGGCTTTCTTCCTACAGAGCAATGAATGTGATTGCTCTCGACATCAGCATCCTTAAGAATAATTATCAGCAATTCCACTCATTAATAATTTTAACACATTGAATGATTTTCATACTGAAAAATACTTGAAATAACTTTTCAGATTAAAAATAATATTAACCACTTAAGATGTATTGAACGAGATAGTCTCGTCTGCGGTGGTTTGGCCATTTTCCTTTATCCCAAGATGGTCTCGTCCACAGCAGTCGTGTCTATTTTTGTCATCCCGAAAAGGTCTCGTCTCAGCGGTTGGTTGTATTTATCTTATGCCGAGATAGCCTCGTCCGCATGGTCAGGTCTAGCATGTTTATCCCGAGATGGTCGCGTCCTTAGCGGAAAATTTGAACCCCATAACCGAAAGTTTTTTTTTTGTGGGATGCATGATATTTTGTTGTCTTTCATACTGCGCTTCTATAGTAATTATTGATTATAATAAAATATATTATAATGACACTATATTGTTCTATAAATTCGTTGCCTTTGTTTTTTGTTTTTATAATATTTATATTGTTAGTAATATTTGTCAAGTACCCTTATGTGCAGAAATTTAGTTTTACTTATTTTTCAAGGATAAAAGGTTTTTTATTCCCATGACCTCCAAGGAGTAGTAGGAAAAGACATCCAAGGAAAAGATTCACAGAAGGGTTCGGAAGAAATAAATGCAAACGAGAATCACTTCTGCTTCCACAGGGTAGGGATATGCAACCCCCCCTCATTATGATCGTCATAAACCGCCGATGCCTGGGTTCATGTCGTTTGTCGGTAAGTGTGGAAAGGGAAAAGGCATCTGCCTGCACCTCTTTCCTTTTGTCAATCCAAGAAAACGAATCCGCAATCCTTCAGTGGGTGGCAGCTTCATTTCTTCACTGTATCATCCTTCCGATGAACAAAAGATTTCCAATGAGGACATGGATTCGGCAGCGGCAATAGCACAACCTTATAGCCTTGCCGACCAGAAAAGTCGTGTTCAATGTGGACGCGCCTTCAGAAGCATGCAAGCGTACTTCTACCGCACGTGTACATTGGCAAGACATCTATTGTTAGAATTGGAGTTCCTCTTCAAAATATTTTCCCCAAACATTTACCCCGAGCCATCTGTGTGGGTTACGGTATATCTTTTTAGAATTGGAGTTTCTCTTCAAAATATTTTCTCCATCTTTAGTTTGTGTATTTGCTTCTGAGTGGTAACACGTATATTCGCCTTCTGCCGGAAAACTACTTTCTGTAGGACATATTCAGTTTTTTTACTATTGTGCCAATTTCCTTACGTTTACGTATTTTTCATACCCTTATTTCGATATGGAGTCTGACACTGACAGCGAGTGGGTTGATATCGACATTAGTGTTTCTGGAAGTGAAACAACAATATCAGGACAAAGTTCGCTTTCTGAAAGTGATCACGAGACAGCTGAATCATCTACTGTGTCAGGATGGACCCGTATCGACACTACTACTGATCTTCCATCCTCTCCTTCCACATTTCAATTTTCTGGAGAGTCATCAGTGAATCCAAAAATACAATCCTATACTGATCTGTTGGACTATTTCAATTATTTCTTTGACGATTTCATAGTGAATAATATTGTGGAACAAATGAATTTGTATACCGATCAGTGTAATAGGGTGCAAGCTAGCACTTCACAAGGTCAAAGTCATTGGCCTCACACAACTTCAAATGAATTACGCGTTATTTTTGCTATAGCAATGGCGCAAAGCGTAGTGGTGAAACCCGAGGAAAAGTTATATTGGTCCAAGAATCCAGTGATTGAAACACCCTTTTTTCCAAAAATCATGTCCCACCGGAGGTATGTTTCAGTGAAACGATATCTTCACTTTTCCGATAATGAGAGTTTTAATCCCAACACCCACCCCAATCTGAAACTCAATAAAATCTGGCCAGTTTATGAATGTCTCAACAAGAAATTCCAAGAAGCCTACACTCCCCAACTAAATGTGACAACAGACGAAGCCTCATGCTTTACAAACGATGGTTGGGATGGATTCAGTACGTTCCATTGAAACGCGCAAGATTTGGCATGAAGACATTTATGTTATGCGAATCAAAGTCAGGGTATATTTGGTCAACAATAATTTATACCGGAAAAGGTACTTTGTTTAAGAGTGATATTCCAAATCTCCCGATTTTATCACAAATTGCGATGGCCTTGATGAAAGCACTACTGAATAAAGGACACTGCCTGACGACGGATAATTTTTATACATCCCCAGAGTTAGCAGATATCTTAGTGCTCCACAAAACAGACACATATGGTACTCTAAGAGTGAATCGTAAAGGAGTTCCACAGAATTTGAAGACTCCCAAGAAATTTTCGAGTGGACAATTGGCAGCCTATCGACGTGGAAAGGTTATGGTAATACGCTGGAAAGATGAAAAAGATGCATGGCTCCAAAACAGTAGAAGTTGAAAAAAGAGGAGTAAAAAAGACAAAACCTGAAGTGGCTGTGGATTACAGTTTTACCATGGGGGAGTTGATCAACACTTGTCCAACTACCCAATTCCAAGAAAGCGCAGAGAGAAATACTACAAAAATATATTTTACCATTTGTTAGAGCAAGCTCAATGGAATTCTTATATTCTATTTAGTAAAACTGGAGGCAAAATGAATCATTTGCAGTACAGACTCACTATAATTGATAGACTAATTGAGAAATATCATTCCCCTGAATTTTCTTCCAAAGGAGGATGTCCTGGAAGTATTCCCAACCCCTTGCGTTTGACAGGAAGGCATTTTCTAGAACCCATCCCAGCTACAGACAAAAAAGCAATGCCAACTCGACGCTGTGCCGTTTGTTCGGTAAAACTGGACAAAAAAGGAAAGAAAGTGTGCAGAGAAAGTAGATACTATTGCCCAGATTGCAATGTAGGACTTTGTTTATCTCCTTGTTTCAAGATATATCACACTAAATTGGATTTTTAAATAAATGTACTTTTTTGTAATTGTGCTAAACTCTTTTTTATTGACGGTACTAATATTTTTCATTTCCTATTGTTAATGTAATCCAATTTTTTTAGGACCAATTTGTAGGACTTTGTTTATCCCCTTGTTTCATGATATATCACACTAAATTGGATTTTTAAATGAATGTATTTTTTTGTAATTGTGCTAAAATCTTTTATTGTAAGGGTACTAATATTTTTTATTTTCTATTGTTAATGTAATCCAATTTTTTTATAAAGCATTTACCTATTTATCCTAAAAAATTAAAATGAACAATTTTTCTAACTTTTAAAACTTTTTTATTTCTTAAAAATACTATTGCCACAGAACATTAATACCTAAACTGACAACATTTTCCATTTTTTACGGAAAAATAATTTCCTGATTAAGAATTAAATGTTTTTTTTTCGAGTATATATGTATTGGTTATGTTTTAATGAAATAAAAAAACCTGCTTAGTTTTGGACCTATTTTGCAAAAATAACCCGAGCATTAACCGGTTAAGTAAATAAAATTGTTAGCTGTTGCTATAGATAAAAAAATATTGATGCACAATTAAAATTACCCTTGGTATCATATGCATCACTAATAAAAATTAGAAAATTTTATCACAGCAATGGAAACAATGGTATCATTTAGCAACTGATGACATTGGCATGTGACACATTCATTTCTACTACAAAATTAGTAAATACGATTGTATATGCATGTTTAAACACACTAAAACTTACCAGACTTAACCCCCAAAGATGAAGGATGCTGTGAACGATCCATTCCAACTGCTCCACCCATTCCAACATAAGAATTTTGGTTTAGAAGTAGTTGTTGAAGGGAAGGGTTAAGACCATGTGGTATTGAAAAACCTCCAGTATTCATTCGATTTCCTGTCCCACCAGCAGCTCCTCTGTTCTGCATCCCTGCCATTTGATTCTGCAACGATTGAACTAAAAAGAAAAGAAATTTTCCATTTAATTATCTCTAATCGGAAACTACCATGGATCAGCTGATGTTCTTAATATAACAATGAACTTCTACAATGAGGCCTGTTAGGTCTCAAAAAACATTAAGATACCTTTCAACATTTTAAATTTCAACTATCCCTCCCCGTTGCCCGGTGATCGGGTTTGTACATGTCACAACAGGCCATGAGTTAGCAAGCTTTAGGGTACTTTTGTATTATTATGGCGCAACAGTCAAATTGGGATTTTACACATTCTAAAGTACTGTAAAAATTGTAGACTGCAGTCTTCAGTGTAAATATGTTGTAGAACACACGCTATAGTGTAAATATCTCTGTAGGCCGCACGCTATAGTGTAAATATCTTGGTAGACTGCATGCTATAGTAGCGCCATAATTTCTTTCTAATACTCCAATGCACGAATCGCGCCCTTTTGTGATATGCTGTACACTTTCCTAACTTGTTTTAATTTGTGGTTGGTTTTTTAATCCAGTTCAATATGATAAGCACAATGTCATTGAGCTGATATATAATTCACAAATCAAATACGTATACAGTAATTGTCTTTTAGTAGTCAAACTATCATATTTAGTACTTTCTGTAAATATCAAATTTGTTTACATTGGTTTCTACAAAAATGTCATTGAACATTATCATAAATTGACTCAGAAATGAACAATATAAAAATCGTATTTTGCTTTCCCTAGCACTAATACAATCTGTAAGCAGAGCCATGCCAACACGGGGTGCAAGGCACCCAGGTGCCAACTAGTCAGGGGTGCCTTCCCATCAAGATATTTGTATATATATATTATTGGAATGTGATGAATGTGCAATGATTTTTTACCCTTTCACTCTGGATCTTTTTCCCTTTAAGCAGGAAGGGAAAGGAAGAAATAGCAGAGCGATACAAAATTTGTCAGTCAAAATTTACCTCCGAAGTCTTGCAGTATGCATTCGCATTGTTCTATTCTTGGAAAGAACATATTATTAGAGGCAACCAAAAATCGGAGCTCGGAGACAGCAAGGGAGATGGGTCGCTGCCCTAATTGCACTCTCCAACCTAGCAAGGGTCTGTGGCGGTATTTCATCCGTACATTTCCCACGACCTTTAGAGGCGATCGTAAATCGGCTCTTGGGTGGACTAGGATTGACTAGTAGTCACTTTAGTGAAGGAGAGGGGAGTGCCACAGAATTATTTTGTACCCAGGCACCAAACACCCTTGGCATGGCCCTGTCTGTAAGGTACCAATTAAAAATTTATTCATGTAGAGGACAACATCTGCTACAAAAAAAGTCCACAACAGCACTCATCTATGACTTATAGTTTTGAAGATAAAAATTTGATACTGTCTCCACAAATCCCTTCAATGCATTTATGGGTTTACATAATATGTGCTTTCTTTTAAACTGAAAACTGTAATATGAATTAGCAAAATATATGTGAAATTTTGCAATAAAAAATAAACAGAAATATAATTTTTGAAAAAAGAGGGTTTTTCATTTTTGCACCCTTGAATATTCAATCTCACCATATATGAAGATGGCTACACTTTTTTTTAATATCATAAAAAAATTTATATCAGTATTATGTCCAAAACAAATAGCAAACTTGGTATATTGGATGACAGATGCCTGTCATTTGATTCCAAATCATTCTGGCCTAAAATAACTAACCTCGGGCAGCAGCAGCGGCAGCATTCACACCTGTAGGTCTTATCAGCATCACTGGAGGCTTAATGAACTGAGAATGGACAGCGTTTGCTGACATACCACCACTTGTACCAGAACTAACCACTCCAGTTCTTTGTATAGATTTAGGAGCACGATTTCCAACACCAGTGTACTGACCCCCATGCATCCCATGGGCAGCACTTTGCATGAAGTTTGAGGAAGCCTGAGACTGAGTATGGTTCTCTGTGAGATGACCCATTTTTTGGGACTGGTAGTCCATAAGAGAGCCATACTGATTGCTCATAGCATTTCCAGTACTACCTTTCACAATTGCACGGCCTGCAAAAAACAGTCACTTTAGAGGCTATAAAATGATGCAGGTTTCTCTTACATATAATTTCCAAAATCAATTAAATATACAGGGTGATCCGTATAATACAACCATTGTGAAAATGAAGCAAGAAATGGCACAGCACTAATCTGTTGCATGTGTGGCCATAAAACTTGGCAGTTTGTTATCTGCTACTCACTGCGTAAGTGCGGCATGAGAATCACGGGAAAATGAAGATGAGCAAAGTGTGTCCTGTGGTTTGCTAAGTTTCAGTGTAGCAGTGGTGTAGCGATGGTTTCGTCACGTATATGGTGTTCCCAGGGCCGTCCCTAGGAGGGTGCGGGGCCCCTTAACAATCTAAAATTATCATGGTATAATTCGCGCACTAAAAAATAATTGTAAAATATTTTACATTTTTAGATATGTATATTTTATTGTATAATTTAAATATACATAACATACATAACCTTTGTTTTATTAAGATTCATCTTAAGTCCAGCTTCTCGGCTTGCTTGCTCAAGCTCTTCTAAGGAGCTCTTCTGGGCTCCGTGCAAAAAGTATGATATCATCTGCAAAGTGCAGGTGACTCAGATGTTCTCCATTTACCTTTATGCCTTTTTCCTCCCAGTCTAGCGTTTTGAATACTTCCTCTAGAGCTGCTGTAAATAACTTAGGGGGCATAGTATCTCCTTGTCTCACTCCCTTTTCAGCCTTAAAGGCACTCGTTTCTTCATGCAGCTGGACAGATGTTGTCACATTTTCGTAGATATTCTTGATCAAGGTTATGTACGTTTCTTCTACTCCTTGTTTCTTTAGTGCACATAACACCGACGAAGTTCGGACAGAGTCGAATGCTTTCTCATAGTCAATAAAGCACATACACAGAGGTAATTCGTACTCGTTAGTCCGACTGATTACCTCTCTCACGACATGGATGTGGTACATCATGCTATACACACTGCAAAATCCAGCTTGCTCTATGGGTTGGGCAGAATCAAGATGGTTTTGAAGGCGCATAGTGAGTATTTTGGTGAATATTTTGTAGACTGTTGGGAGTAGGCTAATCGGTCTGTAGTTATTCAAGTCTTCTTTGGAACCTTTCTTGTGCAGAAGGATAATACATGCGTGGTTCCATGTTTCTGGTATCTTTTTCTTCCTAGACAGGAATTAAAAATCTTAGCGAGAATTGTTTCCGTATGATTACCCATTGCTTTGAATACTTCCGCTGTGATACCATCCATTCCAGATGCTTTTCCATTCTTCATACTTCTGATTGCATGTCTCACCTCTTCCGGAAGGATATCTGGGACCTCTTCGGTGGGCATTAGGGTGGTCCTCAAAAGATAAAAGTTCGAAATGTTGGGGTGCTTAACGCTAATTTTGTTCTTTGTGTGGAGCATGTAACGTGTTCGAAAGAGGGGCTCGATACCTCAATATTTGATAGGCGTGAAACTCGATCAAAAACGGCAAAATTTGGTGAAAAACCACAAGTGCCACACTGACTGGTCAGTTGTGCGGCGATTGCTTCGCATTTATTTCTTCCTGTCATGAGGAATTATAAATGAAGCCGAAAATGCACCAAAAGTTCGTTATGTGATCGATAACACAGGCCTGTGAAGATTTTGCTGTTTTGGTAAACATATGTGATTTATATAAATATTGATGCGCTGAATTTGAAAATGGCATTCGTTTTGGCTTATCACGTACAGATTTTACACAATTCGATATTATATGGTTATTATCGAATCCTATATATGTACAGTGTTAAACAATTTCGTTAATGCATTGAACATTGAATAGAATGTGAAAAAAAATTCAACACTACTGTCGTCCTAAAGTGGGATAGACTTAATGCTTCTGCTGCCTACGAATTATAACCTGTCATCAGCTATAAGACCTATGCCTAAAGTGACCAGATTTTCTAGATGTAAAATCAGTACATTTTTTTTATTTCTTATATCCATGACAGAAAACTACATTTCAATATAATACTTTATATATTGAAATTTTATACAGTATAGATAGGTATATAACACTATTGTTATATATATATATATCGGATTCTCTTGCTGAAGTCGATCAGAAAATGTTTTTTCTTCTATTTATGGCAGGATCTTTAAATATAATTAAATAAGAATATTAATAATCTATTCTGAGAATAATGTTACTTTACTAAACAGCATTAAAATATTATACTACTCACATGACATACACAACCATAATTACTATTGTCTGGACGACATTACTTTGGAATTGAGACTTAGTTGTAGAGAAAGAGTGGGGGTTTGGAAGGAAAGACTGAAAAGCTCCCCTCCCTCACAGCCAATCATAGGTGGAGGGCAGGTAATGTTTGCTAGGGGGAACTACTCAGCGTTGCCGCAAGTCCTCTTTACACATCCTGGCAACATCGCACCCAAGTCACCTAAACTGTCAATCCCACAGTAAATGAACTAAATAATTATAGATTTTTTCTTCTTTTGAAATCAGTACAACTTTAAAATTCAGTACAAAATTCAGTACATATTTGAAATCAGTACACAATGTCTAAAATCAGTACTGTACTGATAAAATCAGTACGTCTGGTCACTTTACCTATGCCGCATGGACCAGACATCCCGATTCTTACACCGCTGGCTGAGTTGGAGGATGTCGAATCCTCATCCAGCTCAGAGTTTAAAGCAGAGGAATATGTGTATTTCTCATCTGACAACGAAAACATAACTCCGCAGCTATTTACTCAAAGTGAGTTGAACGATTTAGTCCGGGACTTAGGTCTTACTAAGGAAAAGAGTGAATTACTGGGATCAAGATTAAAAGAAAAGAATCTATTAGTCTCAGGAACAACCTTTTACTAGTTTATAATTCGCGAGAACGAGTTTTGGAATTATTTTAGAATGGAAGGTGAACTGGTTTTCTGCTATGATATTCCTGCTTTGATTCAGCAGAAGTACAGGCGCGTTTGTTTATTGACTCTTCAAAAAGGATTTTAAAGGCTGTATTATTGCATAATAGAAACAAATTTGCTTCCATACCAGTCGCACATTCAATATACCTAAAAGAGTCATATGAAAATTTACAAACAGTATTACAAAAAATTAAATATAACGAACATGAGTGGTCTTTGTGCGGTGATCTAAAGGTTTCCGGGATTTTATTGGGTCAACAAGGAGGCTATACTAAATTCCCTTGTTTCTTATGTGTATGGGATAGTAGAGCGAGGGACAAACATTGGACAAATAAAAATTGGCCTAAAAGGGAAAGATTCATACCAGGAACAAAAAATGTGAAACATGCCAGTTTAGTTGACCCACAGAAAGTTTTATTGCCACCTTTGCATATAAAACTTGGTATCATGAAGCAATTCATAAAAGCGCTGGACAAGAGTGGCTCGTCCTTCCAATATCCCTACCGTAAGTTTCCATCTGTACCCGAAGCTAAAGTGAAAGAGGGCATATTTGATGAACCACAAATTCGACAATTAATGAAGGATACTGAATTTACTGATACCATGAGTGAAATAGAACTTCAGGCATGGGATGCATTCAACAACATCGTTAAGAAGTTCCTCAGCAATGTAAAAGATCCCCAGTATGAAAAAATCGTGGGAAATATGTTAGACAAGCTGCAGAAACTGGGATGTAACATGAGTTTAAATTACATTTTTTACACTCTCATCTCGATTACTTTCCCGAAAATTTAGGAGCCCTCAGTGAAGAACAGGGTGAAAGATTTCATCAGAACATCAAAGAGATGGTGTGTCCATGATGACAGACTATTGTTGGACCTTAAAAAGAGAAGTTACTTGTCAAGAACATAACAGGAAATCTATGGAACGCTCATCTGGAACAAAGCGAAAACGGAAACATCCTGACCCTAATCATCCTATTTAAAGGTATTTAAATAACTTCTTACCTTAGATGATGTTTATATGGGACTGTCAGACTATATATCGTGTGACATCTCCATGTCTCTGTACATATACATTCATAAACGCATGATTTTAGTGTAAATTTATTTTGTAATTTCTGAAAAATCCTGACGTGATACGGAAAAACGGGCATTTGATTTGAATTCAGCATGCTCAAATTAATAAAAATCACATATTCAACTTGAAACAGCAGAAAAAAATTCATTTTCGCAGGCCTGTGTAATCGATACTAGCGACAAGAGCGTTGTTTTGACAGAGCAGCGTCCGCTCGTGCCGCTGCGCCAGCCGCCCAGCCTGAATGGCAGCGCTGAGGGTGCTGTTGTTTCTAAGCCGCCTCCTGCTGGCGACTGATACCATTCACGCATGTTTAATTTCACTGTCATCAAGTCATCCTGTTCTATTTTCTGTAATCATGTAATATCTCACTCTTCTTTTAACAATCGCACTTATATTTATGTGTAGGTAAAATCCACACTAGAAGGCAAGGAAGAGAGCATCATAGCATTTGCAAAGGAGCAGCTTGAGCACATTCAACTGTGGGACGACTATAAAGAGTTCTTGGAGCTGTTGATCATTTTTCTCGGCGGTACTCTATCCCATGGTTTCCACTTCAGGTATCCTGGCGCTCTCCATCACGCCAGGTGGATGTCAAAGGCACTTTATTCTCTCAAAATGTTCCTTTTTCGCCGGCAGTTTAAGCTCCCTAGTGCAGAAAGCCGCAACATTAGAAGAATGTGTGTGTTCATAGTGAATATTTACTTGAAAGCGTGGTTTCTGGCCTCGGCTGCAACATCGGCACCGCACAATGACCTACAGCTCATTAAGGAACTCATCTCTTTCACAAAGCATGATCATCAGCTTTCCACTGCTGCCCTAAATAAAATTTATGGGCAAATGCGGTACCTGAGCGAAGAGCTGGTCGCCACTAGCTTTTTTTTGACAAAGATGTGACTGTGGAGACAAAAGAAGCAATGGTGTCTGCCTTAGACCGGGACGCTCCTGAGGACCCTCTGAAGCGGTATCCTGCCCATCTGTGCACGGGACTTGAGAAAAAGAACCTCGATGACTTTGTCACATCAAATACAAAGAGGTTTTTCGAATGTCTCAGTCTCCAACAGGGCTTTCTCGCTACAGACCCCCGCACTTGGAAAGCGAGAAGTGATTACGGTTCTGCTCTCACTGCAGTAAGGCACCTCGGCGCGGCGTAGTAAATGATTTCGCCGAAGGAGAGTGGCCTTCATAGAGGAACACATTGGAAACTTGACCAAAAATGAAGGCCAGCTAAAATATATCCTCCAAGCTGTCCAAGAGTACAGAAAAAAGTACCCTGACTGTAAGAAGGCAACACCATGCACACCTTAAATTTATGTCGTTCAACAATCAACTCGTCTCTACTCCACAGTACAGAATATCTTATGTTACACTTGAAAAATTATGACAATAAAGGAAGCTACAGTATGTGTAATCTATTACTTTTCATTTATATTCCCCTCGCAGGAAAAAAAACCTACCAAGTTATCAAAGAATTTAAGAATATCGGCCGATTTAGAGAGGCAAAAGCAGTTCTTGGAGGTTTTCTCTGAATTTTGCCATCTTTGATCGAGTTTCGCACCTATCAAATATTGAGGTATCGAGCCCCTCTTTCGAACACGTTACATGCTCCACACAAAGAACAAAATTAGCACTTAGCACCCCAACATTTCGAACTTTTATCTTTTGAGGACCACCCTAGTGGGCATGTTTCCATCATCATTTACTTCATCATTTCCTAGAGGATCCTCATACAGCTTGGTGTAAAATTCTTGTAACCATTTCAGGATTAGTTTCCTACCTTGGGTTATGGAGCCGTCTTCTAGCATCAAGGCCACCAGCTGTCTCTTTCCGATCAAGAGATGTTGCTTCATTTTCTTGTAACTTCTATTGTTTTCTACGGTTTTCTCGATTAGCTCATAATTATATTTCCTCACATCTTCCTTGATGCACTTCCTTATAGTTTTGTTTAGTTCTGCAAAATGGATCATTTCTTTAGGATGATTAGTAATTATCATTTTCCTTGTGGGTTGATGCTTTTGGGAGGCACTGCGTGGACGGCATTACTGCTTTCGACATTTCGCCTTCGATGCTGAAGGCTTCTTCAGGAGTGAAGTGCAGGGGCAGTCCTGCATCGTCTTATATATACTGGAGTCACCTATCTCTATTGACGGTTGGAGTCGTCGCGGCCAATGGCCGTCTGTCTGAGAGTTTCCTTTCTCTTTTTAGCCGTTGTTGTCATTGCGGTCATTGGGAGTGGTCGTTCCTTTCTCTATCATCCGTTGGTCTGGCGCCCTTCACCAGCGGATCGAAGAAGTGTCTCCACGTATGGCTTAGTTGGTAGCCGTCGTCTCAGTTGAAATTATCAGGGCGTTTCACGATTTCGATGGCTTCGCGGATTAAGCGTTGATAGTAGTACTCCTTCTTCGCTAGTATCTTGGCGTCTTCAATTTTTATTTTATGGCCGGGGTTTGTGGAGTGTTCTGCTATGGCGGAGTCCTTCCACTGTCTGTTTTTTATGGCTCTCTCATGTTCCTTTAGTCGGCATGTGATGGATCGACTGCTTTGTCCTATGTAGCTTCTGCCGCAACTGCAAGCGACTTCATAGTAGTATCGAGAAAGTATTGTTTTTGGGAAAAAATTCGACCTCGAGATTTTTACGGAAATATACGTTTTAGGTGTCACTGAATCCGAAAAAGTGGTTTTTGCTATGCCATCTGTTTGTCTGTTACTGGCTCTGGAGCCTAGACGGTGGAGCGAAAATGAATGAAATCTCGTACTCAGGCATTTTATCATACTGAGCACAGTACACATTGCTCAATAATTAAGAGTAGTTTATTCCACACATTTTAAAAAACAATCCGATTTTCTCAAAAACGGCTCTAACGATTTTGATCAAATTTCGTTCAGTTACTTGAGTTTACGTCTTCAACAATACTGTATAGTTCATATTTCTCAAAAAATGAATATAAGGCTAGTTTATTCTAGGCAACTTTAACAATAATTCGATTTCTCAAAAACGGCTCTAGCGATTTTGATCAAATTTCATACAGTTACTTGAGTATACATCTACAATAATACTACATATTTTATTTTTCTCAATGAATGAATATAAGGCTAGTTTATTCTTGGGCAACTTTAACAAAAATTGGATTTTTTAAAAACAGGCTCATACGATTTTCATTTTCTAAAGATAACTAAACGACGCATTAGTACCCATATATGAGAAAGTTTGTACAATGTATGTTGTACCGATCTTTTCCATCAGCAGTCTTGTTTTTTCAGTCAACTTTTTGAGGTCGCCTCGAGGGACGAAACACCAAGCCCAAGGAGACTGTCGGCAAAGGAGAAGGCTGAGGTCGACGGCCAGATAGACCAGTGGCTGGAAAATGGCATAATTGTCCTTAGCCACTCGGAATATGCAAGCCAGGTGGTGGTTGCAAGGAAGAAGGACTAGGGTTTGCGTGAATTACAAGCCTCTAAACAGGGTGATGGTTCGGCAGCATTTCCCTCTCCCCTTATAGAGAACACATTGTACGGATTAGTTGACGCAGAGGTCTTCTTCACCTTGGACATGAAGGATGGCTTTTTCCATGTGGAGGTGGCGGAGGGAAGCCGCCAGTACACTGCTTTCGTAAAGCCAACGGGACAGTACGAGTTCACCAGGGTGCCTTTTGGTCTGTGTATCTGTGTAACTCGCCGGCAGTGTTTTAACGTTTTGTTTGCTACGTGTTTCAGGAGCTTGTGAGACATGGGGTTCTGCTAGTCTACCTGGATGACTTAATTATCTTAAAGGACAACGCAGAGGCGGTGGATCGGCTGAGGCATGTATTGGAAATTGGAAATAATGTCAGCTGCTCCATCGACGCATTGAATTTCTAGGCCATGTCGTAGAGAATGGTACAGTCCAGTCGTCGCCGGACAAAGCAGCTGCCCTGGTCAACTTTCCCGAGCCGAGGACAGAGAGACAACTACAGAGTTCCTTGGGGTTGGCAGGTTACTTCCGTAAATACCTAAGGATATGCTAGGATCACAAAGCCACTGAGTAATCTTTTGAAGAGTGGGAAGAAAGCTCTGCTAGGAGAGGATGAACGTCAATCTTTCCTGAAGCTGAAGAGGGTGTTGGCAGCTGAACCGCTACCGCGAATTTACAACCCGAGGCTGGAAACCAAGCTTCATACTGACCCATCTGTGGATGGCTTTGGGACAATTCTCCTACATAGGGCCAAGGACGACAACCAGCTCCACCCAGTCTACTACATGAGCAGGAAGACATCCGATGCTGAGAGGATGCTTCACAGCTACCACCTAGATGTCTTGGCCGTGGTAAAGGCGGTGCAGAAATTCCACGTTTATTTGCTAGGAATCCATTTTAAGATCGTTACAGACTGTGAGGCATTTGAGCAAACCCTTAAGAAGGACATCCTAGCACATAAGGTCGCAAGATGGGTAATGGAGCTGCAGCAGTTTGATTATGAGGTCGAGCACCAGGCTGGGACGAGGATGAGGCATGTTGATGCACTGAGTAGATATCCCTACATACTTGCTCCGCGAGATGCGTTGCTGGATGGAGTAGACAGGGCACAGAATGGGGACGAAGGGATGAAAGCTATCAAGGTGATACTATGCGGAGGCAGAACATTTAATGATTTTTTGCTGAAGGGAGATTTGCTGTACAAGGAAGAAGAAGTACAAAGACTAGTCATCCCAAAGGGTATGGAGTGGGAGGGCATTCAGAGGGCCCATGACATAGGACACTTCGGCGTCAATAAGACAATGAGGATGATCGTGAGGCAGTATTGGATGAGGAAGATGGAGAAGAATATAAAGGAGTACATCTGGAACTGCGTTCCGTGCATAATGGCGGCTAGAAAGCAGGGAAAGGCAGAGGGTTTCTTGAACCCTATTCCAAAAGAAGACCTCCCTTTGGATACAATACACATTGATCATCTGGGTCCGTTGCCGTCAACAAAGATGTGCTTTAAGTCCCTTCTGGTGCTTGTGGATGGATTTACAAAATTTGTTTGGCTCTTCCCTATGAAGACTCTGGAAACGGCAGAAGTGCTGGAGAAGCTGAGGGTCCACCAGCAAACCTTTGGCGTATAATCATGGACCGCAACAAGGTGTTTATGTCCGAGGGATTTCGGCAATATTGTCAGGTGGGGTATATAAAACATTTCGCTATTACGACAGGTGTGCCTAGGGGGAACGGACAGGTGGAGAGAATGCCGAGCATCCTGGTGTCTTGTCTTCGCAAAGCTGTCTGCAGAGAAGCCATTAAAGTGGTTCAAGTCTGTGAGCCGGATTCAACGGGCAGTGAACAGCACATACCAATGTTCCATTGGCACCATTCCCTGTGAGCTCCTACTGGGGATGACGATGAGGAACCCGGAAGACGTCAAGCTGCGGGAAATTATTGAGGAGGAGATGCGCACAGCTTTTACAGGTGCAAGGGACGACTTGCATAAGAAGGCAAAGGAAGTCATTGCTAAGGTCCAGGAAGAGAATAGGCGAAGCTTCGATCGTCGATGCAAGGAGGCCACGAAGTATGAGGTGGGTGACATAGTGGCAGTGAAGAGGATGCAGTTCGGAGCTGGCCTGAAGTTCTGGAATAAGTTCCTGGGACCTTACCAAGTCACAAAGGTTTACCCTAAGGATCGATACGATGTGAAGAAGGTTGGCAGCCATGACAGTCCAGGACATACTTCCTCCGTAGCAAAGAACATGAAGCCGTGGAAAGGGTTCTACCAGGGCATGGAGGGTGACCTGTCATTGTCCGGGATGGACGATTAGCAGGATGGCTGAGTTGTGGGTATGAGTTGGAGTACGGTTGGTGATCGTCACTTGTTTAGAGCAGAGGGCGATCGTCGTCTCTCGTGGCGGAGAGCGATCGCCGTTTGTCTGGGCAGGGGAACGAGAGTTGTTAATTTTTCTCAGAATCTGCCGGTTAAATTTTAAGAAAATATGAAAATTTATTGATTCTGTCATTTCAAGTACAATTTGCTCTCTCTGATAGTCAATTACAGACAGTGTATGAAATGGAATATATTACGAATTGAACACTTGTTAAGCTAGCGGAATGGTATTACTTAACTAGAGCGATATGGTGCCCCTGGCATATAGGCCTCCAGCCACCGTATCCAAATTTCCTAACCCTCTTTTTTTAAGAGCTGGTTCTTAATTTTTTTCCAGCTTATCACTGATTATATATATTTATACACTAGACCAGTGGTCTGCAACCTTTTTTGTGTCACCGCCCACTTTTACCATATGTTGTCCTTTGAAATAAGTTCACCGCCCACCCAGTGGCGTAGTGAAGGTTTCTGGCACCCGGGGGAAAGAATAATTTTGCGCTCCCAGTAGCAAAGCAATTTACGGTAACCCTAATACTAGTGGGATTGTCGTTAGATGAGATTACCGAATACGGTCTCAGTAGTAATAGCAGTGTTTAAAAATTTATGATTTTATATATTTGATAAAATGAAACTTAATCTCTTCGCTGCTTCTGCGATAGACTCTGACCACCCTCATGGGCCTTTCGATTTTACCGCAGCATGGATACATTTTCGCTAGTATAGTATGATGTGACACTATAGTTAACGACAAACGAACTGTAATAGTTGTACATAAAACAGTAGTACAGAATGTGCACTTTTTTATAGAATTTTATTTTTCAGTGTAAAAATTTGAATAGCATTTGGTGAGTTCTTTAACACCCACCAAATATCCAAAAACGCCCACTGGTGGGCACTATCGCCCACCTTAAAGACCACTGCACTAGACGAATGAGCCCGTTTAAAACGGCCTTTGAAAACAATATAAAAATAAAACCAACAAACAAATGATAAAATTAGAATAAGATTGGAAAGGGCTACAAATGAAAACAAAGGGATAGTTTTAAAAAATTAAGAGGAAAACAGTCTTATACCTCAATAATATTATTTTAGCTATTCAGTAGCTCTCTTATAACGACTTTCCTTGTAAATACTCTTTCGTTTAACAGCAACTGCCCTTGATTATCTTTATCCTTAACCCAAAATTTCAAATGTTTGTCACGTGTTCTAGTTATGACTACATACAGCTATCCATGTGAAAAGCAATTTTTTGTATAGTTCAATTCCACTAAACAGCAGTTAAGAACAATCTCAATAGATATCTCAATACACATGCAATCAGCGCATATACATACCTTATTTATTTAGATAATGTAATTGTTGTTTGGTTGGTTACCCTATAATTGGATTGACGCGAATTAAAAATAAACAGCACGAAAAAAATTATTTTCATAATATCTGTTATATTCAGATAATGCAAAGGCACAGCGCAAGCAACTGCCTTTAATATGCAGGACTTTAATAAGACAACAAAGGCACGTTAAAACATCGTCGAATTATTTCAAACATTAGCATGTTTTAAAATACGTAATTTACCGCATTTATCCATCCAGTACTTACGTATTAACGGGGAGCCCAACTTAATATGCAAGTACCGAATGATTTCTACCAAGATATCTGTAGTCTACAAAGGAATTATATCTCGCTTGACTCTTGCGCCGTAAATGGAGGGGATATTGGCGAGCCTTCTGCCTTCGCTTTCTTTTTATTTTAGTTGTCATCTCCGGGCGCTACCGCGCCCTTTGCCTTGCTGGAACTGAACTATCCTCCCTGTTGTCTGGTGATCGGGTTTGTAAATGTCGCAACAGGCCGATCAGTCGAGACGCTTTTGATAGCATTTTAGAAGAAATTGCTAAATATTGGCCACCAGAAATAAAAATGTGATTGTTTTTTCTATTGTTATCTATAACAAAGTGATCAGTCGAGACGCTTTTGATACCATTTTAGAAGAAATTACTAAATATTGGCCACCAGAAATTAAAATGTGATTGTTTTTTCAATTGTTATCTATAACAAATTATTTAAATGTTAATTGGTTTCTTTTAATGTTCTTAAAAATTAAAACATGATTTAAATAGTATTTGTTTCATATTTATATTTTTAAGTTGGGCTCCCCGTTAATACGTAAGTACCATCCATCCAATTTATGTAAATGAATATTGTTGCGGCCACAATTAGTTATAGAAAGTGGCAGGAGAGGGCAGAACTAATTGTACTGGCATGTGCTGCCCTCTCCTGTCAGTTTGTATAACTAACTGTTGAGGCTGCCTGGAAATACACTGACAAAGACATTAAGCGTTTACTATACGAGATTATATGCATTCCAACATTAAGATCCCTCCGTGCATACCATATCATATGTAGATCAAAATTATTTAATTTTCTGATGTGTAACGTTAATGTTTTATTATTATTTATAATGACATGTTAATACGATAAATTAACATTGTAATAAAGTAATTGTCAAAAATTATAGATTTAAAAAATATAAATCATCAAAAATATTTTTTTTAATCCAATGATACCAAAGAAACATGAAGCATCAATCGTATTTCTATTTTTCAAATGTTTTCTGCCTTAGGAGATATATTTTTTGTGTTAGACCCGTGAAATTTACAGGGAAAAGAGTAAATTGGCCACCAGACATTGCTAATATATCACCCTATTTAGGATACTTTAGGAAATTTGATTAGTGCAAAATTTAAAAAATCATAAGATATTAGACAGGTTGCACTGTACACAAGATATCTATATTTTTTTAAAAAATGTTAATTTGAAATAAAATCAGTGTTATAACAAATCCGCGTTGGCTAGGGCTGCGTTAAGCGGGGTTCACCTATAATATATAGATGCTTCTTACACATGATATATATATATCATATATATATATATATATATATATATATATATATATATATATATATATATATATATATATATAGGAGGATACAAAATTATGTGGCACTTCCAGATGTGCCAGAAACTTGAAATTTGGTAGGATTATAGGTTTTTGGTCACAACCAAAGGAAAAAATCCGAAACTGGCAAAATTCCTATTCTGAGGGGCTATTTTGGCCCCTTTTTGCCCCATTTTTTGCCCATAAGAAAACATGTAAATTGGTGCAGAGGTTTTTATATTTGCATTTTAATATTACTTCCCATCAAGATACGAACTCAAGACTTAAACTGTCGGATAGGATATAAATTGTAGTTTCTTATTTTTGAAGACAGAATTCAAATCCGAATAGAATTAGCATATATTTAGTGTTTTTATCGCAAAAAAGTGATAATTTTTCTTGGTCTAACAATAGGTTTCCTAGCAACAGGCTTAATGCTTTCATATGGGTATGCTTTTAATGTGAATCAGAGGCTTATATCTTAATGCTGTTAATGTTAAACTAAACCTAATGAAGGAAATCTGATATTGATATAATCCTCATTTTTGGGGCTGTTTTGGCCCATTATTGTCCCATTCGAGAACAAAAAAGGTGATGCAGCTGCATAGGCCCCAGAGACTTGAAATTTGGCACGGTTATAGAAATTTCATTGCAACCTAAGATAAAATTATGAATTTACATAAATTCTAATTTTTAAGGGGCGGTTTTGCCCCTTTTCGGCCCCATACGATAACAAAAATGCGAGGCAGCTGCATAGGACCTAGAGACTTGAAATTTGGCACAATTATAGAATTTTCATGGCAAACTAAGATAAAATTGTAAAATTGCAAAAATTCCAATTTTTAATGGGTGGTTTTGCCCTTTTCGGCCCCATACGAATGTGATAATTATAAGGCACTTCTTAATGAGATACAAACTTGAAATTTGGCAGAATTATGGGTTTTTAGTTACAACAGATGGAAAAAATCTGAGAGTGTAAAAATTCATAATGTTTGGAGCTGTTTTGCTCCATTGTTGCCCCATATGAGGATTAAAATTATAAGGCACTTTTAAATGAGCTACAAACTCCTAATTTGACATGGTTATATGAGTATGTACAATATCGATTGGGAATAATTTGAATTTGTAAAAATGCTAAAATTTGAAAATGCTTGCAGAATGCAAGCACATATTAACTAGTATATATATATATATATATATATATATATATATATATATATATATATATATATATATATATATATATATATATATATATATATATATATATATATATATATATATATATATATATATATATATATATATATATATATATATATATATATATATATATAGGAGGATACAAAATTATGAGGCACTTCCAGATGTGCTAGAAACTTGAAATTTGGTAGGAATATAGGTTTTTGATCACAACCGAAGGAAAAAATCTGAAACTGGCAAAATTCCTATTTTTATGGGCTTTTTTGACTCCTTTTTGTCCCATTTTTGGCCCATAAGAAAACATGTACCGTATTTGACCGAATATAGCCCCCCTACCCATCTTTTCTCACACAAATCTAGAAAATATTTTAATATCCTGAAAGGACATGATCATTTTTAGGACTTTAATGTCATGAAACATGCTGTATAATTTGAAGAAATATCAAACGCACTCATTTAATAAAAAAGTACCAATTAGCGAGTGATAAAACGCCATGCTAATTGGAATTTTAAGGTTTTCAGATTTGTACCTCAGAATTCAGAAGGTATACTAACGAAAGAGATATTTGACAAGGAAATGAACAAAAATACATTTTTAGGGAGTAAAAATAAACTTTAAAAAGTCGAAATAACTTACTAATTAATGCAGCAATATTAGCAAGTCGAAATAACATACCAATTTATGCAGCGATATAAATTCGCACTTTGCTCATATTTTATTGCGCAGTGCTAATCTATCTTTCGTTTGTGTAATTAACAATTCGAGCTTAGCCAGGCAATAAGTCCATTCTCGGGTAAGGTTAATTTTATTGGTATTACCGTATTTGCTCGTGTAAGCTGCGCACCTTTTTTCCCAAAACGCCTGTAAAAAAAAGGAGATGCGTGTCTTACACGAATTCTTTAATTTTCCGCTCACCTTTTTTCCCAAAATGTTGTGTCGGTAAACAAATATACGTTAAGCTAGCACCCATGCCGCATCTATTATTCTATTTCTAAATTTCCGTGTATTTAGTCATTTTCATTCATTGGATAAAAATTTTAAATGAGTTTTAAGTTTATTAACGGGTGCTCCCCAAACTCGACGGCTTTCTGCTGCAATCGTCACGGAGGCCACGGCGCATGCGCAACCAGTTTGGGTTGGCGGGGGTTTTGTTCTCACGGCAGACGACGCCTACCATGTTCAGATACGGCATGCTTCCTTTAATCTATGATACGTCTATGAAAGTCATAGCCACCGTGGTGATCATTGAATGATCACTGATAATAATTTTAGTTCGCCAAAAAAATGACGACTGCTACGGTAGGGATCAGTGACCATATGGCTGGAAAATTATGTACAGCAGAATGATCGCTACCGGAGCGATTTCTGCCAAACATGACCAATATGACGACAAAAACAGTTAAGTGTTTAACAAAAGAGGACTACCGAGGAGATTTCTGCTAGTACCGACATAAAGAGATCACCCAATAAATTCGTCACGTAGGAGTGTGAAGATGCTTAACTTGAGCGTAGCATTTTTGAGAAATAGGAATTGGTGATTTTAAAAAACCCTTTTTCGGCTCAAATAAATTTTTTTCCCTAGAGCTGGCCCAAAAACCGGGGTGCGCAGGATACACGGGGGTACGGCTTACATGAGCAAATACGGTAAAACTTGCAATTTGACGATAATGAGAGAGATCAGGTAATTGAAAAATCCTTCCTATATGGTGACATCAATCAGCCTTGCAAATAAATATTCACAACGCGAGTAGTTTAGTCTTACAATGGATAGAAACACTTACTGACTCGAATGAAATTCATCGTTATTGAAGCTTTGCACACTTGTTTGTACCCACCTAATTTTTAGTGCCCAAAAATAGCCTCCTCCCTTAACTTTTGCACTTCACTTTTGGCCAAAAACAGGGGGGCTACATTCGGTCAAATACGGTAAATTGGTGTAGAGGTTTTGTATTTGCATTTTAAAATTAATTCCCATCAAGGTATGAACTCGAGACAAACTATTGGATAGGATATAAATTGTAGTTTCTTATTTTTGAAGACAGAATTCAAATCCGAGTAGAATTAACGTAAATTTATAGTTTTTATCGCAAAAAAGTGGTAATTTTCTGGGTCTAACAATAGGCTTCCTAGGCAACTGGCTTAATCCTTTCATATGGGTAAGCTTTTAATGGGAATCAGAGGTTTATATTTTAATGCCATTAATGTTAAACTACGACTAATGAAGGAAATCCGATACTGATATAATCCCCATTTTTGGGGTTGTTTTGCCCCAGTATTGCTCAACACGAGAACAAAAACGGTGAGGTAGCTCCATATGACCTAGAGAGTTGAAATTTAGCATGATTATAGAAATGTTGTTGCAACCGAAGATAAAATAAAAAATAGCAAAAATTCAAATTTTTAGGTGCCGTTTTGCCCAATTTCTACCCAATACGAGTGTGAACATTATAAGGCACTTCTTAATGAGATACAAACTTGAAATTTGACATGGTTATATGGTTTTGGACATAATCGATTAGGAATAATTCGAAATTGTAAAAATGCTAATATTTAAAAATGCTTGCATAATGCAATCCCATATTATAAACATATAAACAAACGTTTCATGGTTTAGTTACTTATAAATGTGCTACAATGCTGAAATTTTTTCTAACGGTGATCTTACTAAGTAACGAAAACGGGATTACAGAAATTTGAAAATGTTTATTTATTGGGCCATAAAAAATTCATAAATGTTTAAAAAATTTACTAATGTTTATGCAATTTTATTATAGCTAGGGAGCTGAATATTTTGAGAAATTAGGGAATGCTATTCCAGCGGTAAATAATATTGCAAAATATAATAGTTTATTATTGTGGCTGTTAAATATTCATCATTTTTAAACAATTAATTTTATATAACTACACATTTAGAGGTGCTACATCGATGAAATTTTGCAGAAATGTGAGGTATTCGTATCAAATGATGAAAAACTATAGAAGTTTTACAATTATAAATTTTAGGAGTTGTATTTATTCCAATATTGTCCATAATGTAAAACATTAATCGGCGCAGAGGTGCAAACTTTTGCATTTAAAAATTATCTGTCCACTCTACTCTTTATATTAAGATGAGACAAAACACTTGCAGAATGCAAGCACACATTAACTAGTATATATACCGTATTCACCTGAATCTAAGACGACCTTTTTTTCCAAATTTTCAGCTGTAAATATCAAGAGTCGTCTTACATTCGAATACGAAGTATATTTAAGCATTTAATCAATGGTTTTTACAACAAATGGTATATTAGAGTAAACAATTCACAACAGCAAATTCAAGTACGTACATAAAGAAGTGAAATAAACAAATAGTAATAACAATAAGAAAAACATGACGGGAATAATAATTATTTAGACTAATAATCATCGTCGACAATCAAACACAGACGACGTTCTTTCATCTTGCACGTAATGCCAACCGCAATGTCAAAACAAATGAGAGTGGAAATCATTGGGATTCCCCTTTCCAACGACGCACCGCGATTCACTAAGTGTGACAGTAATTTTAAATTGTGCATTCTTGATTTAAATGCACAACCCTTAAGTTAAAATGACAGATCATGTTGAAGTACGTGGCACAAGTGCAAAGGGAAAGTTAACAAAGGAATTAGACGGAGCTAAGATACAAATTTTAAGCTGATCGTGATAAATTACGCCGAAAAAACTAATAACTGTGATGCGAGTAGAAAGTTCGGTGTATCTGAGGCAAATGTGCGTCGATGGAAACTCTCAAAACAGGAACTAGAAAAAGCCAAAGCCACAAGGAAGTCGCTCAGTGGTCCAAAATTAGGCCGATTTCATGGCAATGAAGAAGAAGTAGTCAAGTTTGTGCGCACCATGAGGAAGAACGGTATGCCTGTTTCGACTGAAAGTATTATACTTAAAGCTAATGAAATTACTAGAGGACTTAATATATCATTGCAAGAATTCAAGGCCAGCAGAAGTTGGTGCGTGAGAATGATGCGACAAAATAATTTTTCTTTATGGCGACGAACTTCGCTGTGTCAGAAATTGTCAGAAGACTATGTTGAAAAACTTCTCGCTTACCAGAAATACGTAATTGGACTTAGAAAAACCAATAATTACCTTTTGAGCCAAATAGGAAATGCCGATGAAACTCCGGTTTTCTTCTACATGCCATCAAATTATACCGTGAACGAAAAAGGTGTGAAGTCCGTCCTAATTAAAACTACAGGCAACGAAAAAATGTGAGTCACGGTAATGTTGGCGGTTTTAGCAGATGGGACTAAATTACCACCATATGTGATTCTGAAGCGGAAAACAATGTCTAAGAAACATTTGCCAAGTGGAATAATAGGTGTCAAGAAAAGGGGTGGATGACTAAAGAACTAATGAGAGATTGGTTACATGTGGTGTGGAATAGACGGCCAGGAGCTTTACTGAAACAAAGAGCAATGCTTTCACTGGATGCATTCAAGGACACTTATCTCCTGAAATTAAAAACATAATGAGTGCGATGAATATTGATCTTATTGTAATACCTGGAGGAATGACATCGCAACTTCAAGTTTTAGATGTTGCTGTCAATAAGTGTTTTAAAAATAATTTAAAGGTTTTGTATTCTGAGTGGTTACAGAGTGGAACTCACACTTTAACACCAAAAGGAAATCTTAAGAAACCTGAAGTTGCAATGCTCTGCCAATGGATCAAGGCATCGTGGCAACAAATAAATGCAAAAGTAATAGTGAAAGGATTTAAGAAATGCTGCTTATCTAATGCCATGGATGGGAGTGAGGATGATGTTTTGTGGGAGACTGATGATGAAGTTGAGAGTGATAAAGATAATGAGCATGAGGAAAATAGTGAAGGTTGCATAGACAGTGATGATGACTAACACAATAAAATGATTTTATGCAGCACTTGGATTGAAATGTTTTTTTGTTGTCCTGAAATGAGTATTTCTTTCAATGTATTTACTTTATTTTTAATGTTATCTTAAAATGAATGCTACCATTTAATTTGTTTGAAAACCTGAATGGTTCTATTTGTGATGTGATCTTATGATTTTAAAATGTTAAAAGACAATGACATTCAAGAAAAGTATAAGAGAAAATAAATATTTCACAAGATTTATAATTTTTGTAGTCATGAAGGTCAATTTGAGCTTTTTTCTCTTTTGGAATCATCAAAATGGGGGGTCGTCTTAGATTCAGGGTCGTCTTGGATTCGGGTGAATACGGTATATATGCATATGTATATAGGTGTTCTGCAATTATTTCCCATTCCAAAGTGTTCCGTCACTCAAAAAAGGTTGAGAAACACTGGTGTAGATTCACCAGGCTCTAGCAACAATTAAATAAAATATAACTATAATTACAGTAAATTACTAGTTATCCAGAATGCCCGGGGAATTGGGTTTTCCGGTTAAGTGAATATTCCGGTTGCTTGAGAGTTTTATTGCATAGTCTTCAATAAAGCGTTTGGATGTCAAAATAAGGAACAGATGCAGAATTACACATTCACCTTGCAATTGCTAACCTGTAGACTGGGTATTCTACTCACAATTATTCTTAAATAATTCCTTGACATTCAAGGAAGTAATGAAACTCAAATGTACAAATATTCAACATGTTTAATTGCAATATTTTAATACTTACCAACTACATTATATCTTATGAAGTTCCTCATACGCCTATCGCTATTAGCTTCGTTTTTTTCTAATAATAACTGGAGGTAAGGGTTAACTTATTCCAACCTTTAGAATTTTCCGACAAAAAAAATTGTTTCCTTGTTTGAGAAAAGGAGAGAAATAATCCACACCCAACACAATGTATTAGCAGAAATTTTTGTGGCAAATTGATATTAAACAAAAGAGAAGCGAATAGTGACACGCAATCATTACACCATTACATAGAGTGCAGTTAATAAATATTAAAATAATGCAATTAAACATGTTGGATAATTATATATTCCTTAACTAACGTTTCAAAACAGTCTCAAAATTTATCAGCAGCTTCTTGGTCAGTCGATTTCTTATCACCCGAAACAGCTAGACATCTGATCCCATGCCTAATCTTAAAACATGTTAGTCGTCCATCTGAAAATGCACACGGTTCACTGATCTCCATTTGTTTATAAAAATCTTTGGCCTTTTCAATCAACATTGGTTCAGAAATAGGAGCTCTCTCGGAATGCTTTATAGAAAACCATTCATAAATGCCAATATCCAACTGCTCAAGTTTTGGCTTATGAAGAGTGCGCCGATATTCAATTCTTCTAGTTGCCTCAGAAGATGTGACGAATTTCATTAACTGTGATTTCTGTGCCTTAACATCATAAATAGTGGAAGCACCAACATTGAACTCTTTCATTAACCTGTAGACGCTGTCATACGTACTATTACATCCTCCGAAAACTGTCCCATTTCCCGTCATACGTACTATTACGACCTCCGTCAGCCCTACATTTAATTGTCTTTTGGCGCAAGAGACATTCTTATATCTAAATCAACTCTATATATTTTCAAAGAGGAAGCTTTGGCCTTTCTAGTAGTGCATGTTTTGTAATTTTAATAGTGTTTTTGTATATTATATTCTATGTTAAATTTTGCGATGAAATTTTCATTTTTGCCACGAAATTACAATGTGTCAGCACTAATTTTAATTGTCTTTTGACGCAAGGGACATATTTGAATCTGAATAATCTTTATATATTTTGAAAGAGGAAGCTTTGGCCTTTCTAGTAATGCATGCCTTTCTAGTAGCATGACTTTATATTTTATAATCTACATTATAAAGTTTGAGCTGGATTTTTCATTTTTGCCACAAAATTATGAAGCGCCAGCACTAATTTTAATTGTCTTTTGATGCAGGGGACATACTTAAATCTGAATAATCTTTATATATTTTGAAAGAGGAAGCTTTGGCCTTTCTAGTAATGCATGTCTTGTATTTTTTATTGTTTTTATAATTTATAATGTATGATAAAGTTTGCGCTCGATTTTTCACAAAAGTACCGTGCCCCAGCACCTTTCATCGCCTTTTGGTGTAACGGAGTTTCGTAAATATAAATAAGCTTTATATATTTTGAAAGAGGAAGCTTTGGCCTTTGTAGTAATGCATATCTTGTATTTTTCATTGTGGTTTAGGATTTTATAATGTACGATAAAGTTTGCGCTCGATTTTTCATTTTTGCCACAAATTTATGGTGTGCCATCACATTTCATCGCCTTTTGGCGCAAGGAAGTCTTATATATCTAAATAACCTTTACATATTGTGAAAGAGGAAGCTTTCGCCTTTGTTCTAATGCATGTTCTGTATTTTTCATTTTGTTTTAGGATTTTATAATGTACGATTAAGTTTGCGCTCGATTTTTCACGAAAGTACCGTGCTCTAGCACCTTTCATCGCCTTTTGGCATAACGGAATTTTGTAAATATTAATAAGCTTTATATATTTCGAAAGAGGAAGCTTTTGTCCTTTGCAGTAATGCACATTTTGTAATTTTTGTCGTTTATATTTTATAAACTGTTAAATTTTGCGCTGGATTTTTCATTTTTGCCACAGAATTATGGTCGTTCTTTTTCTAAAAATCGCTTTTCAATGCACTAGGAATGCTTTCCTTGGTGTTTCAAGTGAGGTAAAGGGAATGTTCATTTTGTCAAAGAAGTAAGATTTTTTTCCTGCCATATCTGTCTTTTTTGTGAGGTTTTTGAGAAAGCTCTTCCTCTGTTTGACTCATGAAAGAAAAGGTCTTGTAAATGTTACACACAGCCTACTAGAGATTTTTCTGATGTAAATCATGAACTAAGTTAAGGAGCATTCCCTTTTTTGACCCTTCAAGGTCCCTTCCACGACAATTCTTACATTTCATCGCAGAAAAAAAACCTCTTTCCTTTCGCTTTCTTCGCAATGGGTGGGTTTACCAAATTTTCTTGTTTACCCAAAGAAATTTAGTTGAGAAGTCGCCTATGATTTTCACGGACGCAAATTCTTACATTCACTCCATTTTTACTTATAATATAAGTACATTTAGTTTTGTCATGGAATTTTAATTTTTGCCACCGACCTACGCAGTTTATATAGGTACATTCAGCGAATGATGTTTAGTAATGTTTAAATGTTTCTTTGAATAAGATATAATGTCAATACCTTTCATAGTTCACGCTATGCTGAAAGATATAAACCATGAACATGCACCGGAAAGTTAAGCGATTGGTGTTTATTCGCTTCTACTGCAGCAATGTTTGTGTGCGACATATGATATTTTAAATGATACCGTTTAAAACTTTCATCTTTTATGTATATTCACAAAAAATTTCATCAAAATAAAAAGAAAACATCAAAGTTATGAATTTTTAAAAAATTTTCTAAATTTCGCCCGTGTCTGCATCTTTTTCGTGTATTCTAAAAAAATTCATTCGGCGAATAAGGTAGGTTTCCATAAATCTCTTCAGGGCTTGAGGGGTTAAAACAGTGCAGTTCTCACTTTTCTCTAAATGTTTTATTATATCAAGTTTCTGGATTAAGGTTGGCACAACCCATTTCCTTTTATCACCTCTAGCACATATTGGAATTTTAAGAAGCATTTAAAAAGGATATGTGAAATATTTTATTTAACACAAACACAGAGTCCAAGCAACATCCACAATTGTGTATTGCGACTGCTGAAAAAGGCAATTTTTAACAATATACGAAACAAAATTTATTTCAAATTTTTAGACAAGACATGTAAAAGTTAACCTGCGAGAAAACTTTTTCCCTATTTGGTTTAGAGGGGCGAATAAAATGTTTATAAAAGCGGAATGTTTCCTTGAAAACATTGCATAACAATGACATTAATAGTTTTCACAATACTGAAAGATATATGAAAGCACAGGTGCACGCATGACTGGTTGGCGATAAGGGTGATTTCTCTTATCTCCTGCAAAGAGTGTGTGCTTGATGTAAGATAGCATAAAAGGTATTGTTTATAAATATCATGTTCTACTAAAATCCTCAAAAAATTTCATACAAATCCAATTAAATAGAAGAAGTTGGGAATTTTTCTATTATCAGGAACCAAAATCGCAATTTTATAAAAAATTCCTCCAACCTCAGAAATGGGATTTAATTAAATTTCTGCAATTGTATTACAGATCTATGCACGAGTTTTGTTGCACTACATCTAGTAGATGGTACACAATTTATTGAAGATAAGTGAATTCAAAATGTTGATTCAAAGGAAATATAGTCAAAGATTTGGGTGAAGGAAAAAAACAAAGTAATACTAAAAATACCTTGTTGGGTCTTAACATGGCTGTCATTTTTCCACTGGTGAGATATCTGCTGCCCTTGGCTGGTCATTGCAAGAATTTGCGACTGCTGCAACTTATTATCAGCTGATACTGCAAAATTATAGTTATTTTAGTTGTCAATCAATAAATAACAGACAACAAAAGGGTTATAAAACTTTTAACAATTTTTAATAACATTTCTCTTAATTAGAACATTATATAAATTTTACTCACACAAATGGCACATCTATATATAGATATCTAAAAGTAAAGTGTTTGTATATATGTGTTTTTTTATAACTCACAAGGAGAGGACTTGAGGTGAAATCCACGGATTCCTGTCATACTTTGCGAGTAGGTAACTTCACTCCCCTAGTGTACGTGTGCAAAACGCTAAGTGTAGATAAGCAGTCGTTATTGAGAAATTTGCGATTAAAAATTTAAGGCAACTGAAGCTCAAATGAATACAATAATAAGCCATTAGTTGCTAAGCGAAACGGTGGTCTAGTCGATAGAGACACGGCCGCCGAAACTTATTTTCGCGCGTTCGAGACCCGTTATCGCGAATTATTTTTTTCGTTTTTTATTTCTTCTTTCATGACACAATAATGCATCATTTATATTTTATCGGTATTTCCTGGGAAAAATTTGCATTTTCCGCGATTGTGAAATTATTTACGTTAACCTGTTTTATCTATATTTAATTTTGTGTATATTATTAATACGAGATAGATATAATAACAATGATATAATAACAATAGATATAATAACAATGAAACGCTCCGAGAATAGACTCGTGTAGTCCAAAGTTCACTACATTTGCTTGTGAAAGATTTCAACGGTGCTGGAGTGGTCAGTCGGTGGAGAATATTCACAATCAAAGCGAATGGTGCAAGCATGGAGACTGTAGCTGGTAGTTCGGAATCTCACGAAAATGTGCCTGTTTTGTGTGTTACACAAAAACAAGAACTGACGGATGCGATAGAATATTGTATACGACTGCTGCGAGAGAAAGAACTGCTCACAGATAGTGTCAGTGCTTCAATTTCCATCCGTTCTCAAGGCATGGGACGCGAAATCAAGAACCGTATCACAAATATGCTTTGTGAAATGGTATTTGCGGATGAAGATGAGCTGTTGGAAGAAACAGAGTGTGTTGATGATGAAGACGTCGCCATGCAAAGGGAGGAAATTAAAGGAATGGATGTCGAATGGATCGCGGAAAATGCGAATTTTTCCCAGGAAATACCGATAAAATATAAATGATGCATTATTGTGTCATGAATGAAGAAATAAAAAACGAAAAAAATAATTCGCGATAACGGGTCTCGAACGCGCGAAAATAAGTTTCGGCGGCCGTGTCTCTATCGACTAGACCACCGTTTCGCTTAGCAACTAATGGCTTATTATTGTATTCATTTGAGCTTCAGTTGCCTTAAATTTTTAATCGCAAATTTCTCAATAACGACTGCTTATCTACACCTAGCGTTTTGCACACGTACACTAGGGGAGTGAAGTTACCTACTCGCAAAGTATGACAGGAATCCGTGGATTTCACCTCAAGTCCTCTCCTTGTCAGCAACTACAGCACGTAGAAGGAAGAGGAAGGTGTCATTTTAATTGGAATAAAAGAGTTAAGTGGTGTAATCAGGTTTTTATATCGATTTGATTTACCTTTCTATATTAAAAAATATTTTCTTTTTCATTTTCCCCATTTGAATAACATAGGGTTGAGTGCAGTTTATTTTTCATTTGAATTTTGAAATTACTTAGAAACATGGTACGAACTTGAGACTTAAATGTTTCTATGAAGGAAAGAACAAAATTTATTTTTATTGATGAAAGAATCCTAATCTTGATCGGATTAGTGTAAAAATGCATTTAGAATCAGAAAAATAGATGATTTTATCAGTTTTATGAAAATACCAATTACAGTAAAACCTCATTAATTTGAAGTTCAACAGACCAAGAAATTATGACTTCTAAGTATCCGGGTTCGAAATAAACGAACTTTCTTAAAAATCAAACTTGTTTACGATCAGCTACTTGGGCAGAAAAACTGCAATCTTATCTATCCATTCTACAAATGAATTGGCCTTACAAGTTTGTATACACGGCGAATTCAAACAGATCTGAAGTGAACACTTAGTTTGCGATTCACAAAGACCACCACGTGTGAAAAAAGGCTCCAGTGAATATCCTGAATTTCCCAATACATTTCAAGTTACTCTTTTATGCCGCGAAGAAAAGACACTCAACCACGCACTGAAAGATTATCACTCATCTATACTCCATACTGCTGCATATATATTACATTGTGCTCTTCCTGAATGACATTATGGTAAAACCAGTGATGAGCTGAAGTCGGCTCCCACTGACTTGCGCGAGCCGGTTATTAAATTTTTAGAAAATATGAAAATTTATTGATTTTGCCCTTTCAAGTACAGTGATGGGCAAAAAAACTGCGCCACCTTATGACCGCTCTACAGGAATTTTAGTGAACTACAAGTTCGGATCGGCCAGTCATATGAATTGACAACGTCGCTGCTACAGGAAGGGGGAAAGGGTTCTTTCTTTCTCCCTCCGTCTCCTTCTCTCTCGCTCTCTCTCACTCTTGTTACGGTTGTCACATGAAACATTTTCCTCCACGGATTTCGTGTACGGGCATTTTGAGTGAATGAAAATATACATTTTAAAATTAATTAAAATGGAGACATGATCTCGGGTGTTACACCTACAGACGTCAAAAAGAACGAAGTTTATTTTTCTACTCAAAATTGAATTGAATAAATTCCGATTTAGAATAAAAATCTATTAAGCCACGTTTACATGGGCCGAGAAAGTGGTCGTGATTTCACGCACATTATCGGTTTGTAAACTGGTCGTGAAATCTCGAACGCAATGACGTTCGAGAAAAGTGCTGCATGGGTTTATAAAATAATCATTCAGTCGTGCTGATGACATTGAATAAGACGGACTGTTTAAAAGATGGTGTTAATATTGTCATTGCGTTTGTATTGTTATTCCCTTAACTGTTCTGTTGTAATATTATGCAACTTCCTCCCCACTTCACTGTTTTAGACATTATATTACGCACCGATGTAGAGCTTCATGAAATATTTGTTCATCTATGAACGGGAACTTCCCTATGCTGATGGGGAGTTTTTTTGCGTATCATCTCATGAGTAAATATTGGAAGGTTAGGAACAAATAAGTCCAAACACTTGAGATGTGGATTTCCATCTTCCTTTCAAACGATGAAATCTTTCATTCGTAACAAAATTTCACCATTCCGAATTCCTTGAAGTGGATGAGTGAAAAGGACCAAACTTGAACCTATCTGGCAAAACACTCAGTAGTCATTGAACTATAGTTATAAGTTAGTCGGCGTATTCTTTCTGCGAGTTTTTGCCTGCAGTGCAGGCGTAACTTACACATTTGCTTGGTCACATAAATACTCGTATACTTCATAGAATTCGACGTCTTTTACGAATATAAACGTAGACGCAAGCATATTACAAAGAATTTACTATCGATACTCACAATTTATATAACCTGTTCAGAAATCCTCGTGTAAGATTCCTTTTTCCCCTGGCGTTTCGGGAAAAAATGTGTGCAGGGTACACGAGTAAATACGGTAATTCCTATTTAAGAACGCTAGTAATTTTATCATTTAAAAAAATAGTTTCGTTTATTAAAGTTATTTACTTAACTTTTGGTTACACATAATTCATAAACTTAAATTTAATAGTTTCACTTAATTCCTGAAGTGTAACATTTTTTGTAGTTTTCTATACTTCGTTATTTTTTATAACTGTTTATCTAACTGCTTGGCATCCCGTCATATAACTGACCAAAATCCTCCTCCTCATATGCAAAAATGAATAAAGATATTGTTCAAATGCAACTTATAGCATTCATAAACAGATATTAGGCATTGAAGCAGGGAAATAATACGTGAAGTAGACGCTGCAACTAAACATTTTTCATAGTTAAGGCGTTGAAATGTGTATTCCTTTTGATTCCTAATAAATATTTATGCTAACTCGGAATTTAATTAATTTAATCTTGACTGGAAAAATAAACATTCTTTTTGACGTCCGTATGTTAAACTCCGGAGTTCGTGTCTTCATTCTAACTACCATATCTGGCCGAATACAAGCCAATGTTTTTTGTCAAAATCTATCTTGAAAAAATCACCCTTCGGCTTAAATGCGAGTCCGAGGAAAATTTGGGTTATGGTTATATCTCGAAGTCTCTCATTGCCTTAACGTTCCAATGATAGTACTATATTTTTCGTAAAGTAAATATTTGACCTACGATGCATACATATAAAAATATCTTGGCTAGATCGTTTGCGTAAATTGACGATTACGCAAAATGCGTTGACGGCTGTGAACGCTCAACTGTTTGAATTTCGGTAAAACTTTACATGGAACGTGTATACTTATAAAAATGCAGTTTCTTAAGGCAATGTATATGCTAATTTTATTGGAAATAGACTTGGATGAAAAAATATCTCAGCGAGATCGCTTGCGTAAATTGACAATTACGAAAATGCGTTCACAGCTTTGAATGCTCAACTGTTTGAATTTCGGTGAAACTTTACATGGAACGTGTATAATTATAAAAATGCGGTTTCTTAAGGCAATATATATGCTAATTTCATTGGAAATAGACTTGGATGAAAAAATATCTTGGCGAGATCGCTGTTACTATATTTGACCTTTTGTGAAAATGAAGATGAATGAAATTATTGTCACTGAATGTGGAACATTATTCAACAACGCAAAATTATTAATTGGAGTAGCATTTCAAAATGTCAACAACTAAACCATTTCCCACTCATTTCTTAGATCTCGAATAATGTATTCTAAGATGTGCATGAATGCCCGGCACACTTCAGCATAAAATCTACAAATTTTACGTTTTTGCCAAAAAATTGTGGAAATTTTTAGGGATCGGCTTAAATCCAGGATTGGCTTAAATCCGAGGTCGGCTTCTATTCTGGCAGATATGGTAATTTTGAAATGCGAAGAATTATATCTGACAATCATTCACATGTTACTGCAATGAGGAAAGTATGCACTACTGCATTCAAAACCATTATCTTGAGGGAAAATATCCAATCCTTAAGAGCTGGGAGAGAGCCATAAACCCTTCTCTAAGGGGGAGGTGGAGGGGAGAGGAAAAAGAGCCTTCACCCCCTCCCCTACTATCACTGTTGCCATATCGCTTGACAGCTTGTTCAAGACTAGTAGTTCACTGAAATTCCAGTAGAGCGGTCGTAAGGTGATGCAGTTTTTTTGTCCAACACTGTACATTTTGCCCTATCTGATAGTCAATTACTGACAGCGTATGAAATGGAATATATTATGAACCTAACACTTCTTAAGCATGCGGAACGCTATTACTAAACTAGAGCGATCTGGTGCCCCTGGTATGTAGGAATTCTCCGACCCTTATCCAAATTTCCTTACTTTTTTTTAGAGAGCCGGTTCTTAATATTTTTCCAGGTCATCACTGGGTAAAATCACTAGGTTTTCATTTTTCTCAGATAAAACAAAGGCATGAGCTTTTTAGGGACGACATTCAATGTAACTTCGTGGAACGTTATTTAAAGATTGGTTCAGTAATAGAAATCAATATAGCATGATCTTTTCTGGAGCATATCACTTTCTCATGAGAAAAATCTTGCCCAGGTTTGGAAGAGCATGAGGATGGAGATAATAGGGGTTCTTGCAACTTCTATTCATTTCAGCTTGGTTCAGCGGTTCTTGAATTTCGCTATCCGATTGAGAATGTGAGCAATCAGATGGGAGAAAAGGAAAACCGCTCATAACTACGAAGCTTTTCAACCTATTTCGATCAAACTTTCAGGAATCACTTGACTATTCAACTTTTCAATTTTAAACTGCTCTCCATGTACATAGTAGTCCTGGGTTTGACTCCAGGAGCATATCTTTTCTCCATTTGAATAACATGGGCAGAGCTGAAACGAAGCAAGAAAGCCTTTTTCTTTCGCATTTTAAAATATCTTAAAAATGAGATATCGATGCGGGATTTTCACAATTGAAAAAAGCCGAAGGTTTAATGACTATTTTTTCATGATTTTTATGCATTTATTCAATTCATCGCCATGGAACTGCAATTGTTAAGTCTGTTGTTGGCTCAATTCTAGTGCATAAGAAATGTACAAAAACTGTGGAACATTCGATTATGTGGATTTTATATTATTTTTTTACGTTTTAGTGCACATAAAAGTTGGTGTCATTAATTTTTATTTTATTTTAACATAATATTTAATTCACGCCTACCCGTCATATATGACGGGCAATTATGCTAGTAATAAATAAATTAACATAGTATCGCATAATATGATGAAACATCCACATAGCATTCATTTGCTTGTGAGACAAAAACTAACCTTGACTTTTCATATCAGCTTTACCCATTGAGTTAGACATGTTCACAGAGTTTTCAGAAGAAGCCAAGGGATCTTTCTCAGCTGTCATCTTGCGAAGGACAGAGGTGGGAGTAAAAGCCAATGGTGTTGGAGAATGTTTGGCTGGAGGAGTAGATGGCTCCATCTTATTCCCTCCAGTACTTGGGTTTGGTGAATGTGACCTACACAAAATAAAACAATATCCTGTCATGATTTTCAATGTTATAATGACAACTTAACATAAGAAAAATACACGTACACCACCTTTTTCCCCAATATCACATGGTTTTATAGGCTTATAACTAAAGATACTTCAAAACACATGTACAATGAAATTCAAAGTCATGATTAGGCCCATGACTTATGGACAGTTAACTGAATATGTAAAAATAAGTATGTGAGGTTATATGAAAATTTAACATCTTATACACTAAAAAAACTTTTTCGAGCATTTTCTAAAAATATCACGCATGTACTTGGTTCATCCATTCGCCTGTCTGTATACAAAATAGCTCAAAAATGACAAGTTACAAATGCCAATATTCTAAGATAGAAAGTTCTGCATTAGGGCTACATATGGTTTAATTTGGTGTGCATACCTAAAATCAGCTCCTGGAGAGTAACCAGAAAAATATAGACATTCAAAAACAGTGCAGGCTCTACAAATTTGGGAAACCAAGAATACATCGCATCTACAATTCTTTACTCTGATGGAAAGATAGTAGTCTGTGCAAAAAAGCATCTTATGTAATTTTCTCAGCAATTCTTCCCTCACTTGCTAAGAAATACAGGGTGTATATAAATTATCTTTACAACTTTACTCATGAATAAAAACTTTATGAAAAGACATAGACATACTGTATGTGCAACATCTGTGAGAGAAACTCTCAAAGTTTCACTGAGTTCCCAGTAGATGGTAGCACCCCTTGTTTTCCACTGCACTGCATCCATCTGTGTCAATCATCAGCTCCGTCGCCATGAGCCCGCAGGAGAAGGCACAGAGCGTGGAGTGGTTTATCAAAACGAAATCGGATACACAGGTCCAACAATGTTTCAGAACAACATATCACAAGTGCTTGGTACAAACAGATTAAGGAGACCGCAAGTGTTTTGCACAAGAAAGGTGCAGGGCGTCCACGTGTGTCTGATGGAAATGTCGAAAGCATATGCGAGGTCTTTGTCCGCAGTCCACATAAGTCGACACGAGTTGCAAATGCCGCATTCGACAGTGCATCAGGTGTTACAAAAACATTTGCATCTGTATGCTTACATGTTGCAAGAGGTGCAGGCAATTATGTCAGATGATAGGGTAGCCCGTAAGGAATTTGCAGTGACCATGCTTGAGAAACTGGACGAAGACAACGAATTCCTGAGGAAAATCAAGTTCTATGACGAGGCTACATTCCACATTTCAGGGAAGGTAAACAAACAGAATTTATGTATATGAGGATCAGAATACTCATGCTCCAGTGGAGAACATTAGAGACAGCCCCAAAGTTAATGTGTGGTGTGGTCTGTAGCACGATGGTTTGATCATACCGTTTCTCTTTGCTGAAGCGACTGTGACATCCAGCAATTACCTGGATATGCTGGAAAATTTTGTCTCCACAGTTACAAGAACTGCAGCCTGCCATGTTCTTCCAGCAAGATAGCGCATCGCCACACTGGAGCTTGATTGTGCATGCATCTCTTAATCAGCATTTCCCAAACCGATGGATTGACCGGCTGGTCCCATCTCTTGGCTGGCCAGATCACCGGATATCACACCCTGTGATTTTTTCTATGGGGATACGTAAAAGACTGTGTGTACCAAACTCCAGTGGCCGACATCAACGATTTGAAGAACAGAATTGAAGCTGCTATTGCAACATCCGATGTTGACATGCTGCAGCTTACATGAATGGAGCTTGAATATCGCTTGGACATTGTATGTGTGACAAATGGTGCTCATGTTGAATGTGTGTGATGTTCAGAACAAACTTCAAGAGTTTCTCTCGCAGATGATGCACAAACAGTGTGTCTATGTCTTTTCATAAAGTTTTTATTCACGAGTAAAGTTGTAAAGATAATTTATATACACCCTGTATATAAATAAATACTGGTTATAGTACACACATTCACTTACCCCATTAATGAAAAATTAATGCTCTCCAGGAACAAAAGTAACATGTGCATGTGTTTGTAGGAAGTGACCCTGCATCAGAGGTGCACACACAAAATCAAACGCTAGACCTGTACTTAATATTAAATGTACAGGCAGTCCCCGCTTATACATCAGATTACGTTCCTGAAAACTGTGATGAAAAGTGGATAACTATTTTCCATAGACACAACAGCGAGTGATAAAATTCACTGTTCCTGGGGTAATTATGTGAAATATTTCCATTGTAAAAAAATATACGTAAACTTTGAACTTTCCACTTAAATTTTTTTATTAATTACACAGTATGCATTGCGTAATCATCAAGTATTAAAAGCAATTTATATATCAGGGGAAGGTATTGCCTATATCTAATGCAGCGTTTCCCAAACTGTGTTCCGCGGAACACTATACTATTTTTCCCGTCTTATGGCGCATGACCTTGAGTGCACTGGTGAAAGTGCTACTGTTGCAGCCAATCAGACACCAGTGACACGCAATGAAGGGGGGAGGGGGGGAAGCCAGTGTCTCTTTGACTGCCGTGGTGTTCACTTCGCTCTCTGCTCGACCGTGTTGCCAGTTATACAGGTATTTTACCTCACTGAAAAAGGCTAAATAGCGACCGCAATTTCTCACTGTCCAAAAACTACCCCTCATGCATTTGTAGCAACGCTGTTCGGTAGGTAGGGTCATTCCGAGAGCTGCAAGTGGTGGTGGAAGGGGAAGACTCTCTCACTGACCATTCGCTTTTCCATAAGACGGGAACAATAGTATAGTGTTCCGCAAAAAAAATTGATGCTAGTAATATTTTTTCATCTAAAATTTACTTTAAAAATATATATGTAAGAAAAATACTAAACACATTTATATAGTTGTTCTTATTATTATGCGATAATCTGCCTGTCTATTCGATGATCGCTGGTCTATGTTATGTATCTTGTCTTATAATTTCAACATATATTTGTGATATTATTCAATGTTTACTTTATATTAAACATTTATACTACACAATCTTGTTCCCCATGGATCTGTGGCTGAAAGAAGGAAGTTTTAAACGAAAAGCAGAGTCTTGTGGTTCTCAAACTGTGTCTGAATCAAACAAGCAAAAAGTCGGAATACTTCAAAGTGAAGATGATCAATCGCAGCCTTCGGTTTCTAAAAATTCAGGAAATGAACTATCCAAGATGAAACAATTAATGTCCAATTCCAACAAATTAGCATCAGGTAGTAAGAACCAAAAATAAAGTACGATGAAAGTTATTTATCTTTTGGAGTTACTTCCACTGGAAATAAAGATGCTCCTGATGCTCTGTGTCATCTTCAGTAGGAGAAATTATGGATTTTTCAGGTTGACTGGATGCAGAATTTATATTGGTGCCAGGTGTGCTATGATTGGTGGGATGAGTTGATTTTTTTAGAACAATGTGAAAAGAACATGTCCTTGGTGATTGAACAGGAGTTATTGTTCATTATTTTTGTATCGGAAAATGTATATAGAGTACTGGAGCCCTTATTATTTTATTTTAGCAGCTCTGGTGGACAAAATATTGCAATACTTCAATAGACATTTACAGTTTGAATT
This sequence comes from Uropetala carovei, assembly GCA_036926305.1. Taxonomy (NCBI): domain Eukaryota; kingdom Metazoa; phylum Arthropoda; class Insecta; order Odonata; family Petaluridae; genus Uropetala; species Uropetala carovei. The sequence goes on along the minus strand of JAXCHB010000045.1, from coordinate 23,468,341 downwards.
GCTGTTTTTAAGCAAGGATAATACCGTATTTGCACGAATCTAAGACGAACCCGATTCTAAGACGACCCCCTTTTTTTAGAACTCCTCAAAGGAAAATAAATTAATTCTGAATAGCAATCAATGATAGTAAGTAAAAAATATAATACTTACTTAAAAATTCATTATACCGTATTTGCTCTTGTAAGCCGCGCTCCCGTGTAGCCCGCGCACCCCGGTTTTTGGGCCGGCTATAGGGGAAAAAATTTGAGCCGAAAAAGGGTTTTTTAAATCACCAATTCCTATTTCCCAAAAATGCTACGCTCAAGTTAAGCATCTTCACACTCCTACGTGATGAATTTATTGGGGGATCTCTTTATATCTGTACTAGCAGAAATCTCCTCGATAGTCCTCTTTTGTTAAACACTTAACTGTTTTTGTCGTCATATTGGTCACGTTCGGCAGAAATTGCTGCAGGAGCGATCACCGATCATTCTGCTGTACGTATTTTTCTAGCCATATGGTCACTGATCGCTACCATAGCGGTCGTCATTTTTTTGGTGAACTAAAATTATGATCGGTGATCATTTAATTATCACCACGGCGGCCATGACTTTCATAGATGTATCAGAGAATAAAGGAAGCATGCCATATCTGAACATGGTAGGCGTCGTCTGCTGTGAGCACAAAACCCCCACCAACCCAAACTGGTTGCGCGCGACGATTGCAGCAGAAGTCTTCGTCGAGTTTGGGGAGCACCCGTTAATAAACTTAAAACTCATTTAAAATTTTTATATAATGAATGAAAATGACAAAATACACCAAAATTTGGAAATAGAATAATAGATGCGGCATGGGTGCTAGCTTAATGTATATTTGTTTACTGACACGACATTTTAGGAAAAAAGGTGCGCGGCAAATAAAAGAATTCGTGTAAGACGCGCACCCCCTTTTTTTTCACCGGCGTTTTGGGAAAAAAGGTGCGCGGAAAACTGGGACGCATTCGTATCGTTGCTTCAAAACCAATACGCTGAAACTTTTGCAATTTATACCGGTGACAGGAAGACAGCTGACACCGCACCCTCACGAATGGTATCAAGTGTCAGCAAACCCCGCGCAGGCCACGGGGCATTGGTACAATGCCCCGGTGAATGAATCATTGGTGGAACTAAGTAAATACGTCGCAACAGGATTGGATGCGCCATTTTAAATCCGAATTAGGTAAATTGTAACCAGTCATACGATAATATCGTGAGTTTAGATAACGTTAATGAAACTTTCGCTTCGCATGGCATTTCACTATGTACACATTGGTGAACGCGGATATCTAGATTATGCAATGCCATTGAAGTCAAATAATTTTGCTTACGATTGTAAGACGATCCCCTTATTTTCGGAAGTCCCGGAAGGGAAAAAAACATCATCTTAGATTCGTGCAAATACGGTATATCTTTCAGTTTCAATAGTTCAAACCTGTGTAATTCAAAGATGTTTTTCATTCCCTTCAACTTCTAACTAACAAGATTTTACATTAAAAGTTCAACTCAAATAACTATTGAACTACTAAATAACTTTGACAAGGAACAAAACAGCTGACATAACAAGGATTTATATTTGTATGTACTTACTGTTGCTGCATTCCCTGGCGACGCCTGTAATTCTCTTTTTGCTCTTCAAGCTTCTTCTTAATGAGAGCTGCATGCATTATTTGCTGAGTGTGAGCACGCAATTCTCTTGGGGATGGTACACGATGAGGAGCCATTCCTAAAATTTATTTTTAAAACTTTAACCCTTCTCTGTATATTAACCAATTTCTTAGTTTTATAAAAGATGTGAACAAATTAAAACAATGACCACCACAGCTAAAATAAATTCCTAAACAAAACACCATCATTAGCTGAAGAAAATCATTGCTAAGAAAGAAAATGTAACAAAAAAATTAACAAGACAAATCTAATCAAATCTGATGAACTATATGCTCACTTGGATTTAGAAACTAATGCTATCATTATCAGCTGATATATTACTAAATTTAAGAGGCAAAAATTTTGCAGTGTCAACACATACATACTTCATCCTTAAGTTATTGGAAGAAAATCACTTCATGGCCATGTTGCTTCACAATATGATCCACTTGTAACAAATTTTCACTTTAATTAGTTTTACAAAACCCAGGTTCCAATATTACAATATCATCATCAGATGAACAATGCTGAAATGCTCTTACTATGTTATGTATGGAACAAAATGCACACAAGTGAAAAACTTATTACAGCAAGATCATAAAGAGAGACATCTGTATCTAACCAAATATACAGGGTGATCTAAAATTACCTAGTAAATATTTATATGAGAGCAATTTCAAACAAAATTATATTATACAGGTTGTCCCCGAGATACGTCGTTTCATTTATAAATTGTCAAGTTCATTTATACAGTTGAACCTCCCTAATCCGGCAACCTTGGGATCTGACCGAAGCCAGATTAGGGAATTTCCCAGATTATATACACACACACACATATATATATAAATCCAAGGCAAAATTTTTTTAAAATGTGACTTTAGAATGGATTTTAATTCATTATATTTCTTCCGTTTAACCTATTTATCTTTTACATCTTGTTACTTCATGGTCTTTGCATTATTTTTTTTCATATTAGGTTCACATAATAATTTTTAACGTGAACTTTTCTAAACAATGGCATAAATATGTATTGCCTTTATTGATAAATAATAAAACAAGAAAGAAATGCTCACTAATCATGGAATAAATGAAGAAGTATTAGTGATTATGTTTGCACTTGATCGATTTTATTTTTAGCCCATTCAACAGTCACACTAGTAGGTACACTGTGCTCTCCAAGGACAGAACGTACTGACTTAATTGCCAGTCCTTCTAAGACTTTCTAGTGAGCGAGATGGAGTACATGATTTTTGGTGAATGTGGTGGCGTGGCAAACGTTGCCGCAAGAATGTATGCAGAACGTTTTCCCGAACAGTGGCATCCAGACCATAAGGTATTTTTAAGACTGGATCTAAGACTTCAGGAAACAGGGCACGAGTTGATGTGGGGCGCAACCAGCTTGCCAGAATTCCAGAGAACAATGATCACATATTAGAAGAGGTTAACGAAAACCCTCAAATATCTAGGCAAACGGGATTGTGCAAGTCAACTGTTCATCGTGTGCTACAAGAAGAAAGCTTTTATCCCTTTCATTACACGCGGGTGCAAAAGCCACGGCCGGAAGACCATTGCCATCGAATGAGGTTCTGTAATTGGCTCTAAGAGAAAGTCATTGAGGAATCAAATTTTGTGGATTACGTGCTGTGGAGTGATGAGGCCACTTTTACATGGGAGGGAGTGATAAACATACATAACGCTCATCAATGGGCCGTTGAAAATCCTCATGCACTACGAGAGAGGATTTCAAGATCGCTGGGCAATTAATGCTTGGGCCGTGATTTTAAATGACCAAATAATTGGACCCTATTTCCTGCCAGAGAGACTAAATGCTCGGGGATATCATGTTTTCTTGCGGGATGTACTTCCAATTTTGTTGGAAAACGTCCCACTCCAGTGTCGGGTACGAATGTGGTATCAGCAGGATGGAGCTCCGGCACATCGTGCTTTGCTGTGCGACGGTATTTGAACACCAAGTGGCCGAGGTGATGGATAGGACGGGATGGCCCTATTCAATGGCCCACGAGGTCCCCCGACCTGACGCCCATACATTTCTTTTTGTGGGGTTATTTGAAATCAGCAGTTCACGATGGAGGCCAGCCAGAGGACGTTTTTGATATGACGGCACGTCTCCAAGCCGGAATAGAAACAATTAGTGTCCAAATGTTGCAGAATGTTCAAGCAAATATTATCCGGCATGCAAAAGCATGCATTGCTGCCAATGGTAGCAACTTTGAACACTTATTGTAAGAATTACAAACAACAATCCCGTTTTTCCGTTTTGCAGAAGAATGTTGTGTATCTCATGATTTGTAATTATTTCCTTCTTGTTTTATTATTTATCAATAAAGGCAATACATATTTATGCCATTATTTAGAAAAATTCACGTTAAAAATTATTATGTGAACCTAAAATGAATAAAAATAATGCAAAGACCATGAAGTAACAAGATGAAAAAGATAAATAGGTTAAACGGAAGAAATACAATGAATTAAAATCCATTCTAAAGTCACATTAAAAAAAGAATAAAGAGGAGAATCTAAATCGGCAGGGAAAAAAATCTGCACTTCCGGGAATCGAACCTGCGACCATCAACACTGAAAACGAATTCTTTAGCACTTAGCCTTGACTGTGCAAGATGATTTGCGCGGTAACAGTTAACTTCCATCGTACAGCCGACTCATCACAGTACAGCGTTGACAAATTAATTTTTCTTGGTAATAATGAGGCTTTCGAAATTTTTACAAAGAATACTTTGGTCTTAGAATTTGGCAAGGAATCGCATACTGAGATTCGTGGGCGTGAATTTTGGGACACCCTGTGTGTGTGTGTGTGTATAGAGAGAGAGAGATACAGTATGAATCTTAATAAAACAAAGGTTATGTACAACTCCTTCACAAATTCTGAGAAGATATATATCAACGGAGCAGAACTCGGAGAAGTAACCAGCTATGTTTACTTGGGTCAACTCATCACTACCGATGGTTCGCTTCTTGGAGAAATCAACCGGAGAGTGAAGATGGCATGGAGTGCTTTTGGCAAGAATGCGAACATCTTTAAATCAAATATTCCAGTCATCCTAAAAAGGAGACTTTATGACCAATGTGTTCTGCCTGTTCTGACAATGGTTGTGAAACATGGACCATGAATGCCAGAATGATACAGCACCTGCAAACAACACAGAGGAACATGGAGAGATGCATGTTAGGGATCACCCGAAGAGACCGCAAGAGGAACGACTGGGTAAGAAAGAAGACGGGAATCTGTGACGTGATTAGAAGGGCGAAGGTGTTAAAATGGCAGTGGGCGGGCCACATTGCTAGAAGAAATGACCAGCGTTGGACGTCCAGTGTCATCGAATGGATCCCAAGAAACATCAAGAGACTGAAAAGAAGACCGAAAGACAGGTGGGACAGAGAGCTTGTTAAGTTCTTGGGGCAAACTTGGAGGGATGCAGTTGACAGGGAAAACTGGAAGTCTGGGGGAGGCCTTCATCCGTCAGTGGACTGAAAAAGGCTGATGATGATGATGATGATATAGATACAGTAGACTCTTGATTATCCGGGATCGGCTTAACCGGGATGTAAAAATAACGTAATATGAAAATAATTTAGAATACATAGTACGAGAAATCGGCTGCTGAAAAACGATGCGACAGCGTAACTGAAACCATGGGCGAGGTGCAGAGTGAAGGAATGAAGAGGGGAGGAGGGGGAATGGCAAGTAACGAGATACCTACATAGTTCCCGCTACTCCGTGTGAGCTAGAGATACATACATATTATCACATTGTATGCATTTCACTTATAAAAACATCGCGTAGACGGCGTGTGATAGCCGTGAAGTAGATCCTGATCGCTCGCATGGAATTGGATCAGAATATTTCGAGTGTTCACTTTATTTTTGTGTGTCAAAACGGGTGCATGTCATTTTGTTCTTATTAATTTGAAATTTGAATAGCCCTTACGTGATCATGTCGAAATGTAAAAAGAGTTGTTCTTACTATAGAACAAAAACTTGACATAATTAAAAAATCTGAAAAAGGTGTGACGGTGAAGTCGTTAATGAACGAGTACAGTGTGGGTGAACAAACAGTGCATGATATTGTGAAAAACAAACATAAGCTGATTGAGTTTGCTGGAATTTCTGATAGTGCAAGTGGCATGTCTAGGCAGAAAACCATGAAGACGTCAACCTACGATGATTAGGACAAAGCAATGGTTTTGTGATTTACCCAACAGAGAGCCGAGGGAATCCCAGTTTCAGGAGCTGTTTGTGCAGTAAGTAAAGTATTTTTTCAATGAATTGAAATTGAAAGGGGACTTTAACGCATCATGTGGGTGGTTGACAGAATTTAGGCAAAGGCATGGGATTCATCAGATTGCTATCGAAGGAGAAATGCTGTGACGAGCCGGCAGCTGAGGAATTTAAGTCTCAGTTTCAACATTTCGTCGATACTGAAGGATTCACGTCAGAATAAATTTATAATGCTGATGAAACTGGTTTATACTGGAAGTGTCTACCACAAAAAACTTTAGCTCATGAAAATGAAAAAAGTGTTGCAGGACATAAACTTCAGAAACAACACCTAACAGTTTTGTGCTGTGGTAATGCTGCCAGGTCTCATTTTTTGAAACAGTGTTATTGGGAATGCAAAGAAACCTTGAGCTTTCTCAAAAGTTAAAGTTTTATAGAATTTACCTGTCGATTACTAAGGTAATAAATCAGCATGGATGGACAGAGAAATTTTTACGGACTGGTTTAAAACAAAATTCATTCCAGCAATGTGTCAACACTTAGAATCTTTAGATCTGCTACAAAAGACGATTTTACTCTTAGACAATGCCCCCAGTCACCCAATGAAGACACTTTAAAATCCGAAGACGGAAATATATTTGTGAAGTACTTACCTCCGAATGTGACAGCTTTGATTCAGCCTATGGATCAAGGAGTGATACAAAACATGAAAACAATTTATCGAAGAAACTTGCTGTTGAAGTTCGTAAAGGAAGATGGTGATGATTTTCGGTTGTTTTGGAAAAAGCTAACTGTATCGGATGCTATTTATGAAATTTCTGCTGCTTGGAAAACAGTGAAAAGTTCGACATTAAAAAAGATACTAAGGTCGCGGGTTCGAATCCCACCTAGGACACGCATGTTTGTGTCCGTCATGGGAGTGTTATATATATATGAATGGACATGATTGTTCAAATATCAACCCAAATAAAGACGGGTTATTATTATTATACAGTAAAACTCGTTTATAAAGATCATGCCTAAAACAAAATCTCGGCTATAATGAAGAAATGTCTCAGTCCCTTGAACTTCTCCATAAGGGCATTGGTTAAATTTCTCGGATGTAACGAACATGCATTTTATGAATTCTCGGCTGTAACGAACAAATCTTTGGTCCCGTGGCAAAAAATGCCCCATATATAACGAATTTTGGCGAGCAGAGCGATAAGTAATGAATAGTTTCCGCCCATTTACCGCACACTTGTTCGTAGAGGTCCCCACCCTCCATCTACCCCTTCCATACGAATTTCCACTCTCCCTTGATATTTAAAATGTGAAATGTTTATGTAAATTAATGACCATAATAATAATAATATTAAGTGACCATTTAAAAAATCGTATGTAATAGCAGTCGAACATTTTACATGCCACGAAGTTGATAAGCATCTATTTGCATATGTAAGTACGGCATTGAAGTCGACTCACTGCAAATACAGTAAAAGCTGTGGTATCCCGAAAGCCGATTAGGAGAAATATCCGGTTAGGGGAGCGATTTTCGATTTTGACATCGCAAATTTAGCAATAACCAAACAAAATTGGGCTTAGGTTCACTATCGTACTCCCCAAACATAACTATGCATGGGGTTTGCATTTTCCATTTTAATTCTTCCACACGTAGTTAGATATAGACACTATTTACCCATTCTTATTTAATACGTTGTTACGCTTACATGCAAAACAAAAAGGCTATTGAAAAGTTTAGGGCGTCCGGGAAGTTTGGGGATTACGGGAGTGAACCTGTTCCCAAAATTGAATTTATTGGATAATATCTTTCTTATTTATCTTTATTTACTCTATTAGAAAAGGATGAAATTATATAATTCTTCTGAACATTTCTATGAAAACCAGTCATATAATATTTTATCCAGTTCCTCAATTTTCAGCTTATGAAGCATATGATGTTTATTAATTGATTTACTCGTCTCAGAAGATGACACAAATTTCATTAATTTAGCCTTATGAGCCTTGATATCGTAGAGCTTGGAAGATCCGATGTTGAATTCTTTTGCTATGGCTGCTCTATTTTTTCCTTTTTCAATTCGTTTGTCAGCTCCAGCTTTTGTGTTAGCGTTAAACCAACCTTTTCTCTCCTATTCCTTGCTTTTAGGTATTTATTTTGATGCCATATTCATTGGATGGGTAATTTTTTAAATAATAAAAAGCGATAAAACTGGAAATTGTAGAAGTACACTAAAACATCTAGACAATGCAAATGGCTTACGTAACCAAAAACGACATGCTTACTTGGCAGCCACAGAAGTATACGGAGTAAATACGTAATATATACATCTTATATTTTAAGAAATTTTAAAGTGGAAGTTGTGGTATTACACATACAATTCACACAAAAATTCATAAAAAAAGAAAAAGAAATACAAAATGAATTGTATTTGTGTAATTGCCCGTATCTAAGGGTGGCCGGCTCTAAATATCCGGATAGCACAGCTTTTACTGTATGTGTATACATGTTATATGGGATGTATAGGCCAAAAACCATTTTTCTCATATATAACGTAGTCACGCTTATAACGAAGCAATGAGTCGGTCCCCTCAAATACGTATTAAACGAGTTTTACTGTATATGCCATCTGTTACTTCCTCTTTAGGTATCTCTTCTCCGTGAGCATTTATCTCTTCTAGCCGTCTGTTTTTCCATCCGTCTGGTCGTTTGCGTGTATTTCATAACTTGGCTTTCTTCAAAATCGGTATAATTACAAATACTAATGCATTATTTGTTCATAGAATGTTTGAAATGAATCCGAAAAACAGTTCCGCCAATAATTGGAATACAATATTTCTATTACATGTAAAACATCGGATCTTTGTTATACGTAAAATTACACTAAAAAATACATTTATACATGCTTTTACTATGTTCACTGAAGTTAGGAAATTTCGTTCTTAGCAATCATGTTTTTCGGCAAGTTTCGTATTTTAGGTTTCTAACTGATGCCTTACTGCGAGGCCGTGACATGGACAATGGAACTTTCTCTTCTAGCACCCCGACCAGATGTTTTTACCCTCTCACTGCCAGGTCACTGCTCCTAGGACCCAGGGTTTTCCCTGAACGCCTCTCCCAAGTCCATTTACCGTTACTAAGATTTCGCACCTGATGTTGAAGGCGATGCCGAATTGCTTTTGCAACCGCTTATAATTTCAAAAGCACATCTGAGTTAGTTATTCGTTGTCCTCTCGAGCAACACGTCTAGCATTCTCACTTGCATTTGCATTCCACTGTTGCATCGTTTGTGTTTTCCTTGTTTTGTTATTGTTTTCATTGCTTCGTTATTATTGTTTTATTGCTTGGTTATTGTTTTTATTGCATTGATATTATTGTTTTATTGCTTGGTTATTGTTTTTATTGCATTATTGTTTTATTTCATTGTTATCGTTTTTATTGCTTCGTTATTATTGTTTTTATTGCTTGGTTGTTTTTATTGCATTGTTAGTTTTATTTCATTATTGTTTTCATTGCTTCGTTATTGTTTTTATTGCTTTGTTATTGTTTACACTGCTTTGTTATTGTTTTATTGCTTTGTTATTAGTTTTTATTACTTTCTTATTATTGTTTTTATTGATCTGTTATTATTGTTTTACCACATGTTACTTTACCCTTCCCGTAATGGAAAGTGACAAGGAATACGATAGTTCTGATTTGGAATTGGAAGAAGTGGACATTGAGGATTCCGGATCAGAATCAAGTTTCTCGGAAGAGACAAGCTCCGATTCTGAGGTAGCAGAAGAACCTGTGCAAGGACAATGGTGTGAGGTGAATAATTCAGGCCGTCCTCCTCCTGCACAGGCTAGGTTTTATATTGAAGGTGATTCTTCGATAAATTTTGAAGTTAACCCAAATGGTGGTGTTTTGCAGTTCTTTGAACTGTTTTTTGATGATGACCTCATTGGTTATATTACCGATGAGACAAATCGCTATGCTAATCAGTGTCTCTGTGATAAACCCTCTGGTTCAAAGGAACAATGGCGTGCCACCAGTGGTCCTGAAATTCGTTTTTTTTTTTGCTGCAAAGCATTGTGAGAAAGCCAGAACATGAATTTTATTGGTCAACAAGACCAATACTTGCTACGCTGTTTTATGGGCAAACGATGTCTTATCGAAGATTTGTGAAAATTAGGCAATACTTGCATTTTAGCAACAATGATGAGTACAACCCTGAAACCCACCCTAACCCTAAATTGAACAAAATCTGGCCTATTTTCCAAATGTTGGAGGAAAAGTTTTGTAAGGTTTATACACCAGAAAGAGATATAACTATCGATGAAAGTTTGCCGCTGTATAAAGGACGATTAGGATGGCATCAATATATGCCACAAAAACGGGCAAGGTTCGGAATTAAAACTTTCGTTTTGTGTGAATCAAAAAGTGGATATGTTTGGTCAACAATCATATATATGGGTAAAGGAACCATTCTCGATAAAGACTTTGAGAATATGCCAATGTCGGCTCAGGTGGTTATGTCTCTAATGAAACCCTTATTAGACAAAGGGTATTGTCTGACGACAGATAATTTTTATACCTTGCCAGAATTGGCCGACTGGCTTGTTTCTTGATCTTGTGACACCTATGGGACTGTGCGTAAAACTCGAAAAGGAATGCCAGCAGGTTTGAAAACAAAAAAATTGAAGAAAGGCGGGACAGCGGCATATCAAAAAGGAAAACTTAAGGTGCTTCGGTGGAAAGATAAGAAAGAGATGACGCTGTCGTCTTCAGTACATAACAACAAGATGCAGAGGGTAGAAAAAAGAGGCAAGAGTGACGATAAAGTCGAAGGTTGTGGTGGACTACAATGATACGATGGGAGGAGTGGACAGAGTGGACCAGCATTTGGCTGATTACCCAATTCCAAGGAAACGGGATAAGAAATACTATAAAAAAATTTTCTTTCACTTGTTGGAACTGTGCATTTCTTTTGTTCTATATCGTAAAACGGGTGGAAAAAGTGTGCATTTGGACTACAGACTTGACATGATAGAGAAAATCATCGAAGTGTACCACACGAGCATTATCTCCCCGAGGGCAGGTAGGCCACCCGCAGGACCACATCCCCGCCGCCTCACTGAGAGGCACTTCCCTGAACTAATCCCGGTCACTGAAAAGAAGGCAAACCTGACGAGAAAGTATGTTGTGTTGCCGAAAACAGGTTGCGCGTGGCAAACAAGAAAAGAAAGCAGATACTACTGCCCAGACTGTGATGCCCCACTGTGTGTAACACCATGTTTTAAAATTTATCACACAAAAGCAAATAAATGAGATTCTGTAAAAACTATGTTTAGCATTTAGGGTATATAATTTTCGTATTAAAAGTTTTGTTAATGTTTTTTTAAATTAGTATTAACATGTAAATACAGATGTTTAATTTAAGGTGAAAATATGTGGAAATTGTGCATAAGAAAGAGTCAAATATACTGTTAAATAAAAGTTTCAAACCAGAAATGACTAAATTTCTTTTTGTATATAGCTATAAGTATTCAAAAAATATAATAAAATAATGTGGTTTTTTTGACCAACTAATGGAAAATAACCCGTCAGGGAAGAGGTTAATACAGTAAAACCGGACTTACACAGAAACACGGCATAACTCATGAGCACATTTAATCGCATTAGGTTAACTGCCGTGCGTTAGACAGTCGCTCAATACATAGCGCTACACGCAGGAAAAGCAGCAGACAAGGGATATTGTTAACTTCGTTTTTTTCTTAATCAAGTGCGTGAAGTTTATCTCGTAACTGTATTCAAACAAATTTGTTGAATTGCTACATGAATCAGGTTATTTGAACTGATGCTCAAAAGATCGCGTTTGCCGTTCGTTTCCGCTAAAGCTCTCTTTACATTTCCGCAAGTACCGCACAGCTGACTGCATTGCTTTCAAAATGGTATTGGTTGAATTATTGTTTGATTTACATGATTTTCGACTTGCATGGGAATTTTGTGAACGGATTAACTTTGTTGGTCGTGGACTTACTGTATATCAAATAGATGTTAGATTAACCGGGATTAGTTTATTCCCTACCATCCCGGATAATCGGGAGTCTACTCTGTGTGTGTGTGTATATATATACACATACATATATATATTAGGATGGTCCTTATTTATAGGGGTGGAAAAATTTTTCTCACGACACCCCTCAAACTTATTCCATTTGGTAAGAAAGTAATTTGTACTAACTTTCATCCCCGTTGGATGAAGGAAAGACATGGCACATAGCAATTAAAGTTGGAAAATTTAGAAATTTTTCTAGTAATAAGAAATAACCCATTTTAACCTTTTCACTGCTGCTCATAGTCATCGCCACTGAACACAAACTCATAGTCATCAGCAGATGTCACTAGAAGCAAAAACGGGTATGTACGTCTTGAGCAGTAAAAGGAAAATGACCCGAAAGCATATACACGCTGTCAGCACGGGCGGAGCGCCGGAGGCCCGGGAGTGTATACGCGCCCATAGCACCAAATGGCCATTGGCCGCCGGACATCTTTGCACACCCATAACAGTGAAAAGGTTAACTTTTAAATCTAGGGATCGTATTGCTGTATGCATTGTTAAAAACAGGTTTATTTTACCTGACCTTAGCATTCTGGGGGGGGAGGTGTTGCAGAGGCCCGGGAAAAGGTTCTTGCAGTTGGCCTGTATTCTTCCCCCAGTTCAGTACACGTTGAGAGTTCAAGGCGTTTAGTGCAGAAAGCAGTGACTAATGTGTGTAAGACTGACAATAAAGTGACAAAATGGACACAAGAAAACACGAAATTTATTTGCTCGCACATGATGAGAGTCAAATTGTCTGCTCTAAGTTACCATCAAATGGACAGGTGTCAAAGGTGCTTTTTTACAATATGCGGAAAGTGAAATTGAATTTGCATTTGGTTGGGAAATAAGTGGAAGTTTTTTTGGGAGAAACATGAATTCCAACAAAAAATATTTCAGCACAGCGCTGAGAAGTTGGAGGCGCTTTATAAAAAGTGGAAAGCGTAGCAGAAATCTTCCAGCCGAAGAACGGAAATGAAAAAGAAACAAGAGGATGAGTTCATCAAAGCACTTGATGATCTTTTTGACATTGCGCATGCAGACACCTTGCAAATGATTTCCCAGGAAGAAGACCGACAATTTCTAGTACAGCAAAGACAAAAAAGACGGCCAGGATGTATGGTTGGATGTGACCGCGTTTTGTACGAAAAGGAGAGGAGAAGGGCACGTCGAGAGGAGAAAGAGGCATTAAAGCGAAGCCGGCCGAGTGTATATCAAACAATGCTCAGTAAGTTATTGTAAAATGTTATTTGTCAATATTTCTATTTTCAAGCAGTAGCAGCGAAGATGAAGGAGGAATCGAGTGTGAAGGTGAAGGGTCTACAGAAAACCTGACCCAAGTATTTATTCTCCCATTCCGGTGAAACAGAGGGCTCGCGAAGATATGATCACAACGAAACTCGTCGCTACACTCGACCGATGCAAAATAAGTGACAGAGATGCGGTCCATATTTTAACAGCAGCTGCTGAAGCTCTACATCAAGACGTCAAAAATTTGGTTATTAATCGATCGTCGACCCATCGCGCTCGAGGTTTGCCAGATTAGGGGAGTTGATGGATTACGGTATGCTGGATTACGGAGGTTCGACTGTATATAATTTTCCGCAATCATCGAAATTCATTCCTGGACAAAGTCGGCACTCGCATTTTGTTTGACACTTTTTATCTTCATAGTCACAAATATATTGTTTCAAATCAAATACCAACTGTAATTTCCCCACTTTAAGAACATATTCACTGCTGTAATTCTTTTTGTCACTTCTTTTTTTACTTTCATAATCACAAATATCTTGTTTCAAAACAAATACCGACTGGGATTTCCTTCTCCATTCCTCTAACAAAGTAAGCACATGTAGTCACTTTCTAGAAGCAAAAAAATCCACAATCCACACCTTTTTGAGCTGTATGACGGAGGGCTATGAAGAGTCAGAAGACAATTTTAAAAATCAATCCTCCACATAGTAACTTCACCAAACCTGCTTTGTAGTTATGACATGCAGCCGTCTAATTCTGTTGTGAGTGTAAAATAGTCCCTTTTTTACATTAAAATTCAGCCTCTTAAACCGCAGATATAATTACTTGTAATTGACAAAGTGACCATATAAACCATTATTTTGCATGTGTTAAATAAGTTATTAAAAAATTTAAACTTATATGGGTTACTTAGCAAATTATGTTTAAAATTGTGGAGGTGGAACGTATCCCCTGCTATTGAATGGTGGCTTACAGAAAAAAGTTTCGAGATACGTTGAGCTTTTGAGGGATGTATCTCAAGGACTACCTGTATCCAGCTTTTAATTTTAAAATACAGCAAAAATGAAAACAGCTACATTTGTTCATTTTTAAAATTCAAAGTGCCATCCCTCAGGATAAACACATTGTTCACAACATCAACTACTGATTGATACTTTCTTCACCAAATCTTGTGATATGGTTTTAAATTCATGGGTAATTCTTCGATGCAACTCTTCAAGTGTCCTTAGCTTTGTTGCATAAAGTCATACATTACCTTTACAACACACCTAATTGTTCTAACATTAGACAAAATGTACCGTCAGATTTAAACTCCTCTATGTGGTTAAATCATGAACAATTAAAATTAGACAATAAATTGATGGAATGAATTGATCATAAGATCCTTATGTAACAGACTTAAGCTGGAATTTTGGGAAATTTGGAAAAAGGAGAAAAAATACGATTCCCAATCATAGCAGATTTTTTCTCCAGTTTCCAAATTTCTCAGAGTTAATAATATAACAATTGTTGCTGTATATTAAGTAAATGTGTAAAATATGATTTTTTAAAAATTGACATCAAATAAATATTTACTAAGTTTAGATCACCTTGTATTTGCAAGCACAAAGTGCAATTATACAAGAAACCAAAGGAAAACCAATAAACCAAATTTAATAGAATAAGCCACCACATAGTGAATGATGAATTTTCAATGCTAAGCCAGTTACTGCAATGGCAATCTTAAATCTCTAGTATCAACCTAAGTTAAAATTTTATATCTCAATAAAATTTACCATATTTACTCGTGTAATACAAATTTGTAGAAATAGAAAATCGTAGATTTTAAATAAAGTTTCTCTTGTCTCCACAACCTCACTAGCACACATCAAGTGACGGCTCTGGTTGCAACATTTTATTTGTAGGAAGCCCCCAAAATCACTTATGCATCAGGACCCCCAAAGGTATCATGCTGGCCATGCACATGTAGGCATTACACTAATAAATACAGTAAATCATACACTTCCAGCTTTTCATACACCTATGAACTAGTCCATCTAACTTAAAATTGTAAAATGCTGGAATTTTACGAGACCAGCAACAATGGATAAATGTTTTTCGAGTAACCTATTTCACATCATATGAAAGTCACGCAACCACACTTCACTTATCCTTAACCATAATTTTCAACTTTTTCTACAGATTAAACTCCAAAGCATCACCCTTCATATTTAACTAAGACTTGATATTTAACAATACGGGATGTGTATATATACACACAGAAAAACTAGCCTAAATACCTCAGCACACAGAATAGGAAATAGTGAAGACTTCTCTACATAAGAACATGGAGATATTTCATGTTCAATCCCTATGAATATTCAGGCACACTTGCACTTCGTTTTGTCCATCTTCTTGCAAGTATAGCCTATTGTCACATGAAACAGAAACCTACAAGCTCTTTATGAGAATTATTCCATAATTATTATAGTATAGAAAAGTTAGTGAAAGCTGGTTAATAAAATGAAAATAAGATTATATATAAAAGATACAATGAAACATTTCATATTCACAGGAAAACGAATCGAGTCAGAATAACGGACTTAAAGCAACTAGTACATGTGAATCTTACCTGCAGCATGTTGGATAGCTAAAGTGTTAGGGTGATTAGGAGCTATTGGTGAAGTCACCAAAGGCTGGTTAGTGTTGTTAGCTGGACCACTGGCAGTAGCCAAGTGGACAGGTGTGCTAGGGGATAACACTCGGGGCTGTTGGCAATATGCTGAAAGGAAATTTACTTCCTTGTATATTGACTTTTTATGGAAAATAGAAACACTGAAGAACATGTGAAATTTCAGTTGTCTTTCAGTCTAGGTACTTAACCCTTTGTGGTCATTTGTTGAGCGAGCCCAGACTAAATTATATTAGTTGTGGTCATATGTCGGGGCTAACCCGACTTTAAATTTCCTGCTTTTCATAATTTTGCACATAAAATGCCAATGTCAATGTGTTTTTATTGTGTTTCTTTGAAAATAAATATGACCGGAGAAAAAGGTACCTGGAAAAATATGACTTCAAAGGGTTAAGTTCTAAGCAGCCCTTAAAACATCAAATTTATAATAAGAGCATTTGTTAACGATTTGAAGACAAAACATACATCTATTCAGATAGAAAAAATGCTAATTATTCCATAGTTATTCCACCAAAAAGTTATTTTTGAATACCACAACCCATAAACTATGCTTTAAATCAGTGCCTTTCAAACTTTTTGTCTTTTGACCCACTGGAATGAAAGGCAACGCGGAAAATGTTGAGTTTCCATTATTTGGCAATAAAAAGCAAAACATTAAAAAATATTGAAATTTATCTAACAGGAGCACTGTGTTCCTTGCAATTTTTGACATACATACTGTGTTTACTCGCATAAAAGCCACACTTTTTTTACACTGAACTGGGGTCAAAAAAGTTCCTGAATATAATCAGTGTTTCAAAAATCATGATTATGTATAGAAAAATCTGGCTAAAAATCACTAATATGTATCATTAACCGTACACAAATATCTATAAATATTATTACTACTTATTATAATAATAAAGCATTTTGATGAAATATTTGTAACCATCAGCAATATATGTGGGCTGATTAAAAGTAATGACACTGAATTCATATCTGCAATAAATCACACTGCATGGGGACACATTTGATGAATGTGTCCTGACATGTTACTCCACGTACATGTGTGTTATAGCTCATTTCACTGCTTTATGATTAATGTTTAAAGTCAAGAGTGTTTTTGTCACATGTCAAATTTAACTACGTTCAATAGTACAGAACAACAGGTGTGAATTAAATTTTAAGAGAAAATTGGAAAGATGACAACCAACAATCAAATGATGCAAATAGCATTTGGAGATGCAATAATGAACAGAGCACAAGTTTTTGAATGGTTGCATTATTTTAAAGAGGGACAAATGCTGTTGGAAGTAATGAGCATTCTGGATGCCCTTCAACCAGTAAAAAACCAGTAGCTGAAGTGCATAATTTAGAGTAAAATGATAAAAGATTTGACTATTTGTGAATTTAAGAATGAGGCAAGCCTCAGCCAAGCATGTTCCACAACTGCTGACAGAGGAAATGAAACAAAACTGTCTGAGAGAATTGACTTGCTTGAATGTACAGAAACCTATGAAAACTTCTTAAAAAATAACATAACAGGTGATGAAACAAGGGTCTATGGTTATGCCCCTGAAACTAAACAGCAATCATCACAATAGAAATCCTCTTCCTTTTTCTGACCTAAAAAAGCGCACCAGTGCATAGCAAAACCAAAGTGCTGCTGATAGTTTTCTTTGATTATGTGGGTGCTGTGCACCATATGTTCCAAAAGATAACACTATCAATTAACATTTCTATATTCAAGTGTTGAAAGGTCTTTGTGCTGCAGTGCACCGTAAATGGCCTCAAAATTGGGAATCCAGTGAATGACAAATTCACCACAACAATGCACCTTCCCACTCACCCCAGCTTGTGTGGCAATTTTTAGCTCAACATAGTATTCCAAAAGTGAGACAGCCTCCATACTAACCAGATATTGCTCCCTGTGACTTTTTTCTGTTCCCTTAAGTTAAAAAAACCTTGATAGGCAAAATATTTGATGATGTGGAAACAAACTAAATACAATGGAGCATTTGAAGGCGATTCCAACAACTGAGTCTGAGAGGTGCTTCCAGCACTGGCAGGAACGTTAGAATAAGTATGTACAAGCTGAAGGGGACTACCTTGAAAGGGATGAACCTTCCCTGTAAGTACAATGTCTTACTTTTCACAGATTGTCTCGATACTTTTTATCAGCCCTTGTATTCACTTCACACGATACACAGGATACTAAGGACAATATTCCCAAAAATCTGAGAATTCACAGCTTTTTACCTAAACATGCTGAAAGTGGAAAGTGACAAAAATTGCAATGACTGAAACAAACGAAATGCTTTTTATGACAGAAGTATTGGAATATGAGACTAAACCATAATAATGCCTTGATATCTGTCAGACTATGGCACTTTTCTCACAGGTCCCTGGCATAACCATAGCAATTGTCTGCAAAAACTGACGCTTATAAATCCATTGACAATGATAATAATTCTTGCATTTTTTTATTTATTGTAATGATTACCATGTTATTATGAATCGTATACTGAACATTGAATGAACAAGTCATTTAGCTACCGTATCTGCCGAATAGAAGCCGACCCTGGATTTAAGCTGATCCTCCAAAAATTTCCACAATTTTTTTGGCAAAAACATAAATTTCATAGATTTTATGCTGAAGTGTGCCGGGCATTGGTTCTACGGCAACTCCTCACAGTCAATTCGTCGCATGACAAACTCGTCGAGCATCAATTCATCGCAAGACAAACTCGTCGCACGTCAATTCATCGCAGGTGAAACTTGTCGCACGTCAATTCGTCGCAAGACAACTCGTCGCACGTCAATTCGTCGCACGTCAATTCATCGCATGACAAACTCGTCGCGCGTCAATTTGTCGAATGACAAACTTGTTGCACGTCAATTTGTCGCAGGACAAACTCGTTGCACATTGCTGTCGTGCAACGAATTGACATGCGACGAGTTGTCTTGCGACGAATTGACTGCGACGAGTTCACGGTATACCACCAGGCATTAATGCACGGCTTAGAATACATTATTCGAGATCAAAGAAATGAGTGAGAAATGGTTTAGTTGTTGACATTTTGAAATATTAGTCCAATTAATAATTTTGGGTTGCTGAATAATGTTCCACATTCAGTGACAATAATTTCATTCATCTTCATTTTCACAAAAGGTCAAATATAGTAATAGTAATAAGATAATTTTTCATCAAAGTCTATTTCCAATGAAGTTAGCATTTACATTGCCTTAAGAAATTACATTTTTATAATTATACACATTCCATGTAAAGTTTTACCGAAATTCAAACTGTTGAGCATACAAAGCCATCAATGCATTTTGCGTAATCGTCTGGATAGTCAATCTATGCAAATAATGTGAAAAACCCAGTCTTAAATGGTAACAAAGCACAGGTAGTGCTAAATTCAATATTCTAGCCTTTATAATTTATTCATTAATATTCATCGTAGGTCAAATATTTACTTTACGAAAAATATAGTACAGGCAGACCTCGTCTTTTGTGGGTGTTACGTTCCTGAAAACACCGCGAAAGAGAAGTAATTAAGGCAATGAGAAATATAGGGTTTGGTTACCATCCCATCATCATTTGTCCTCTGTATTGGTGACCGCAGAAAAATAGAGAAGGAGATGGAAAAATTAACTTCAATGAAAATGAGACTTAAACAAGTAGAAGACGAAAAAAGTATCAGAAAATAAAGTCTTATTTAAGTTCCATAGTAGAATGGAGAAAAAAATGAATGGAAGTTGCCTAACTTGCAGGGACTAATTCCCCAAATACGGCAGACCGCATCTTTCTTAGGGGTTACATTCCTGAAAAACTCCGTGAAACTCCACCGATAATAAATGATGTGCAAAACGCAAAGCTTAAGCGTTTGAACTGTGTCAAACCTGAGCAAATAACCCAATGATCCTGAATCAGAAGGGCCAAGAGTTGAGTCTTTCCCCTCCGGACTTCCGTCGTAATAAAGACAGAAGGCTCCTGAACGGTGATGCCAGACGTATCTATTTTTTTAATTACGTAAATATTTTTACATATCAGAATAACATAACAATATTTTTCAGGCCTGACTATGAAAGAAAATGTGAGGAAAACGCGATTCATTCCATATATAGAAAATTTCGCGCAGCCTTTTCCGTGATTTTTTCTGCGAAACAGTGAAACATAGGACCGCGAAAGACAAAACTGGTCGCAAATGTGGAACTGCAAAAGATCAAAACACATGAAAGATAAAGCCGCGAAAGACGAGGTCTGCCTGTACTATCATTTGAACGCGATGGCAATGAGAGACGTGCTGCCATCTATGGGTGACTACGAGATTTAACCATAACCCAAATTTTCCTCGGACTCACATTTAAGCCGAGGGGTGATTTTTTCATGATAGATTTTGACAAAAAACATCGGCTTGTATTCGGGCAGATATGGTAAGCCCTAGTGAATTTCAATGATTACCTCTCATTTTTGTATCTTTCCGATTTCTTTCCTCACATATAAACTCCATCCTAGTTCGGGAGATGAAAAATTTAGAAAAAGTGTGGCTTGTATGCAAGTAAAGCTGGTATTTTAGCTTGCTATGCATTGAGTACTCACATTTTCCTTTTGAGCCTGTTGGCCCAGTAGTGGGTAGCAACACCTACTTCGAAAAACAGATTTAAATTCTAGATTCTCAATCATTTGGCATACACACACACACACACACATGGATTAAGTGCCATATACTTCACAGACAAACAATTTTAAGGCTAACACAAGGCAATCACATGTATTCAATGACATTAACTGAAAATTAAAATCAAAGTCAAAAATTATATTTCAAGTAACAGGGACAAAATTCTTCAATATGGTAATGAGAAAAGAACTCCATTAATTCTATGAAAAAATTCTGCAGGAAACATTCTGTAGCATAGGGTGGAATTCATTTTCTATAATCTACAAAGTTACCACCTTACATAAACACTAAATTCGTTATACAGTAGAACTCTGATTTTCTGAACAAAATAGGACCAAGGATGGATAATTAAAAATCCAGATAACTGGTCAAAATTAAAAAATTGTATAAACAGCTAAGGAGGTACATGTATTTTGAATACAGGCGACTCCCGCGTTTCGATGAGGATGCGTTCCTGAAAACGTGTTCAAATCTCGAATAGTCGAAAGTCAAATGCCGTTTTTCCATATACTTGCATGTTATAATCGAGGGCTACGGTCCGGCATATCGGGAAAAAATCTCCCCTCACATTCTATAAAGATAAAATAACATTACTAATATGTTAATACAACAATATTAAATCATGAATAAATTATATAATAAATATTTTAAATGTATAACTTATTTTCTGCACTAAAAAGGACTAAAATCGTCTGTGAAAAAGATAAGTTTGGGCTTACAGAGGTGATTTTGTCAACATGACTTTTCTGTCTCCTCTCTGCTGCCAAGATAGGCAACATTGTTTTTAATTTTGTAACAAGTCACATTAGAAACTTTTTCTGAAGCACCCACATGAATTTTGGTCACTATTAGAATAGGCAGTATTACTGTATTTAATCAATTATAAGCTGACCCTTTTTTACGTTTTTACCATCTCAGAAATCGCCACTCGGCTTAGAATCGGTGTAAAAAAGTAGTCAATGAATTTATGTCCGTAGTTAGATTATAGCGCGAGATATAAGTGTACTAAAGTGGAAGTAAACTATCTGCTTTAAATGTATGCAAAAAAGAATCAAAATGACTGAACACCTACAAAGAAATAAATTATGTAAATGATACGTGGCGCATCCAAGTCGTAAAAAAAATGCAGCAATAACACTCGTATGCGTAAGAAGCTACATATGTACATGTTTCATTTTACTCGTGAATCGAAACATTTGCCTTTCCTACCCCCCTCCCCTCTACCTATCCTGTTTCAGTGTGTCTAGTGCTGTCTAGCATGCGCATACTGGGATTTCCCGAGCAAACCGTTACTTTCTCGTGCCTTAGCGGCATAGCAGCCAACTTAGAAGAATAATTTAAGAATGAAAGTGAAAAGGATTACCCAGGTGATACTCTTGTAGTACTAATGTATGTTATGTAATACGGTGTCCGTATTTGATTGACGAGAAACGGCTATTTTTTTACAAGAATAAGATCCCGGGGGATAACGAGGTCAAATTACTCTTTTAGTAGAAGTTGTTATGAATAAGTGAATAAAATGTATTGTACGTCTCTGTAATTTTAGTTAATACTCTTTATTTAATTACGAACTGAAAATCTGAGACGTAATATGTTGTCCGTATTTGATTGATGAGAAACAGCTATTTCTTTATGAGAATAAGATCCCGGGTGATAACGAGGTCAAATTATTCTTTTCGTATGAGTTGTTATGAAAAGGTGTATAAAACATATTTTATGTCGCCGTAATTTTAGTTAATACTCTTTATTTAATTACGAACTGAAAATCTGAAGCGTTCATACTTGTTGGTATTTTGAAATAAATGACCCCAGCTGTCTAAGCACTTTAAAATCAAAATTTTTCCTTGCATGGCCCTGTGAAAAGTCGGGGTCAGCTTACAATCGGTGTCGACTTACAAATGATTAAATACGGTACTTAAGTGAGAATAGTTATATGGTTGAATTAGTCATCAAAGTAACAGCAGCCAGACGTCATCTTTTGGCGAGGAAAAAATTGATTGCTGAAATTAAGAAATACCCAATAATTTAACATTTCATCCAGATAATTGTAATTCGGAATATCGGAGTTCTAGTGTACAATCAAAACTATCAATCAAGAGTTGTTAAAAATGTTACTTTACATATTGGTTTTCAAACAATCTAATGAATTATTAGCCTTAATAGTAACTAATGACAGGCATAAAAATGTTTGCAAGCACAGAAATACCACCACCCAAACATCAAGCCAATGGAAAGGAAATAAAAGGTTTTAGAAAAGATCTTGAATAAATTCCTCCAACAAAGTATTAGTTGTTATTACCATTGTTAAGTGGAGATGGTATTCTCATCTGCTGCTGTTGTTGCTGGAGAAGAATTTGGTGAATGAAGTCTGTGTGAGGAGAAGAGGCACGGGGAGATGCTGAAGCTGCAGCTGCCGCAGCGGCTGCCACAGCAACAGCTGCAGCCACTTGCTGCTGCTGGCTAGACATTGGGGGCTGGTGTGGGGAAACAGTAGCCCCTAACCCTTTACAAAGGGTTAAAGAGGAAACTATTACACTTTTGCAAGGACAGCAGCAGCAGAAGGAGATCTTAACCCTTAATGTATCACTTTAGGAAAACTTCTTAAAAATGAAGCAATAATTTAACCCATTTCATTTGCATGCAAGAGCATTCCAGAAGTAATAAGTTTTGCATCTTTCAAGCAAATCAATCAATTCCATATACTTCTATCATACCTCTCTCTGTTTGAATTACTTGGTTGACACAGCATAATTTCAATCATTAATACTAAATCCAACATGCTTCTGTTACATTTTGACTATCGATGCAACTTTTTAGCATGTTTGTGCAATCATGCTTTCACAGTATTTTTAGAGATATACAATTTTTTCACAAACTTTGGTAGCCAAATGCTGCATAGCATTACAAATGAAAGAATAATATGATGTTTTTGAGGACTTTCTGGTCGTGTCAAAGAACTTGATGACAGCGCTCATGTTAATTCATCCACAAACAGTTCAAAAGAAATTTAACAAAACACGATGTCCAATGAACTGAACAATGTTTCCTGAAATACCGTATTTACTCGGATATAAGCTGCCACTGCATATAAGTCACACCCAGAGTTTTCAACATTGAAAATAGAAAAGAAACTTCCCTTGATATAAGCTGCATTTTGAACTCAAAAATGTCTACAATCAGAGGTCCCGGAAATTTTCTTATTTGTTGTCCAATTGAAAAGTTATGGTGTAAAATAATTGAAGTTGAAAAAGGGACATTTCAACGTGCAGGCTTTCATTCTTTTTTAGATTAAAATTAGAAAGAATTGACCTACAATCTTTGGATATAAACCATTTCGAAGAAAACCTTATAAAGTTTCTTATTCTGTTCATCTTTTTCCATCTACAGTTCAAAATTTCTCAATGTAAACGTTTAATTCACACAGTTTGAGGAAATCTTGCCGTTTTAAGGGGATGTTGCCTTGCCTACCAATTCCATCGTTAGACCTCTATATCATATTGTTAATTCAATCCTTATGGGTATAAATGTGCTTTGAATGCTTTTAATATGAGAGAGGGAGGGGAGAGAGTTAGACGGGGAGCAAGAGGTAGAGGGAGGAGCGCGAGAGGGAGAGAGGGAAGTAGAGGGGGGAGAGCGAGAGGGAGAGAGGGAAGTAGAGGGGGGAGAGCGAGAGGGAGAGAGGGAAGTAGAGGGGGGAGAGCGAGAGGGAGAGAGGGAAGTAGAGGGGGGAGAGCGAGAGGGAGAGAGGGAAGTAGAGGGGGGAGAGCGAGAGGGAGAGAGGGAGGAGGAGAGAGGGAAGTAGAGGGGGGAGAGGGAGGGGGAGAGGGAGGAGAGAGGGAAGTAGAGGGGGGAGAGGGAGGAGGAGAGAGGGAAGTAGAGGGGGGAGAGGGAGGAGGAGAGAGGGAAGTAGAGGGGGGAGAGGGAGGAGGAGAGAGGGAAGTAGAGGGGGGAGAGGGAGGAGGAGAGAGGGAAGTAGTGGGTGGAGAGGGAGGAGGAGAGGGAAGTAGAGGGGGGAGACAGAGGAGAGAGGGAAGTAGAGGGGGGAGACGGAGGAGAGAGGGAAGTAGAGGGGGAGACGGAGGAGAGAGGGAAGTAGAGGGGGGAGACGGAGGAGAGAGGGAAGTAGAGGGGGGAGAGGGAGGTGGAGAGAGGGAAGTAGAGGGGGGAGAGGGAGGTGGAGAGAGGGAAGTAGAGGGGGGAGAGGGAGGTGGAGAGAGGGAAGTAGAGGGGGGAGAGGGAGGTGGAGAGAGGGAAGTAGAGGGGGGAGAGGGAGGTGGAGAGAGGGAAGTAGAGGGGGGAGAGGAAGGAGGAAAGAGGGAAGCAGAGGGGAGGAGAGAGGGAAGCAGAGGGGGGGAGGGAGAAGGAGAGAGAGAGAAGTAGAGGGGGGAGGGAGGAAGAGGGTGTGAGAGGGAAAGGGTGAAATGGGGAGAGAGAGGAGTGAGAGAGAGGGTGTGAGAGGGGATGGAGAGGGGGAGAGAGGGAGGGAAGAGAGGCAACTACCGTATCTGCCCGAATACAAGCCGATTTTTTTTGTCATAATCTATCATGAAAAAATCACCCCTCGGCTTAAATGCGAGTCCGAGGAAATTTGGGTTATGGTTAAATCTCGAAGTCTCTCATTGCCTTCGCGTTCAAATGATAGTACAATATTGACGATTATGCAAAATGCGTTGATGGTTCTGAATGCTCAACTGTTTGAATGTTGGTAAAACTTTACATGGAACGTGTATAATTATAAAAATTCTGTTTCTTAAGGAAATGTATATGCTAATTTCATTGGAAATAGACTTGGATGAAAAATATCTTGGCAAGATCGCTGTTACTAATTTCACCTTTTGTGGAAATGAAGATGAATGAAATTATTGTCACTGAATGTGGAACATTATTCAACGATGCAAAATTATTTATTGGAGTAATATTTCAAAATGTCAACAACTAAACCATTTCCCACACATTTCTTCGATCTCAAATAATGTATTCTAAGATGTCCATGAATGCCCGGCACACTTCAGCATAAAATATACGAAATTTGGTTTTGCCAAAAAATTGTGGAAATTTTTGTGGGGTCGGCTTAAATTCGGGGTTGGCTTCTATTCAGGCAGATACGGTATTTTAAGTTTAACTAAAGATAGCCCGTCAACAACAGAATATTCCGATTCAGGGTCATTGGATTATTTGCTCAGGTTTGACATAGTTCAAACGCTTAAGCTTTGCGTTTTGCACATCATTTATTATCAGTGGAGTTTTCAGGAATGTAATCCACAAGAAAGACGCGGTCTGCCGTATTTGGGGAATTAGCCCCTGCAAGTTAGGCAACCTCCGTTCATTTTTTTCTCCATTCTACTATGGAACTTAAATAAGACTATTTTTTGATACTTTTTTCGTCTTCTTTTAATTTGTTTAAGTCTCACTTTCATTGAAGTTAATTTTTCCTTCTCTTTCTCTATTTTTCTGGGGTCACCAATACAGAGGACAAATGATGATGGGATGGGAACCAAACCCTATATTTCCCATTGCCTTAATTACTCCTCTTTCGCGATTTCACTTCCGCGGTGTTTTAAGGAACGTAACCCCCGCGAAAGACGAGGTCTGCCTGTATCTCACTTTAAGAATGTTTTTCATTTTTTTCTTGCGCATAAGCTGCACCCCAATTTTTTGAATAAAAATTTAGGGAAAAAAGTACGGCTTATATGAGAGTAAATATGGTATGGTCATCCTTTATACTCAGGGTTTGAAAAAGAGCTATTCTAAGACTGGATAGATAGAAAAGTAAAGCATAAAAGAGGGTAAAGATTTTAGCAGAACCAAGATATTAAGCGGGGACCCCCTGTACTTAGATAGCACTGGAAGAAGTTTGAAGTGACCAAGTATATATATGGGCATAAAACCACACTGCCTCACCATTAGTACAGCATTTTAGGGATGCAATGCTCCACACAGCATTTAAAAGTTAACCAATCATGAATCAATATTATAATTAACGAAAGAATTTTTTTCCCATCCAAAATCTACTTATAGCACGATTAAAACCATTCTATTGACCAACATTTATAGCTTTAAATTGAGTCACCCAAGAAAAAGTAAAAAGCAAGTTACTTTATATGGAAGAATTGAGGGATGAAGAATATTTTAAGAAAACGAGTTAATAAAATTTTATCAGGCAATTTTAAAGAATATTTACACGTGCAGTAAAAAAAATTACAATAGCACTTCACTGGTAAAAAGCAAGTTACTTTATATGGAAGAATTGAGGGATGAAGAATATTTTAAGAAAATGGGTTAATAAAATTTTATCAGGCAATTTTAAAGAATATTTACACATGCGCAGTAAAAAAAATTACAATAGCACTTCACTGGTGATATCATATCAAGTCAACCTTCAAGCATTGCTATAATTTAAATAAACATTAAGCTGCACCTCTCATGATGTTCTGCGCTTCTGGCCTTTGCAGCAAGTCCCTTCCTTGCTGGGTCTGGTTGATGACCATCTGCAGTTCAGGCGGAAGTGGAGAGAGTGAGGTAGAAGGAGTAGGAGAGGCTGGTAGATTTGGGATGCCAGAAAGAGGCCCCAGCTGACCTTGCACCCCCCTCTGGGAAACCCCTGGAGCTTGGGCACCATGGTGTATGTGAGGAATGTGGGAGTGATGAGGTGGCTGCATGTGGGTCATGGGTTGCGGGGTAGGTTGCTGTTGCTGGGCCCCAGCCAGCTTTGTCAACCATTCCTGCTGCTGCCTCTGCATTTGATGCTGTTGCTGAAAAGGAATTCCAAGATCAACTAACAAAAAAATCTGATGTGGCCAACACATAACTTTCTCCACATTTTGGGTATAGATATTTAAATTATTATGAATAGCATAATGAGGCAAAATTATAATTTTGTATCGTAAAAGAATACAGTCATCCTTGCCGTAAATTATATTTTGATTATGTTTCCAGAATTCACCTCTACATCGTTTTGGCGCTGTAAACTGGATATTACGAAAAAAGTTGAATATCTCCGAAATCGATGGTTCTACGAAAATTTGTTTCAAACAAAACCTGGAAGAAATATTATTCTCTACAACTTTGGTCCTCACGGAGATTACCAATAATGACGTTTTTAAGAAGATATTTGACGGAAACCAATTATTTATAAATAATTCCTAAACAATAACTGCTATGGAAAATTGTTTCAAATGAAAGTTGTAGGAAATTACATTGTCTATAACCATTGTATAGAATTCTACATACAATAATAATATTTTAACGGAGATATTTCGTCAAAACCGAAGCGAGTTTCGAATAAACCTCAACTTCCGGTTAACCATTATTGTCCAAAAACTAATCAGCTCTTCGGACTCATACCAAAGTATTATATGTATATGTAATTTGGTGATAATATGACAAGTACTTTTTGAGTTAGAGTGCCCAAAATCACATACATCCACACACACACACATCATTCCAAAAATAGTCTAAACGTGTTCTAGGAACCTCAAAACGTGTATTTCTGTTGAAATCTCGATGTCGATTTTTTTCGTGATCACAACAGTAAAAAAGCAAAATATCTCCGAAATGTATGGCTCTACAAAAATTTGTTTCAAACAAAACTTGGAAGAAATATTATTCTCTACAACTTTGGTCCTCACGAAGATTATCAATAACGATGTTTTTAAGGAGAAAACTGAAAAACCGGTTATTTATAAATAACTCCTAAACAATAACTACAATAGAAAATTATTTCAAACGAAAGTTGTAGGAAATTACATTCTCTATAACTTTAGTACAGAACTGTATATACAATAATGATGTTTTAACGAAGAAATATTGAATAGACCTCGACTTCTGGTTACCCGTTATTGTCCAAAAAATAATCAGTTCTTTGTGCTCATGTTAAAGTGTTATATATGAAGTTTGGTAACGATATGTCACGTACTTTTTGAGTTAGAGCGCCCACAATCATATACACGCACACACAAACATCATTCCAAAAATAGTCTAAACGTGTTCTAGAGACCTCAAAAAGTGTATTTCCGTTGAAATCTCGAAGTCGATTTTTTTCGTGAATACAATACTTTCCCATTACTACGTATGGAGAAAGTAATAATAGGTTATTGTGGTAAATTTCTATTTTCACCAACACAGCCATTAAACTAAGCTAATAAATAATAACTTACTCCTAATTATTACATTAAATATGTTCAAAGAAATGTGACAAAAGTAAAAGCAAGTTAATATCTACATTTGTCACCTAAACCATACATATACATGAACACTTACCTGTTGTACTTGAAGCAATCTCATGACAAGGTCAGGTGGAATCATAGAGTGCTGCATGGGCGAGGGTCTGGGTGCTGATGGCCCGCCACCTAGCTGAGCTGGTGATGGCGCAAGACCTGCACTTCCACTAAGAAGTCCTTGAATGATAAAGAGAAACAGTTCCGTGACATACATTCTAATAACATTCCTGAAATCATACCTCAAGCTGTATAAAAATAAAACTCATCATTATTATTATGACATAAATATGTCACTAAAAACGCTATTTCAATAGCTTTATATAAAAAGCTTTAGAGTTATGATGACCTTTAATGTACTGTGTTTAAATCCTCTGGTGCTCCACAACAGCTGAAGTTAAATTCAGGCGACTCCCTAGATTCGACCAACTCGAGAATTTAACCAGTCGAAGTCCGCATATTAGACCCAGTTGATCAGTCGGTCGAATTAGGAACTAGTTTACGTGAAGTAATTTTCGGCTCGCCCAACCACGCGAGGTTTAGTTTCAGTATAGACATCGTTATTTCTGCTCTAATTGTTTGAATTTGTGCTGATTTCACTCATTTTTTTTGTTCATTCAACATTCGACTGTTCGAGATTCGACCATGTTTTCAGGAACGCATCTCGTTCGAATCTCAGGAGTCGTCTGTACCCTGAATTTTTAAAAATCCCCGAAGAAGGTGTAATACTTTGTGGAATTGCATTTTAATAAAATATGAAATAACTTTGTACAATACTAAATTGCTCAAACTCCATATTGACATGCATTATTCAAAAAGTACAAATGATAAAACATTCCAATAATAAGCATTTTAAAGGTAAAACACCAACAAAACCAGTCAAGTAATTACTTTATAAGATAATTTTTCGTCCATGGAATATGTATACAAAAACAATAATTCAAGAATATTATAACAAAATTCATAACTGAATATAAGGTTAAATCTCAGAAGAATTTCAAAATCCTATATGCAAGAAAAAATCAGAAAGAAATCCCTCACTCAAGGAATTTCCCTACATTTAGCCCTTTGTCTTTTTCCCCTTATTTCCCTTTCTACATTTATGATGACAGAGTTCATATTTTGGGACAATTTTATTGATGCAATACAATCACCATCTGGGGATCTATAACAAGAATTTTCAAGTGGCAAGTCTTCTCAAATGTGTTTATAGAGTAGCAACTGCAATGTCTTCACAGAAGATAAGTTGTACAGAATGGATAGGAGTTATAGTAACCCCATAGCTGCCTGTTCAGCAAATAGCATATAGTCTGTCATCTCTATTGACTACTCATCGGTTAAGGAATTAACAATAAAAACATTCCAAATGGCTGAATGCAAAACCAATCAAAATACAGTCAAACCCCAATTTAGTGTACCCCATCTAATGTTGACCCGCATTTAGTGTTTATTTTCCGGAGTCCCATTAGACATCCCATATAAACAATGCATTATTTTTCTTGATTTAATGTACCTCAATTTAGTGTTTTACCCAGATTTAGTGTAATAAATTTTTGATCACTTAGTAAAATTCGACCTCGATTTAATACCACACAGCAGCAGGAACATGTGATCATTCCTGAGAATGCACCAAGGGAGTTATGCGTGAATGCATTTTCATTTGCAGTGGAAACAGGTGACCATTATGTCACCTGCTCTAAAGAAATACCGTAATTTTCCTATTATAATATGTTTTCAAAGGTGAAATATGAAAACTGTCTTATCACCATGTATAATACATATCTCATTACAGTAAACCCGCGATTTAACAGACTAATAGGGGGAAGGGATGTCCGTTAAAGCTGAATGTTTGTTAAATGGCAAATGGAATTTTTCGAGCCCAAAAACACTCGTATATGAGAAAACATAGCTAGGTTTATCACAATTTATTTATTTATTGGCAAGAATTCAGAGACAGCACATGGCCAATTATACTGAATATCGTAACAACAACAATAACAAGTAACAACAACAAGGACGAACATACACGACCATGCCCTCCGCAGGATTCGAACCTGCGATCCTAGCATTGGGAGCTAGACACGCTAACCACCCCTCTACCAAGGCCAAAGGTTGCATACTCTTAGGGGCAACATCAATAGATTTTGTATGACCTACAAGGACCATGTGAAATTAAATATTATTCAAGATGAATTTAATACTGAAAGGCAACAAATAAGCCAAACTAAAAACTATGTGCAATAGTATGAAAAATTTACCCACACACTTAAATCGTAATGCTTAAGACCAACTTCATTTGGAGTTATTAGAAGGAAAATAGGGCGACGTTTTTCAGGTCGTTTGGCCAAAACTGAGAATGGCCTATCACTTTTACCAGCAGTTCATTCTTTTAGTTCCCAGGTATTTACCACACAAGGGAAGATTCTGCTATTTTTAATTAAGAAACTCAGACGAGCGTAAACTTTGGCGGTGTTTGCTGTCTCTGTGTGACACCGGATCAGCTGTTATATCCCCCTCAAAGTATGCATATATTTTCGTGTCTTTTGCCTTCTATGCATAGAATGCGGCAAATAACCATGTAATTTAATTTCAAACCTAGATCAGTCCGGGTATGGTGTCAATGTGGCGTTGAATGTTGAACCACTAGCAGTGGAAAGCAATTGGTTAAATCACCACAACTATGGGTATCCCTCTGAATTATCAACTCATGCATGCAAATTAGTTCAATTTTTCATTCTTTTTGCAAACAATACTAGTCAATTTGGGATAAATTATCACGGAATTTATAATGCTTACGTTGGGAAACAATCGTGGATGGATATAACCGTCAGAATGGGCAAACCAAAATATTATGGTCGTAGGGATCATAAATACAGAATAGAACCCTTAGGACAGATGACAGACTTGGGAAAGTTTTCATTCCCGAATACGGGGATTGAGAGATGGAAGAGTTTAGTGGCAGATGCTTTTGAGCCTTTTCCCTCAAAATTGGGTCTCTTCAAGACGAAGATCAAAGACATAACTATAATACATATTGAAGCGTGTGTTTGTTCATGGAACTCCTCCTAAATGATAAAAGCTAGATTAACCAAATTTGGAACGATTCTTCCTTACATCCTAACTTAGTGAATGGTCAAGGTTTGGTCGACCAGGATTAATCAGTGCTGCCAATATAGGGGATTAACATTTTTCCATAAGATAACACGTATGAATCCATTTCTTGACTTGCAAGGTATTACTCTTCCTTCAAGCATAAAAATACGTAAATATGGACCGATGTTTTTCATTTTTGCTTTATTCGACGAATAAAACTCTATACTATCTTATTCCTGCGAAGTTTACATGTTACATGGTCGAAGTTTTCAGAAATACGTTATTTGTTTAAAAATTTTGTGGAGTTTTCGTACCCTTTCCGGACATTACCTCCGAGTCAATTAGCTTCAATTAAGCGAACAAATAGACGAAAGTTTAGCGTTATTCACTTTGCACTTTTGTGTAAGCAACGAAACGATCGATGCTTATGGATAGCAACGTAAATAGATACTGATTATTATTCAGAAAGCGTTTATTGATGAAAGTAATTGAACCATCTTTTGTCTACTGAATACTGGAATCTAACATTTTTTGTAAGTAAAATCATTATATTCTACATTATAATGTTTATTAACATAAATAAGCTCACGTATCTGGTGTACATTTACCAGTCAGTGTTCAATCATGGACAATTGTACATTGCTTTTTCAAGACATAAAAGTACACATTTCAGCGAGATAATTACACAAGAAATGAAGCTGGATTTGGCGAAAGTGATATGATAGGAAATTCAATTATCGTTATATTTGAATGCAATACGTTCGGAAATGGATTGTTACAAGCAAATATGATTAATTGTTAAGAAAAGCTAATTGTAATTTAAAAAGTATCTACAATATATTTTAAAGAGTTTGTATGTTGCGTTGTAGAAGCTTCACTAAATCCGTTGAAATTCAACGAGAAATTCTGCTAGTATATTATAAATCGTAATTATTGTATATAATACTCAGAGTTAACAACAAAGTGAGGGAGAAGTTGGGGAATGCTGGGCAGGGTGATGTACGGTGGGGACTTCGTGGGCCCCGTGACCACTACTGTAGCAGTGAAGGCCTGTCATGAACCCGCGAAAATCCACCACTGGAATGTGTATTTATATATGTATATAGGTATTTGTACGTATGTGTATATATTTATGCTTTTCTTTTAATCTCTAAAAATTCAGTGTATTATTCAGTGTGTGGGAAATATTGTTACTTTATATTGAATTATACTGTTGCCACCTGACCCTATGGCCAACTTGTAACAATGTGCTTAATAATAATCTACTATTATAAAAGGGTATGTCTGCGTGTGTGTCTGTCAGAAAAGGCTGAAGCTTAATATCTCACAAATTAATGAACCGAATTTGATGTGATTTTCAAGATTGCATTATGATATAATAAAATTATGTTTTAACGTATTAAACTTGAGAACAAAGACCAGGGTTTGATTCCTGGAGACATTTTCTATTTCCCATAAGGTAACAGGTAAAAAGGGACATTTCGACGTGCAGGATTTCATTCTTTTTTTAGATTAAAATTAGAAAGAATTGACCTACAATCTTTGGATATAAACCATTTTGAAGAAAACATTATAAAGTTTCTTATTCTGTTCATCTTTTTCTGCCTACAGTTCGAAATTTCTCAATGTAAACTTTTAATTCACACAGTTTGAGGAAATCTTGCCATTTTAAGGGGATGTTGCCTTGCCTACCAATTCCATTGTTAGACCTCTATATCAGGGCTGCCGTTTTCACGGATTTTATCCGTTTTTATGGATGTTGATATACTTTGTTAAATATTAAACTTGTTACTTATTGTGAGACTGAATCCAAAACCAAGCTGTAAAACTGGGTCGGCAACCGAAGGCATATTTACATTTTTTCTTTAAACTTATTTTTAATCTTATAAATTCAAATGTAAAGCTGCACTTATAGCGAGACGCTAAAATTATCAAGATTAATAAATCAATTCTCTAGATTTGTAAGTAGCCACGGGCACTTTATACAGGAGCCAGTTTGAACATACAGTCGCTAGATCTAGCTACAAATTTGCTACATTTGCAACAGTGGAGGGAATTCCCCCACGGTTCGGAACACTCGTGAGTCACCTGTGGCGACCTGTGGTCAACTGTCAATGCTTCTTAACGTGCGCACTTTCGCACAAGTTCATAGTATTCAGTGCGGTGACAAAAGATTTCCTATGGTCTCTCACTAATATTTATATTAGAATAGGCCTGACACTTTTACTAATTAATTTTAACCCTTAAATAAGTGAAATACGAATAAAAATACAATTCTTCGATTGACAGGTCTTTGTATTGAAAGAAGTACAAGGCTGAGTGGGAAAAGGAACTAAAGTGGTTAAAAAAAAGGAAAAACTGATTTCTTGGCAACATGTATGGTGTGTAATTCCGATTTAAACATATCAAAAGGAGGCCGAAAAGATCTCAAAAGCCACGAGACAGCAGAATGTCACAAGAGTAACCTAAAGTCGTTCAAAAGTTATTCCCTAATTACGAGTTTTGTGACTAAAGAAAACAATGACGATGACGCTGAACTAAGATGGGCAAATTTTATTTGTGAAAATAACTTGCCTGTGAAACTGAGTGACAATTTCGTAAAATTAGTGCCTTCCTGATCGTGAAATTGCTATGAATTTTCAATGTTCTCGTACTAAAACGAGCCAACTGATTGTGCAATCCCTCGGTTGGTCTGTTCAAGAAAACGTTGTTTCAGCTATGAGGGAATCAATTTTCTGCTTAATGACAGATGAATCTATCGATATTAGTGTGACCAGACAAATGGTTATAATGACTCGTATTTTTATAACAGAAAAAGTTGAAACTCATCTGTATAAAGTGATTGCATTTAATGGGAAGGCAAGTGAAGAAAATCTTTTAAATGTTGTCCACGATGCATTTAAAGATAATATTCCTTGGGAGAATTGTTTAAGCATGTCTTCAGATGGAGCAAGAGCAATGGTGGGGGAATTCAATTCTGTGTTATCAAGAGTCAGGTAACAACAAAAATAATTGTGGTTTCTTCACTGCACTTGCCATGTAGCTCACTTAGCAGCATCGCACGCCTGCAGAAAACTGCCAGATATATGTGAACAGCTGCCCAGAGATGTTTATGCATTTTTTAAAACGTCAGGTAAACGACAAGACCAATTTAAAGAAGTCCAAGAGTGTCTGGAAGTTGAGTTTCAGAAAATTTTAAGACCATGTTTTACAAGGTGGCTAGCCATGCTGCAGTGTGTAGAATGCCTTCTGGAACAGTGGTCAGCATTGACAGTATATTTTAGCACAAAACTTGATGTAAAGGATGGAAGCTTAGAGATTGTTGAACGTATAAAAAAAACCTTAGACTCAAAATCTGCAAAATTGTATTTCAGTTTCCTTCAAGCAGTTTTGCCTAGTTTTACAAAATTCAACATAATCTTTCAGAAAGAGAGACCATTTACTCATAAACTTCATTCAGAAATGTTCTCTCTGCTTCGCCAATTTATTGCAAGCTTTGTTCATTTCCACATTATTCAAAAATGTGACATAACAGCCGTTGACTTCAAACGAGAAAACTAACTTCAAGATTCTGCCCTTTTCATAGGCCATAAAACACAGACACTCTTAGAAGAAATAGATATTAGCTTAGTTGACAAAAACGGTTTTTTCAACAATGTGAGAGATTTTTATGAGATGGCAACAAAAGAGCTATACCGTCTCTTACCTTTAAATGACGTAGTTTTGAAAAATGTTGATATTTTTGACCCAACAAAGGAATCATATGGAGATTGGGAAAAAGTTAAAATGCTGGCTAAAAGATTTTCCAATATCATCAATGATGGTGACCTAGACATTCTTAATTCTGAGTTCATTGCCTACACACTATGGAATCTGCCCCAACCAATTATCTGTTCAGACTATATTGATACCTATTGGTACAAGGTGTCACAATTTATAGAAGATGGAAAACCACAATTTCCATTACTTTTTAAATTTGCAAAGGCAATGCTCATACTTCCTCATAGCAATGCTGAAGTCGAGAGTTTTTAGTAAGTTGAGTCTTATTAAAAGCACACACAGGTCAGCATTCGAACAACCAATGCTGAATGCTTTGATGCAGTGTTCATTTAGAAAACATTTTGCAGATTTTGAGCCAACTGATGACATGAGGAAAAAGGCTAGAAAATTACAGAAGTAGAAATTTGTTCATTTTCTTACTTTTTGAGTCATTATATTGATTTTTTGTAGTCTTTGTTTTCCTAATCAAGACCTGTTCTGTAATAAAAGCCTTGGCTTACTTATTTTCATTTTTTTTTTGCTTTTAATGTGCATTCGAAACTTGAATAAATGTTTTAAAACTTTATGCCATATATATGACTTGTAATGAAAGATAAATATGAAATTCACCAAGAAAAAATTATTAAATTTAATTTACAGGGCTACCACAAACAGTTGCTAATAATTTTACTCGTGTGAGATAAGCCGAATATATTAATAGGCATAAATTCATATATTTTGCATAAAAAACATGATATTCCATATTACAGGATTTTTTGGATACCGTTACAGGATTTCTAAAAAAAATTGGTGGCAGGCCTGCTCTATATCATATTGTTAATTCAATCCTTATGGGTATAAACGTGCTTTGAATGCTTTCAATACAAGAGGGGGGGAGAGCGGTAGAGGGGAGAGCAAAAGGGAGGGGGAGAGAGGGAAGTAGGGGGGGGGGGGAGGAAGAAAGAGGGGGAGGGAGGGAGGGGGGAGGGAGAGAGTGTGAGAGGGGGGGAAGAGGGAGGGAAAAAAGGCAACTATTTTAACTAAAGATAGCCCTTCAACAACACAATATTCACTAGAAATGTTGTGTATGGCAAAATATTTCATATGTAAAAGTGTGATATTAATTATTTTAAATGAAAATAATAATAATAATCTACCTATCTATCTATAATTCTTCCGTTGCTATTTCAACGGTCATTACACTAGTAAAAATAATAAAGTCAACCCTAGCCTCAGTCAGCAGGATAAATTCTTCTTTCTGCAAAACAAACACGAACATATGGTTTATTGTGAGAAACTTCATATGAGCATAGCATTGGAAGAAAATATTCTCCCCTTCCCTGACGATTCAACATGTACTGCCATCAGTAGATTTGCTAAAGCTGGATGTCTAGGGTTGACATAGGGTGACAATGTACCCCTATTTAGAATATATTGTGCGCAAAAACCATGAGAAACTGAGTTAAATTATTATTAAGTTATTACTATTAATAACAAATTATTCTTCCATGGAACAACCAAACCAGAAGTCTATGATTGCATGCCAATATCATAATGAGTACCACTATTTTTAAGTAAATTCTTCAACTACCTAATATTGAAGTTGAAGGAATACAATTATTATTTCCTGAAAACTAATTTAAAATTTATTTTTTCCTACTTAACATGCCATTATTACCGCAAGAGGAACAATCGCAAACATTGTCTTAACAATTTTCAATGAAAATACCTTTTAGTATGGTTTTAAATAGAACATGTGGCCACTACCTTCTCTAACATAACCTTCTGGTGGGCTGACGTAAACAACTGCACTGACTCCCTCTTTCATCAGGTTGGGAATCTCCTCGTTAGTCTGGAATGTCCGTCACCCACAAAATCAGTGCGCATAACCTGACAATGTCAAAAACCCCTCACCGCTGGCTGACATCTTTTTTGAATAAAATTATCAGCATCAGCAGGATTATAATTGCAGTACATATTATCCCACACTGTACTGGCTAGATTTATCAATTAATTTACATAGTTCAAAGCCTCAAAATCAAACTGTCTCTCAACGAATGGGCACGATGCACCATGCACTTTTCTTTACTGATTATTTCAGAGCACTATTGCATTCTGTGCATATGACATTTTCCTCATCCTCATTCAATACCGAAAATCATGTCCAAATGTTGCCTTATAACATACAGTCATTACATGTTCCTAGGATCCTCATAAATGTTTACGCCCCTTGGTTTATGATTTAATAGCATCAAATGGTTTTCCGACTATCGCTAATAAACTAAGTGACATACCTACTTTAAATGAATTTACTTTGCTTCATTGATTTAGCTCATCATTTCTAATATTTATTTTAATACACACAAAAATTTGGGAATATCACGGAGCAACACCACAGAATTATGCAACGCATCAGCCACCACTACTCTATCCCTCACTCCCTCCACTCCGCCCCTTCGAGGAGGAGGCGGAGCGGAGGGAGTTTTCATTTCCCCCTCAACTTGACCTCTAAAATTTTGCAAGTAACCTACAGCATGGGATACTGGCCTACCCCCCCCCCCCCCCCTCCCCCTTCCTGCAGCCCCCACATCAATTCCCTAGGTTGAGAGGCAGGGATGACATCAAAACAAATATACCACTAAAATTCTGTACTAGGCCATCTGTAAGACACCACTGCAGCATAGAAAATTGACAGGCGGTTGATCTGACAACAATGCACCCAGCACTTACATCACATGCGCTTCAAAACAGTGAAATATTTTGGTGTGTAGAACATGAGAATTCAAATCATTACAAGCACAAAAGATTTAATTTAATTTCCCAGTACTTAGAAGGGTTTTGAATGACAGACTTTGGTAAGAAAAATTACCCAGAAATAATTATGAAGTAAACAAACTGTTCCTAGATCACCAGAGCTAATCCCGATTAAGAATTTCATTGTAGAGATATTCAAATTAGTCATATTAAAAACATAAAAGCTAATGATGTTGGCTAGAGAATGATAGTAACTTCAAATTAGACCATATTTCAAACTCTGATATTTAAATAACAAGGTTTTACTATAAATAGGAATCAGATAGGTTACTCAAGTTCTATACCATACACTTTGTGAATGAAAGTATTATTACCTCCAAGAATACCAGGATCATTTGGAGTAGGAACACCAGAAGCTGCACCACCAGGTTGATGAGTGAAGTTACTAGACTGCTGAGCAGAACCAGCATCTTTTTTACCCAGCATCTGTAACACAGATAATATTCAAATACCACAAAATTTTACAAAAACCGAAAATATATAGCTAAATGATTTGCAATTGCTAAATCATTATCTAACAGTATTTCAAATATGATTCATGCTAATATTTTTAAAGATATTACAATACAGAATGTAGAGCTGTTGTTCCTCCAAGACACTATCCAGTATGAAAGTGAGAAATTATAAGGTAATTTCTATTTCTGTTCAGCTGATGATTTAGCAGAATCAAACATTAATACAAGGAAATAGTTCGACATGATCAAACTTTTTAGAAAAACAATACATTTAAAATATGTTTTGCATGCAAATTAAATGCTAAAAAGAGTTTACCACTAAAGACATCTGGCTACTTATTAATTTCAAAAGATAACAATTTGAAGGCAATAGATATTTCAATATGGACCAATGAATTTTTTCTTAGCATTTGGCAAATTTTTAAAAATAATGAAATTATATTTAGAAAATGCATCAAGTGAAGGATTCAATCTCATCGAGGTTCATAAATAATTTCAAAATTGTATACACTCTTACTGTATCAAACTTATGAGCATGAAAGAAAGAAATAATTTTATATCTTGTTATCTGCTGCCTTCAGCAACAAGGAGAATACTTGTAACTGTGAGAACAAACACAATTTCTATCATTTACTACCCATTAAAAGCCAGGCAAAAAGCCAATTCAAACATTCCTAACATGCAACTACTATAAGGTACAATACAACAATCAACATTACTTAAAATTTCCACAAATATTTCACATTAAAATTTATATAGCTTCAAAAGGCATACTAAAAAACTCCTATCTCAAGACTATTATGTTTTAAACATCAAAAGCTGTACAAATCACCATCCCTTCCTGAAGATTGGAACGAGTAAGGCAGTAACTGCCATAAAAATTGGTGGATTCAAACAATTTACAATCAAGCTGCAATTTAAGGTGAAACAAAGCACTAATTTGTTGATATTTTTCAACAAACCCTTCAACCAATTAGAATAATCAAGTTTTGACATCTCTTCTGATGGAGAAAGCACTTTTAGCAGTGTAAACTGTTGTCATTTATTAATAAAATACATAATTGGGGCATATAAATATGAATAAATATAGCTTGAACTGTTTCCCAAACATAATAACCTAAAGTAATTACAGCAATTTCAACTGAACGTTGTAAAAAGAAACATTAGATTACAACACATTATATGTTTGCATATTTAATTAACTGCCTAAAAGCTGAGGAGTAAGATGAATTAAAAAAGGTTAAAAATGAATTACTCTTGTGGTATTTTTAACACTGGATGATTCCACACTTTCTCAAAACCTTCGTAACTAGAGCTTAACCAATCAAGACAGTTTTCCATGAAATACCATAGTTAATAAATGAAACATTTTTAACAGAACTCAAAATATATTCAAAATTTCTTCCATTATTTATTTTTAAAAGATACTTTCATTTATAAGCAATTTACGCCAACTTAATTAGCAAAAATTATACATTTAATGGAATATTTAGACACTAGTGGGCATTCTTCCAATATGCAGTCTATGCACAGGCTGGTGGCTTATGGGATCACTATGTAATATTTATTGTTGAGAGGCTCATCGGATCGCTATGTAAATATTACATGTAAGCAAGAATATTGGTGAGCCTTCGGCTTGCTTTTTTTTTAGATTATAATGCCTTTTGTATTAGGTGTAGCCATCTCCCAGCGCTGTCGCATCCTTCGCCTCTCTGGAATGAAACTATCCCTCCCCATTGGCTATTGATCAGGTGGGTAAATGTTGCCACAGGAAGATCAGTCATGGGCAAATATTACATTTAACCAAGGATACTGGCGAGCCTTCAGCTCACTTTCTTTTTTGATTATGCCTTTTATATCAGGTGTAGCCATCTCTGGGTGCTATCGTGCCCTTCGCCTCTCTGGAACGAAGCTATCCCTCACCATTGGCTGGTGATCTGGTGTGTAAATGTCGCCACAGGCAGATCAGTCATGGGTTTGCAAGCTTTCATTTTACGTGAAATAGTTATCTCAAAAAATTATTTTTTGAAAGGGGTCTGGAATAACATAGACGACATACGAAATTGAAAATTAAGATGTTGCATATGGTCCATCATTATAACTAATTTTCTTTTGTATTTTTTGTTGTTTTAAAAAAGAAAATGTTTCTTATTGCATTTATTTTTCCTTATCTACCAATTACAAAAATAGACTGCATATTGACTATAGACCTCATATTGAAGGAATATCCCCTAGTGGCCAATATCTGTAAAAAGAACCCTAATCCTTATAAAAATATTAGTTAAGTGTAATTCTTTTCCTTGGTACAACAATATTCATGAAAAATCTTTTCAGTAAATTTTTTATTCTAGTGCTGGTTCTGATCAAATTCTAAAAACCAAATATTTCTCTTACTCTAATACATAAATGAAATTAATCAATTTCACATTTGATAAATTCCATTAGAATACACTCATGGGTAAAGTACCTGATACATGCATACAGATTAACAGAGGCTAAGAAGCGCTTTTCCTTTTAAGAAACATGCCCAAAAACTTGACTGTGGAGTAAATTCAAATTGATTATATTTATCCAAGAATTTCATAAAATTTTCATGTTTGCAAAGCTTTTAAAAGAAAGCAAAACACAAGTATGGTTAGGTTTCTTGGCCAGATCATTTAAACAGTACATACCTACTTTTAAAAT
Source organism: Uropetala carovei (assembly GCA_036926305.1). Classification (NCBI taxonomy): domain Eukaryota; kingdom Metazoa; phylum Arthropoda; class Insecta; order Odonata; family Petaluridae; genus Uropetala; species Uropetala carovei. The sequence continues at coordinate 23,426,735 of JAXCHB010000045.1, read as the reverse complement.
ACAACAAATACTAAATTAGTTGCAAAAATAAGCAAATTTTATTACGATTCCTAAAGATTCCAATAAGGTCACTAGTTCCTGAACTTGATACACAAAGCAATGCCATTTTTGCGCTGAATATGGTTAGGGAAATATCTGAAAGGCTTTGGCGTTCTGTGAACTATTACTTAGGTGCAATGTCTTCTTTTAACAAAGGATCATCATAAGCTGTGTGGAATGGCCCCATTAAAAAATTACAAGGGTTAGCACTTTTTTCTTCTTAAAAGCATCTCATCTCACAAGTAAAGCCATTTCCTTTAACTGCCATATGCAGCATTTGTGATGAATTTACCTGCAGTATACCAAAATGTTGACCCACTCCATTAGCGGCCGGCACGGCCTGACCCCCCGAGACTTGAGCAAGCTGAAAGAAAATGCACACCAGACACATCTCAACTGAAAAGTCTTCCGTTGCATATAAAAACTAAAAATTGCAACTTAATAACTAAAGAACAACAATTTAAGCATAAAAAGCAATATTACCAAAGCTAGGTAAGATATAATAACTAAGTAATATAATCAACATGCTACACATAAGGAATTTCTGAAGATGCTTGAAAAGCAGAGAGTGATTAAAATATAAACAGAATTTCAAGCTAAAATGAAAAAGGTTGAAGAGAATCTTAATGTTTAAAATGAGACAGTGATCAACAATGAGCAACCAAAGCCTTGAACAGATATAGTAATGCCAAGAACAACCTGTTAGAGTAATAGTAAGTAAGTAACAATTTAATTTAAACAAAATTCTATCAAAAAGTAAAAAAAATTAAAGCTAAATTTGTTTAGTTAAAAGTCTTGAGTTTATTATTAGTAAAATAATCATTATCCTTCTAAAATGGAAAATGAGTAACTAAAATATTTGTTATTATGTAATCAATAACAAACGATGCCAACGAGTCATGTTTTAACTAAATACTGTAAGCATGTAATAATTGGTTAAGTTAAAAGTAGGAAAACACAAATATCCTAAGCTTAACTTCCTATAATATATATACAGATATACTCCTAGAGCTGTTCTTTAAACTTAAGCCGAATGGATACTTCATTTACTTTTGAGCATTAAAATCCATCCTGTCAAAAAAAAAATATTTTCACGCTCAAAACAGATACCTTGTACATCATTTAACACACTGATAACCTGAATTTTTTATAAATATTAAAATAAAAATTTTCCGATGCCTAAAATATTTTTACAAGTTATAAGCGTAAACAGAAAAGGCTAAGATGACATCAAAAGGTGTGCCATGCAGAAATTTTATCTATTAAAAGCAACAAAAGACCAAAATTAACTGCCACAGAATTTAAGGAAGTGAAAGAGGGCAAAATACTTTCAATAATTCCAATTTTAACGATGATTTTAGAAACTATCTAAAAAGCTGTATAGGTAATTTAAAGGAAGTTAAAGAATTTTCTCCAGAAAAGTAACAATCTATATGAATTTGATTCAGCCAAAGAGACCTTTAGCTCAGTTCCAAAACTAATATTTATTCCATCTTGCCCAAAAGGTTAACTATTCTTATCATGAAAACGATGATAACCCAATCATGACAGACTGCCCTCTGAGACTTCTTCAAAATGAATGTAAAAGGTGAATTCACACAGTTCAGCTTCATAACTACAGCAAAAAAAAACAATGTCTTTGAAGACTGCTTACTAAAAAGGCTTTTAATGATTAACAAATTTCAACAACATAACGTTTAATATAAAATTCAATCTATACCTCTTTCTAGGTAGCTGGATGGAAAACAAAAGAATAACAACAAACTAGCGCTAAGATGTACTGAACACTAGAGCATACCAGTTTTTTAAAGGCAGTCATATCTTCCTCCAATTGACCAGACACTGGAGTATCAGAATCCATTCCATCTCCTTTGGTTCTTCCCCTACCACCTCCTGGTGCAATACTCCTGCTATGCATGCCATGGCTCCCACTGCCAACAACTGCCGAATTCTGTCTTAATCTAGCTTCCAGTTCTTCTACACTGTGTAACTTACCAGCTACCTCTGAAATAATTGAAAAGTGTGCATTTTTGTCATATGATTAAACAAAATTAAATAGGGTCAAAATTGCAAGCTATCGATTAAATTGTTTCCCCATATGTTACTCACCTAATTCTTTAATGCTCGGTGGCTTTATCATTACAGGAGCAAGACTATCAGCTTGATGTTGCCTCTGAGGTCTCTGTTGGCTACTACCTCGATGAAGCATCTCCAGCAAGAGAGATGACTTATTCGTTGTGTCTTGATCTTGTGAACCAACTCCACCTCCTATAGTGGTACTTGCAGCAGGGGAAATTGGGGCAAAGTAGGAGTCTGGGCCACCCAGAGATGGGATCACAATATTAGGCTCAGTGATTTCTGATGGTTAGGTTACATGGGGGTTGATTAGATTGGGTTATCAGGTGGCCCAAATAGGTTGTGGGAAAAACAAGTAGTTCAGTTAAATTGCCAATAGATAAAAGAAAGATTTGAATTTGATCCAAAAAGTTTAATTTTTTCATGTAAGCCAAAAGAGGAATTTTGCAGTTAAAACCTCTTGCAATGAAATTTGATTGAATATTTTTTTCAATTTTGCTGAGAAGCATTAGCACATGCATAAAATTAAACGATATGCAAAATGAACAGTGCCAAAAGTAAATTTTTCTCAATTTTCCAAACAAAAAAAGGACGAAACAAACTATTGACAAATAAAACTAAACTACCAGTCACTAACACAACAATCAAAATAGGTTCTCAAACAAGTGAGATATGAATAAAAATTAAAGTAAAGCAAGGTATAATATCAGCAAAGAATGAATACAGCAAATTGAATGCATAACAGAAACTTTGCTTATTTTTTACAAGAGAATCAAGTCCCTCTCTTTATGCGGGATACGCTCCAATAAAATGCATAAACAGAACTCATATTAACATGTAAAAGATGGGTATATGTTCCATAAACATTCCCAACCTCCCCATCCAAGATGAGCTTCTTTTACTCCATAGCGACATTCATATGCATTAAATACTATTTTAAAACAATTAGCACCAATAAGAGGCAAGCGAGCACATCTCTTCTTAAATATTTTTGGAAAACTAATTTATTGAAAGACAACTGGTTGAAATAAATTTTCGAAAATCAGTTTATTAAAAATGATAGATTAATCGAATGACAACTTTTCTGAAAAGTGACAAGTTTTTCAAAGATTGTTTCAATGAAAATTTTAGGTAAAAGGAGAAGTTTTCCATAAGTTTATCTACATTCAATGACTGGAATCCTCAAGGAATTTTAAAAACTTAAAAAAATATGAAATATTTCAAATAATTTGTACAATATTCTTAGCTATTATAATATTCTCTCTACTTATTATTAATTCATACGCGTTTTAAGAATGAATTATTTGTACTTAATTCGCACTACCTAGTTCAACGTTTTGCCACTAGATGGCACTTCTTGTTCATCTGTTCTGCCTCCAAAGAACTTCTAATTTTGCCCATTACATGGCACTGTGTGCATTAGACGCTTACAAAAAAGATGCAAAGTTTTTTCCATTCTCATTCCCGGTGGAATGGGATTTTCCCGAGTCTAGAATCACCACAACCCAACCATTATTTTGAAACCCTGATGTGCAACAATAGCCGTAACAATTATGTTTTGTGTGCAAGTTAAAATGGATGCCTTAAATGGAACCCTTCCCTCAGTCCTGGTTTGCAAGCTAAATAGACTCAATTTGTGGTGCAACAGTCAGGGAAGATAAACTGCACTTTAGCCACCAATTTTCCTTCGCATATACAAATAAGTAGCGAAAAACCTATTGTCACATGCACTCAGAAAAATCTTATTCCGCCAGGAATCAGAATGGAAGAAACATCGCATGTGAGCGACTAATGCATAAAGTGCCTAGTAATGGCCAAAATAGGAAGTTCTTAGGAGGCAGACCAGTATGCATAAGAAGTTCCATCTAGCAGCTAAATGTTGAACTAGGTAGTGCTTACTTCCTAAGTACCAAATTATTTTCAAAAATAAATTGCTTCAAATTTATTGTTTAAGCTACCACACATTTATTTATAAATATTTTCTACTTTATATTTTAGAGAACTTATGGTAATGATTGGCTAGCTTTTTGAAAAATCAATTCAAGGAATGAGGAGTGATAATTAAAATAAAATTAATTTCTCGATGTTATAATAAAATTCTTAAAAGAACATTACATGTACGGTGGTGAGTGGATGCCTCACGGCAGAGAGGATAAAAGCATTATGAATAAAGACAAAAAGCAACATTAATGCACGTAACATGAGAAACAATGAGAGACTGAATGGTCACTTATTGTTAGTAGCATAGGAGAGAACTTTCTTGCATTTTCATTGCACTAACTGTGTAACCACATAATAACAAATCAATGCCATGTAAAAAGAAATTTGGGTAGGAATAAGTTTGTCACATTATAGCAAACACACAAATGAGCCCACATAAAGAGAGGGAATACTATTTTTCTAACATAACAACATCACATCCTTCCACGTACAATGTAACATAAAAAACAACCCACCATTTATTATGTTGTTGAGCAATTCATCCTGAAGGGATGATCGTCGGCTATCAGCAGTTCGATTTATTCCTGATCCAGGAGCTTTGTTAGCATTGTCTAGGCCACTGATATTTTCCCCTAACTGATTCTGCTGGTTGCTCATGATCATCATAGCAGTATTTGGAGGGGGACTTTCCCTGCGAAACCACTGGCTAAACCTTGAGCCTCCACCTTCTGGGCCTTCAGCAGATGCACCATTCTGAAAAATCACAGGTAACCTTCCTTATTCTAATTGGTTTTAACACAAAGTTCAGCTGCAATACACAAATCAATGCATCATCTGACGTAAAAACTGTTAACAAAGGCTTACAGTTAGTAGACCTGGAAGGGAATCCATCTTCAAGAAATCTTCCAGATTGAAGTCACCAGTCCCTGAAGCATTGGTCAGCTGCTGTTGCTGATTAGACATAGCCTTATTAAAAATAGGAGAAGGGGGTTTAGAGATCTTGGGAGAGTGCTTTTCATTTTGATCTTTGTCAGTTGATGAAGGAGCTTCAGATATCTGTGGCAGTGGAGAGGTTTTTCCTGAACCGTGAGGTGATTTCTTGGCTGAAGATGAGGGCTTGGATCCTGGAAGGTCAGAAAAAACTTTTTAACTATGGAGTTGAAACAAAAGTAACAGTTATGAAACACCTCCAGTCTTTGCTGAACTCATATTTTTTAATAAAAGAACACCTACAGTATTTAATCAATTGTAAGCCGACACCGATTGTAAGCTGACCCCCACTTTTCACAAGGCCACGCAAGGAAAAATTTTGATTTTAAAGTGATTCAACAGCTGGGGTCATTTATTTCAAAATACCAACAAGTATGAACGCCTCAGATTTTCAGTTCGTAATTAAATAAAGAGTATTAACTAAAATTACGGTGACATAAAATACGTTTTATTCACCTATTCATAACAACTCATACGAAAAGGATAATTTGACCTCGTTATCCCCCGGGATATTATTCTCGTAAAAAAATAGCCATTTCTCGTCAATCAAATACGGACACCGTATTACATCTCAGATTTTCAGTTCGTAATTAAATAAAGAGTATTAACTAAAATTACGGAGACATAAAATACATTTTATTCACTTATTCATAACAACTTCTACTAAAAGAGTAATTTGACTTCGTTTTCCCCGGATCTTATTCTCGTAAAAAAATAGCTGTTTCTCGTCAATCACCGTATTACATAACATACATTAGTACTACACTAGTATCACCTGGGCATGCCTTTTCACTTTTAATCTTAAATTATTCTCCCAAGTTTGCTGTTATGCTGCTAAGGCACGAGGAAGTAACGGTACGCTCAGGAAATCCCAGTATGCGCATGCTAGACACCACTAGACACAAACAAGATAGGTAGAGGAGGGAGGGGAAGGGGGTAGGAAAGGCAAATGTTTCGATTCACGAGTAAAATGAAACATCGTGTACATGTATGTAGCTTCTTACACATACAAGCTCTATTGCTGCATTTTTTTATGACTTTGACATGGCACGTATTATTTATATAATATATTTCTTTGTAGGTGTTCAGTCATTTTGATTCTTTTTTGCATACATTTAAAGTAGATAGTTTACTTCCACTTTAGTACACTTATATCTCCTGTTATAATGTAACTACGGACATAAATTCATTGACTACTTTTTTTACACCGTTTCTAACAAGGGGAGTGTCAGGTTAACGGGAAAGGGATTTGTCTGAAAATTTGCGAGTTGGTAGAGCTTGACTTGGGAATCATGATTTACCCCCCTTTTGGGCATAGACGGTCAATAGTTTAAGCAATAAATGGAATTGTTTATTTAGACACCATTTAAGTACATACCTTGTTAGTTTTGCTTATTCGATAAGCACGTTTAGCCGTGAGGTTATAATTGGCACTACGAAGTCAGTGGTCCCTGGTTTGAGTCCTGGTGACTTTTCTTTTTTTGCGTTTGTTATATTTATTTTAAAATATTGTTTTCAATTTGTATTTTTTCATATATTCTTTATTTTTTTACTTTTAACATTTGTGTTAAAAAAATAAAGAATATATGAAAAAATACAAATTGAAAACAATATTTAAAAATAAATATAACATAAACGCAAAAAAAAAGAAGTCACCTGGATTCGAACGAGGGATCTCTGACTTCGTAGTGCCAATCATAACCTCAGGGCTAAACGTGCTTATCGAATAAGCGAAACTAACAAGGTACTTAAACGGTGTCTAAAACAAATACATTTATTGCTTAAACTATTGACCGTCTACGCCCAAAAGGGGGCTAAATCATGATTCCCAAGTCTAGCTCTACCAGCTAGCAAATTTTCAGACAAATCCCTTTCCCGTTAACCTGACACTCTCCTTGTAAGCCGAGTGGCGATTTCCGAGATCGTTAAAACGTAAAAAAGGGTCGGCTTTGAATTGATTAAATATGGTATTACTTTTAATTTTATCCTACCATAAAGACAAAAACATCTAACATACATATATTTAAACTGTTATGAAACATTATCCTATTTGTGAGAATATAAGGTTCTCGGTTATCCAGAAAATTTTAAACCGCATAAAAATCTGTATAAATATTACCACCGGATTTTGCTCCAGACTTGTTTTGAACTTGTTTCTTTGATCTCTGAGTGATGAGTCCTCCACTATTTGGAGCAACAGAATCTTCTGGAATATCTTCAAAACCTCTGAGTTCGATGGTGTCATGCTGAGATGTTGGTCCACCTGAAAAATGACACCATTACGATAAATGAAGATAAAATAAAAAAGAAATTAAAAAAAATGATATTGCGTAAACACATGGCTTCATTAATAAATACAGTAAACTCTTGATTATCTAGCCTAATGGATGTAAGAGGAAGCACGAATATTCGAAAAACATGGATAATACAAAAATGATTTATTTAAAAATACGTGCTTCAATTCTCGTGAACAAAAAGGTTAGAAAACAAGCGACTGCGCCACCGGCCACAAAGAAACAACTGATTGACCTAAGGTGCATGCTGCTTCCTGTGATATTGTCATGAAACTCACTAACATTAAAAAAGCAATATATTTACATACTTAGGAGGAAGCACAAATAAGCAAAGAACATGGATAATGCTTTTATAATGGTCCGTTCAAAATTTTCCTGGCTGCTACGACATCGCAGTAATCAAAATCATTTTGTCCTGTATAATCTAACAAAGTTTCACGTATACCATATCGGTTTGAATCAAGTAAACCATTCAGATGAAGCATTAAAGTTCCCTTCTAGCCCTAGTGATTCATGGAAATACCTTGCTTGCTGTGCACACGAGACCGGAGACAGCAGTTCCATCAGATCGCTTTTGATTAAACCACAGAAGCAAGGCTGCATCTAATTTCTTGTAGGTTGATTTTTTCATACACTTACGTTTTGAGGGACCAGCACCACTATCAGAAACTGAAGCGAACTCCATCAACATAGTTTTGTTTTTCTTTATATCACAAATGCTTTGTATGCCAATATCATATTCGCCTGCCAATGTATTCACAAATTCTCCTTTTACAAGTCTTACAATTAATTCGAGTTTTTTGTAATAGGAAGAACAATTTTCTTGTGTTGGTTTTACCAAATACAAAGATTTCCCATACCAGGAAGAACACCAAATTTAAAGTTCATAAGAATCATGAAAAATAAATCAAAAAATATTAACTGCATACCTGAAAACCATTCTGGTTCTTCTTCACCTCTCGAGTCACTGTAAGATCTTCGACGGTCATTTCCATAGCGACCCGATCGACCAGAATTCCTTTCGGATGAGTTCTTGTTTCCAACACTTCCCCTATCACCGGACCCTCCATTACCACCAAAACCAGTATCTCTATCTCTATCAAAGTCCCGGCCAAATGGTCTTCGTTCAGATCTCATCGTTCTGGAATAAACAACAAAATGTACACATGTATACCTGCAACATTCATATTAAAATGTATGCTTACAAAAAGAATTTCCCACAATCATTTCATTGGCATTTAACCTTTTTTCTAATGAAACCAAAATATTGATTGATAATTTGATCAATTTCAATTTTAAGAATCATTACATTTTGTACCTTATCCAAACCAATAAAATAAGTCAGTTCTGCTATAATGATTAACAAAACTCAGGAATTTGGTGATTAATCTTTCTTTTGTTATACCTGAGTAGTTTTGAAGTGAGGAGGGGGCAACAAGATGACTCCAAATGTGAAGATTGAGAAGGAGAAAAATTCTGAACATGACTGGGACTCCCACTTACCAGGTAGGTGGCTTTAACCAACTAAGCTACCAAGCCAGACTAATTCTCCATTCTCGAATGGTTCAGAATTTTCTCCTTCTCAATCTTCACATTTGTGATCATTATTATGCACACAACACACAAGTTAAATTTCCATCATTTCACTCTTGTCAAGTTGACTCCCTTGGAAAAAGGGGTACAAACACGTGAGTCGATATTGTGTACAAAATACTTGGAAAAATATTGTTGAGTTGTAATTTTTGTGGTACTGTGGAAACTTCAAGGAGGTCACTTGATTTGGTTAAAAAATTAAGATGAAAAATTGTGGTTCATTCAAAATCTTTTTCTTTTACAACTTAGGACATTAAAGTTTTGGAAACCCACTTAAAAATTATTTTAATAATTTTTGGATGCTACAAGTGCTTGTTAGAACAAGTATTTTTATAAATTCTTGCTATATCAAGGTTGCATTATCGAGTTCAATTGAAGCATCATGAAATAATTTTTCAATATCCAATAATGCTAAGTATAAGTTTTTAATAAGTGAATGACACATTGTACACGATGCCTTACCTTTCATCCCTGTCACGATCTCTCATTCCACGGAAGCCACCAAAGTCATTATCCGGATCTTTCTCACGCTCAACTCGAAAGTCAACCCAGTACTCACGATCTCGTTCTCTATTTATAATTCGGCCACTTCCTATGCGACGGTTTGGAGCAATCTCTCTATGTCCTTCCCTGATGGTAAAGTAAGAATTACAATATCATTTCTAATCCAATCAAATGCATCAAATACAAACCTTTTAATTTGTCCATGATAAAAATATTTAAATTGCAACAAAATAAGCCCCAACATGCAATTTAAACTAAAAAATAGAAAATATTACAACTACCGAAGAATAAGTGCAATTTTGGAATGTTTTCTCCATAATGTTTAGGCGATAGGACATTTCATGGAAGACTAGCAGATCAAGAAGGAAGTGGAATCCAAAGATGGGTAAAGAGAGGACTACGGGAAGCAGAACCTGTTTTCACACAGTTGTTAGTTTTATGAAAAAACATATGAAATGCACTCTACCTCATACAACTAAAATCTGGCATTCATGCAACAGCATAAGCTCACCATCATAATAATAGACCAACACACTATCACACATTAACTAGATACAAAACTATACCACTTTTTATACAAATGACAATCTTTCACATTTCACCATAAAGTGGCATCTATTACTTTTATCTCTTGAGACAAAAAATGTCAAGTATGAAAATAAAAGTCTTCACTACAAGAAACAACATTGTGCATAGATAAAATAAATGTGAGATATGGATACAGACTTCTTACCTATCCCCTTTCCCAAGAGGGCTATCAGGACGACGGCTCGAAGATGTTTGTTGATGCTGTGAAGATTGCTGCTGCTGCTGTTGTTGCTGCTGGGGTGTGACCATGACAAAGCAACCCGAGTTGAAGTTACGCCTCTGAGGGCTAAGGACTATGCCATCTTGCTCCTTCCTCAGCCTCTCTCTGGGATCTCCAGGGCGCCTCTATATTATCAATCAAAACAATCACTTTATTTAGATCGGTACAATTTCAAAGCATTGTCAAAATAATTCCACGATGAGGAAGAAATACCATATTTACTTGAATATAAGCCACCAATGCATATAAGCTGCACCAAGGGTTTTTCAACATTGAAAATAGAAAAAAAAACTTCCTTCGATATAAGCTGCATTTTGAACTCAACAATATGTTTACAAAAACCAGTGCCGCTTCATAAAACGCGTGATCCAGCCACGGGATGCTCGAAAATCATTACAAGGAATGCACAATCTTTTCGCGATTTCTAATGCTTTTATCTTAATAACTTCACTTGATACTGGAAGCCCATCTTCACGTTACTTCCTCACGAATTCTGCAACTTCACTGTCGATTTCAGGAAAGAAACCTTTCTTGGGCCCTCAGAAGAATTTCTTCATTGATTTTTCTTTAAAAAGTTTGTAACGCATCGTCCTCCACATTCTGATGCATCTTTCATCCACTCCGTATTGCTGCCCAGCCTTGCGGTTTCCATGCATTTCAGAATATAGTATAACTTTTTTTTAAGATGTGGTATATTGGGTTCTGCAGTACATACTTTTGGGGTACTGATTAAACATTATATTTAAATATACTTTAAATCACTGTAATATACAAACTTCTCTCAACCCAACGAAACTTGAGTAAAAAGTTACTTCATTCATTAACCGCACGACGTGTTTGTAGCTTTCGTCTCATCCACGAAAATCACGGTCTCATCAACTATTGAGCACTGGTGTCACGGGTGGATCTGGCTCAGTTAAATCTAACCAACCACAAACCAGCTCTTCATTTTAGATGCTCTTTATCTACTCTGTAAGCTACGGAGGCATCTAGGAGGAATAATCAGGCAAGGTGCTACAAAAAGATACTTTGTATTGAAAATATCGCTCCCGTATTGATTCTGTCTGTACTGCATTCTAGAGAAAATCACGAGAGCTGTCTTACAACTTCTAATCAAAGATGACATAAATGTGGAAATTGTGATTGTAATGTGAGAATATCTCACTTTAAGAATGTTTTTCCTTTGTATTCATGCATAAGCCACACCCTAATGTTTTGAATAAAAATTTAGTAAAAAAAGTGCAGTTTACATGCAAGTAAATACGGTACATCAAAACCATAATAAATTTTTTTTTAAATATCTTTAAAATAGCAATTACTGGTAAATAACTTTCAATGAAGACAAAAGTGAAGCAAGTAAAATGAACACACTAAATGAGAAAACAAATAAACCTCGACAACACACAGCGTGTCTGGTTTTAACTTGCAGATCTACCTAACTATTAAAAATGGGATGGAGACTATGGTGAGATAGATGTTACAAAAGTAAATATAACTCCTTAATCATACAAGGCCATGTACAGTTAAAGAGTTATATTTCCTTTGTAAAAGGTTGAAATCTGGAGATTCTGGGCATTTAAATTCAGACCAGAAAGGGTTAAATGCATGGCCATTGTCTTAATTAAAAAATAAATTATGCAATTATTAAATATATCATTTTGAAATCGTTTCATTCAATCATTTCTTTGCTGCTCCACAATTGCTTTCTACCAGCTTCAAATGGAATCAAAATACTGAAAGCAGCTCTTTTTAAAACGTTGGGCTGCTTGTTTGAGAACCTTTCCACAAACTCACCATTCTCTTTCCATAATCTCCAATCCTCTGTATATAGAAAACCAACAGTTGAGTATTCTACCTTATGAGTTTCATGCGGCCCATCTCCGCGTCCTCCTCGATCTTCTTCGACGGAATTTTCATGTCGTGGACCATGATGCCACTGATCCTGATCCCAGACTCGAGATCGATGGAAAGGTGGAGCATCACTAAAACGACAAAATTATATAATCCAATTAAATTCATTAATCAAAAAAAAACAGCAATAAAGACTAATTTCAGAAAGATGAAGTATTTGAAGATCAAGCGAAAATGTATGACATTGGATGGGAAAGATTTCATTTTTTAGACTAAGTAAACCAAGGAGAGCATTTAAAAGAAACTCAAAGTTCAAAATAAATGTAATCTAAACAGAAGTTTCAATACAATATTAAAACATTTCGTATACTTTTAATTTCTATAAAATCATTAATTACTTGTTCGGTATTGCTGGTTTCTGCTTTGACAATGGGTGATTTCTTAGTTCCATAAGCTGTTCCTATAAAAAAGAAAGTTTCATACATTAGAAATTGTCAACTTATCTAATTTCAACTCTAATTATCACTACTAAGGTCAAAATCATTTAAGCTTCCACTGTTATCTATAATGCAATTTTCCATTCTCATTTTTAACTGTTGTACATGGATAAAATACTTTGGGAGCATCAAATTCACCAAAGAAATAAGTAATTGCAAATCCAATGATAGTTACAATAGCAATGATTAGCACATAGAATGAAATTATCATGTATTTATAACTGAAAATATCAACAAACCCTAGTGTACTGGTACTTGGGCTTCTTTCCCGATGATACAGTCTTTTCTCCATAATCCTCATCTGGAGGCACGGAGTTCTCACCTTCACGGGACTGAAGGGAACTGGTGCCTCCAACATCATCTTCACCTAAAATATTGACACAGTTATAGAGTTAGCAAGAAAACAGAGTCAAAAAATTTAAGTCAAAATCGTTAATATTAGATTCAAAATGTTAAAAATGAGCATCTCCTTAAATAAAAATGGAACTTAAAAAGAAACAGTAAGAATTTTAAAAAAAATTCAAAAATAAAATCTTTTTGCCTTAAAAGAATAAAACAAGAAAAATTTCAGATTTGTTCATTATAAAAGACTTTGGTGTCATATTCTTTTCAATACTGTTGCTTTACATATAATTTACGTAATAATTTCGATTTGACAGGTTTTCAAGGTTGAGCTTCATTTAAAAAATGTTTTGCTATTAACTTTATATTCAAAATCCATTTACTCCAGCTTGTGGAATGAGATTATTACGTAATTGATATGTAAAGTTATAGTAACGTCAAGTACATGTTACCAAAATCATTTATAACAAACAATCTGAAAATTTTCTTGTTTTATTCTTTTAAGGCCACCTGTTTTATAAAACAAAAAGATTTTATTTTTGAAATTTTTTTTAAAATTCTTACTTGTTCTCATCTTTTAAGTGCGAAAATAAATAACAGTCAATGAACAAAAACGAACAAATAATTTACCTCAATCGCTTTCTTACAGTGATTAATGTCAAAGTTCATGATTTGTGGAACTTTGTGACTTCATACGACTCTAGCGTTAGTAGGCTTGTCAGTTTAAATCACACAGCTAATAAGAAGAGAAACCCAGTACTGGCATTAGCCTACTCTTTTCAAAAAGCACCAAGGAGGACCAACGGCTTTATGTCCCTTCCGAAGGATGAAGCGTTGATTTGCGTGCTCTCCTCTAAACACGTAATTAGGGAGCTGCAACATCTACTGAAAAATGCAACTTTCGCAGGTTTTCAATAGCTCAGCATAGCAGGCCAACATGCTCGCCACTACACCACTGCATCCCATTTCGCAAGTTTTGAAATTTCGAGGATACTTTTCTATCCAGAAGCCATCTACCCAGCATGAGGAATAAAAATACATTCCCAAAGGAACCATCTACTGATTACAAGTTGTTAATTGTTTTATGAAAAGTTTAAAATTTTTAAACCAATAGTGAACATTAATAAGGTATAAAATGACATGATAGAAATACGCTAAAATTTTTGTACAAACAAGCATTATAACTTCTCCCTCCATATATTAGTCAAAATGACAACTCACGTTGAAATCCATATATCCCGCTATCATTTCTAACTTTGGGACAACGAATGCTGTGCCTATGTAGTAGTTCAATTTCTAGCTACTAAAATGCCCCCAATCCTGCGTGCAGAGCCATCGCAACGAGATAGACTTTGGGAAAGTTTGAACAGTCACAGTATAACATCTAGATGAGATACAAAATTGTTTATGGGCTAAAAACTATCTGCAAGCCATAAGCTTTCAAACAATTTAACATTCTTTATGATCCGATCATTTGTTCAAGATATATGAGGGAGCAAAACAGGGTCTATCCCAAAAAATATAAATAGATAAATATTGGACGAACACATATAAAAGATTTTATAAAAATAACTACAACCAGGCCCCTATATAGTGCCATCCCTTCCCATGAATCATTGTGAACAACAACTTACACCTTATGATTGGATAGAGCAGTGATGGCGGACCTATGGCATGCGTGCCATAAGTGGCACGCAAGACGATTTTGGTTGGCATGTCAACGAACGGCGAAAACTAATCGAAGCATTATCGTACTTATTTAACGCTGCAAAAACATTTGCATTATTTAGTTAAATATTGTAATAATTAGTTTTATGGTTACAAATTTCAATCTTTTATGTTTTGATCATGAAATTAATTTAGTTGGCACGCAAAAAAATCAAGGATTTTTTTGTGGCATGCGAGGCGGAAAAAAATCGACAATTTCAGTGATATTGGCACATTGGAAATAGAAGGCTCGCCATCACTGGGATAGAGCATGTATATACCTCGATTTACCACCAACCCTGCTTTAGCACCATTGTCATTAATGGCCAAATGGTGGCGCTAAATCAGGTCTGACAATAATTGATAATTTGAATTTTACTGCAGCTAAGAATAACAGAACTTGACATCTTGAGAGGGCTTTAGGATAGCAAGAGCCTCAAATTTTTCTAAAGATCATTGACCGATAAAAATCATACAATGAATCTTGACAACAAATTTTACAATAATATTTTTATAAGTAATGCATGATTTCAACATATGATATCCTTTAATACTTATAAAAACATATTAATAAAATAAATTAATTGTGGCAAAGGAAATGCTATGGATCTAATAATATCAACAATAAGTGCCAAAAAATTCATGCAGAAATACAAGCTATAATCAGTTAACATTTTAACAGGATATACATTTCAATCTCTATGACTGGGACTCCTATGATTAAAAGTTTGAATAACACAAAGGTGTAAGTTAAATATGTTTAACAAAGTTCTTAATTTTTATAAAATAATTATAGAAATTATTTGGAGGTACAAATGTTGCATGTTAATTATAATACTTTAGATAAAATATGAAAAGACATAACTTAGAAGTGTGTTAGTCAAGACAGTCAAGGGTTGAATAAGCCATGGTCCTGCATAAATAATGGTGAAATAACACTAACAATATCTTATAAAACATTACAAGAAAACCGTCTAGAAAAATAATACAAAGCACTTTACATAAAAGTAAAATTACACAAAATGAATGTACCAGGTATAAGACGACTCTTTTGTCAATCCCTTTATATAACTCACCTGGGCCATCACCACCTCCATGTTTGCTAGCTGAATTTTTTCTCAACTCCATTAGCTGCTCCTTTAAACAAACACACCATAAATGACAATTCTAAAAAAAATATACCACTTAATCTCTACTAGTTGGTTAAAAAAATTGCACGGGGTAAAATAAATATTATAAAAACATTTCACTTTCTGTTTGTATACATTGTATATACCTTAATAATTTAGCAAATACTTAGTAACAGAAGTACTGACTATATAAAATAACCATCCCTTTATAAAAAATGTACCATCGGAAATTTCTTTTGCTTGTGTGAAACATTTGATTTAATATACCTCATTCTCATTGAATATTTTACTCTTACAGCAAAATAAGTGTCAAGAAGCATATATCAAACAAATGCAGAATATTATTCAATATAGGGCTGACAAAAATAACTTGTCATACATAAATGACATGTGAATATTTACTGCTAAGCCTTCCATAACTACGTCTTAAATAATAGAAAGATTCTAATAATCATTCACTAGTTAAAAAATATGCCTTTTTAGAAAAATACTGCAGAACAAATAACGCTGCGAAATAAGCATATCCCTAAACACGCTTTACACAAAAAACTGCTACTAACAACAATAGAACGTTGAAAACAAACCCTAGAATACTGTAATTCAGGCTTTTTTCCAATACTTGCAGGTTTCTTATTTTCAGTGGGGGATGGTGAGCGGTCTCCTTGAGAAACGGTAACTGTCAGGCCTACCATTTCTTCTTTAGCTGGAAAGAGCAAATAAATATATTCATGAGTTAAACAGTTTCAATATATAACACAAACATGCAAGAAAATATCACTTGATACCAGATTAATTGCGGAAGACACCTCGAAGCAAGCACGTCTGCACTATCAATACAATGGAAGGGTATCATTAACTTATCGCAGTAATGCTTAATGAACGACTTAGTTATTATACTTATAATTAATATAGCACCACATCTAGCATACTCACAGCGATTTTTACGGTAAATCAGCTCCTGTCCTAGTTTGCTGGGAGTTTTTGTATGTGAAATTTCACAAAATTAACTCGCACACGATATACAAAATTAATGTAAACGAATAAAATACGATAAATAAAATCACAACGAGATGATTAAATATCTTTGTCACCAGTAAAGAGAATCGTAAAAGCAAGTAGTTAAATCATACACCAGCACAGTTAAACGGTAAATGATCTGTCGATGCGGGCACATTCAAATTCGCGTCAAATGATATTCTGTATTAACCATAAACTTTAACTGACATCTTTTCAAAATAAAAGTAGGGCAATTAAAATTAATCAGAGACTGCGAGACTATGCAAGAAATTTCACTCAAATAGTCTAAAAGATTTAAATGTCTAATAATAGTCGGCGATAATATTCATACAACCACAAATGCCAGCTGATACAGTTGAAGAGTGATAAGCGCCATGAGTGGTGGCAAACCTGGGAATTAGAGCAACAGCGCAACCAGCACAACACACTGTAATAAACGATAAAAACGTAAATATTAAAATTAAAGGGAATACTGTCATAAGCGTGATGACGATTTCGCAGTGAAATTTTAACGTAAAAATAGATGTCGCAAAATGATGAAGATTGCCTGTCGTAAGAATTGTATTAACGTCACACTGGAAAACTGTAACCTACTTCTTAATATAAACTAAAAGAATATATTTTCTACGGATAATCTAAGTAAATATTTTGCACAAACGTCATATAATCACGGCATTAAAATCCACTGATTTTTTATTTTAGATTCATTCACAACAATTCTGCAAACTGCATGGGTATTTTTCATTCTAAAACTTCAATAACAAACGATTAATGTAAACGTATTGACAAATAGTATTTTAAATTATACTCCGTCCTTTATTTTACAACAACCACCCTTTTTCATAGCGAGCAAATACTCTTAAGCTGCAGCAGGCGATCGATCTTATAGACTTTTTTCGTGGATTTCACCAATGGTTATGCCAGAGCAGTTTCATTAAGAAATCGTCGTCACTGTATGTGCAAATGATACAATCACGAATTGATGGAATCAATGGCATTCGTAGAATAAACGCTTTGCAACGTCCGCCGTCTCCTGTAGCTAATTCCGTTTATAAAAGGTTATAATTAATTTATTATTTTATCACAACCCAAGTTATAAACAATTTGCTAGAAAAATTGCTGGGAAGGCGGTTTTCATAATTATTCTGTACATGGAAAGTCCACAAATTGCTGTAATCAAATTTATGCTTTTATTTAAAGGTTTATAATGCCTGTAAGGTCATTTTATGCGCTAATTCACGCCACCAAATTTACACGCCATCCAACTTCGGTAACAATGGGTAACAATGCGAGGAACAATTGGGAACAATGGAATTTTAAGCAACTAATAGTTAAAAATGCAAAATTTTTTGCTTTAATGTGTAGTTGAAATAATTGCTATAATCAAACTTCATTCTTTTGGTATTACAGGCCTCCGTATTCGGAGAGTAAGTCGCCTGCATCAGCAAAATATTTTTGTCGAAAACGCGTGCTTCTTGCATCTGTATCAGTTTTCGAGTTTGCTAAAAGTTTTTTGATGCGAAATTCCAGAAAATTAACTTGCAGCCTTATGCAAAATGAATGTAAACGAATACAATACGATAAATAAAACCAAAACAAAATGATTAAATATCTTTATGGCAACACAAGGATGGATAAATATGCAAAAATCATTATTTAAGATTTAGATAGTAAAATTTGGAAGGCAAAATTTATCTAGCAAATCAAAAAACGTGAAAATTTCGATATAACAATAAAAACGTGGTAATGGTCACACGTTATTTAAGAGGCGGTAAGGAAAGTGAGAGAGGATAAAGGGAGCTCCCACGAATGCATTCCATTATTTACAGGGCTCTCAAGCTCTAGCATGCAATAAAATTCCGTTACTTTATTGTATGTACTATAAATTCTTTTTTCTAAATTTCATAGTTTTCAGTAGGAAATAAACCGAAAGTCGCAAATAATTGTTGCAAAAAATTGAAATAGGATATCGGCAACATCGCCTCAGTCCATGATCGCAGAAAGGTAATAGCCGAAATGTTTCGGCGATATATCTGGTAGCTTTCATAAATAAATTGAATATTTCTCCGACAGTTCAATTTGAACACGAAGTAATATGATAACTTTTGCAGCACTAAATCCCTAATGTCAACATATCAAAATTAAACAATTCGATTGAAAAATACCTTCTCCTCAGTAAGAAACCAGTCAGACTTTCTACAATCACAAAATCATTCTAGAGGGTGAGTGATAGTGGTTGATTATCACACATCTACATCTACGACTTTCATCGTTGTATATTTTATGAACTATAGACCCGAAATATTCAAGTTACAGCGTGCGTATAGGCCACAAAATATAACATCGCAATTTCATCTCAACATATTTATTGACTGCCAACATATCGAATATTTCCGTTGGAAAAAATAATTCTTTTCCTTCTAAAATTCGGATGTAATGAACTGAGACCAAGATACGAGTTTCCTCCGATTAGCTGGAAAAGGAAGCGCCCACATAAGTAGATTCTTCGGTTAAACCGTAAAAATAACATTTATGTTTTACACTTCCGGAACAGAAAAATTAGTCCACATGGTTTTCAGCTCCATGTATTACAGATTATAAAAATGGAAATAAAAACACATTTGTCGAAAAAAAATCTCATTTTTAATACGCTGCCCTCGGTTCGTGATGATTTCTGTCCTTTGCATTTCATTCGTGGCCTTCTTCGACAGCTATTATTGCTTATTGTTAGAATTTGCGCTTTTTGCGATACAAAGCAATCACTACGTGAACTTTTATGTACTTTTTCGACAGGAGGCGGTGACGCAGGAATTCCATCGCTTCGAATCCGTTCCATTCTCTCATTGTCGACCAGGCTTACTCTTTTTACGCAACATTACGAGGGTTTTTCGCAATTCTTCACAAAGAGAAGAATGGCGAAGGGGCGCGGAGAGGTTGAACGCAAAATCTCTTGCGATGTTTTACAATGAAAATGAATTTCTCGAACCTTACACCGGAAAAATGTTAATACATAAAACGAAATCCCCATTACTCGATGAGTAATAAAGTGAATGCCTTCAGGTGAGGGACAATCACTAATTGTAAATCATCACTCCCTTGAATCATTGAGAGGAGTTCTGCGCTCTATTTTGTACACGTCGCGATCTAAAATGAACGAACTGATGTTTTATATGGCTGGATCTAAAAACGAATGATTATTAGTTTCACATTTGCTACGTGCTTCTGTTCTTTTCACCGTTTCCATAAAAAACGATGACGCTGGAATCTTGCCGGCACGCGAAATTCGTTATCCTAGGCCTTGTCGTCACGACAGGAAATACGTCACCGCTTTGAGATAAAGCTTCGAATCAGTGTTATTATTATTATTTTTTACTTTTCGAAGTAAATATAGCATAAATAACGCCACGAATGAGATCGGATATAAGAAGACATACGTCAAATGTTTGTTTTTACAAGAGTATAGGTTAGCATTTAATTTCGATTTTTTTCACTCGATTGGCTGTTATCTCCGTTGGTTTTGGCGACCAATATAAAGGAGAATAATAATAAAAGCGATATCTTGCAACTTGGCAGAGTTGGATGAAGAATTCATATATCTACCATGATTAAGACGTGAAAACTGCCGGAGCGTTTTCATTATTCATAGAACTAGGCTCGCAGAGCTCACGATCCCTCTAGAGCTCAATTTTTTTACCCTTTCGTCGTAATTATATTGAATTTTATATGTTACCTATACACGTTACATATAAATGAATTTTTGAATAAGGTAGGGGAAGAAATGAGCATTAAGTTAATTAATAGAGTAATGAGTGAAAGACAGAAGAAATGGGTGGGTCAAATTATGAAAGAAGTCATATTTAGGAAAGAGGCATGGAGGTTGCAAGAGGAAAAGTATACATATTACATACTAGTAATAGGTGCTTGCATTCTGCAAGCGTTTCATCTCACCTTAATATATAGAGTAAGAACCGATAAATAATTTTTATACGCAAAAGTTTGCACCTCTGCGCCGATTTACACTTTTCTCTTTGGGCAATATTGGGGTAAAAAACCCACTAAAATTTATAATTATGTATAAGAATTTTATATTTTTTCATCATTCGTTACGAATATAACACATTTCGTTGATGTAGCACCTCTAGAAGTGCATTTTTATATAGTTTGTTTAAATTTTATTAAATTTTAACAGCCACAGAAACATACTTCATTGTAATTTTCAAGGTTAATAGCCGCTGGAACACCATTATCTAATTTTTTGCAAAATTTCAGCTCCCTCGATCTACCGAAAGCACATAAACATTAGTCAATTTGTTTAACTTTTATGAATTTTTAACGGACAAATAAATAAATAAATTTCTACAATCCCTTTTTGCTTATTAAGCGAATTCTACCGTTAGAACAAATTTGAGCATTGTGGTACAATTAGAAATACCTACCTAAACAATGAAATATTTTTTTAAATTTTAGGATTTTTTAATAAAAAAATAAATATTTTTGTAAATTTCGATTTTTCTGGTGGGTTTTGCCATAAGACCTACCTACTTGCCAAATTTCAAGTTTCTATCTCATTTGGAAGTGCCTCATAATTTGCATTCCTCTATATCATATATCCTATGTAAGAAGCGTCTATATATCTACTAGTGTAATTCCCGTTGAAATATCAACGGAAGACATATAGATAGATTGATTATTAATATTTGCATTTAAAATAATTAATAGCACACTATTACACATGAAATATTTCGTCATATACTACATTTCTAGCGAATATTCTGCTGTCGTTTAGTAAATGCCTTTGGTTTTTATTTTCAGCTATGAAAATCTGATATTCTTCTCCCACCTTGTTCTCGTCAATGCTATATATAATTGTCGGTGTGCAAAGACAGGGAAATAATTATATGTATACATATATAACGTAGTGAAAATAATTAAATTTCGTGCACTTAACGTGATGATTGTTTTAAAATTGTACTCTGTACTTACGAAGAAAGAAACCTTACTCGAATCCTCAACAGTGTTCTCCGTCGTTATGTAAATAAAATTCTTCAAAAGATTTAAATTAAAAACTGACTAATTAATCAATCAACGGAATAATTTCTTTGAATACTATCTGAACAAAAACAAATCACCAATTTATTTCAACATCGTAAACTGTTCCCTTGACGAATGAATGAATCATTGTATTGGAGATCCTTATTGACAAAAAAATAAACTAACTGTTTATCGTAGAAACCGTTACATAAATAAATATAAGTGTTTATTATATAATTCCCGTCGTTTTCGCCGAAAGAAAGGCAAGTGAAATTACGTTACTATAAAATTAATTTAATGTGTGAAGTGCAGTGATCATCGAAACTGAGATGTGATATCGTGTAATCAGATCAACGACCACTTTACATGAAGATCTACATAAATTTTACAATACTACATAATTATTTCGAGAACCATTTAACCGATATCAACCAAATTTAATATTAAGAAGTATAAATATGATCTGTACGTCATTTGCAATTTTGTTTCCAATCTAATAATTATAACAACTTGTCGTTTATCGTCACGTATTTCTGATAGCATTGTTATTTTTTAACATTTGTTATTTTCTTCATTGGTAGGTATGATATTTACAATAACAAATAAATGTGCCACTCGAATATTAACAACTACCAAAAATATATTGTGATAGAATGCATTCAGTATTAGCTAACTGACAAAACATATTTTCAAGTTGTCTAATTAAATTTCGCTGTCGGCCATCCTGCGTTCCTGACAGAACAACGTTTTTATATTATAAGAAGATAATACACATTTACAGCAGTGGAGCACAACCTACGGCCAGCGAGCCGAATGCGGCCCGCGAATACATGATTTAAAAGCAATCTGAAAAATTTAACACACAAATTTATACATTTTTATGAAAATTTTGTTAATAAAGCTTTAAATAGTGGAATTTTCCCCATAAAAATCCCATTCAGACTTAATTTTCACTTAAATAGCACCTAAGGATATACATATAGATAACCCGATTTAAACTCTCTAATTGTAAGATGAATCGGCAACTTTCCATGCGGCCCACCGAAGGATTCGCAACCATCGATGCGGTCCTCCATGTAGAAAAGGTTGGACACCACTAATTTAAAGAACGGATTGGATGAGAATATAAAGAGAAGGGTCTTGGGTAGCAAATATTGCATTGAATCAAGGCGGATACAAGGGGGGGGAGGGGGCAAAGGGGTAATTATCCACCCTCCCAAGATTTCTGAACACTAGAAAAAATTAACCCTTAAACGCCCTACGTGCTAAGCCCGTCAGGCGAGAGCTATACCGTTTTTCTACACTCATTTTGCTGTACAAAAGTTATATATGTATGTATTTCCTTTTTCTGTATTCAAATATACGTGAATTACGATATTTTCAAATAGTTTATTTTTTCATTCTTGATCCAGCCCCCAATGGATGAAGCCTGGATCCGCCCTTACATTGAGGGCGCCTAAAACCAATCGGAAGGTGGAAATACGACGAAAGAATAACTGATATTATGTCATAAACAAAATACATACTTTTTAAAAAGTTTCGAATAAACATTTATTTAAATTCCGCGTTGGTAACAACGGAGGAAGCCTACCAAGCTTGATTTCGTAACTACCCAGTCGGATTTAACTGCTCGTTACAAAAGTCCATGCAAGTACACTTCGTCATCCACACCTCGCCAACGTTAAAAAAAAACACGACTACACTGTCTTTGCTCTACCATTTCAGACGCGCACCTCAAGGGCGGGGTTAGATTGCGAGGTAGATACAACGGACGGCAATGGACGGCGTGTCGTTCCGGGTAAGAGCAAGGGAAATAGCACTATTGTCAGGCGGCAGTTCCGATGTTAACCTTGGCCCAAGACGAAAAGGAAAGGCGGAAAGGGAGCGAATGTTGAGTGGAGGAGACGAAGGGGCTACAGAGCGTTTTGACGGTGTAGTAGTTCAATTGAGCAGGTGGTGGCGGGTTGGTTTGGTCGACGCGTTGAGATTTTGCTGGTCTCTGGAGGGTAAAATCAGAAAAAGGGAGAGAGAGAGAGAAAGAGGGAGAGAGACGAAGGGATTTCCTGCCCATAGCGACGTAACACGCACTGCTTGAGGCCTCCGAAAGGCTTACTCATCCTACCTGAAATGTTCAGCAGGCTGAGGGGTCTCTTTCTACGCGTTAGAAATTTAAGCCCACCGGTCGAACTCAGATATTCTCGTGGTTAAGCATACGCATTTTGCAAGACTTTGCGCGTGCAATACTTTGATTTCGTATGGTATCAAAATCTGCATTTTCCTTCAGATAATAATAAAAATATACGGCTGAAAATGCTATTTTAACTTACAATTTACCTTTACACTTAAACAATACATTACTTTTAGGTTGGATAATACAAAAAAACAAAAAATATAAAACGTTCGGAAGAGACTTGATTAATAATTACACGATGCAACGGCGGCATTCACTCCAATCAATTAAAATTAAGAGAAAGACAATCGAGAACTGTTAAATGATTCAATTTACTTTATGACGAAGCTTTGAAAATTACGCAATGTAAGATAACACGACCGAGCAGTTTTGTTAACAATGAGATTCAATTGGGTTGTGATTTCTCGAGTTCGAGGTTTTCTTTAATCGATAAAAATGAGTCATAATGTCATAACATCTAAATCATGCAAGTAGTTTTCGTATCAACGACATCTGATCGGCACAATAATAATCGTATATTAGTATACTCATCGGGAAAATTACATGTTTGATAGTGTAAACCTCAAATTTTTTATGAGAATTAATATCAGGGCGCATTTCTGTGCGAGATACATTAAATAGTCCGGCCGAAGTAACCAAGGACAATTGAGCAATTATAGCTAACTAACTCCTGTCCATCTTGGTTACCCAAGTTTAACCCTTTCAGTCGATTTCACATTCATTAACGGTACGCGCGTAAACCGATTTTAGCCATGGCAGCTATAATATTACTTTCCCTTCCACTGCGTTAATTGACAATCGTCATTTTCTCTCGAAATGTCCTGTGCTATACAATGGTAGTAAATTCGGTAAACACGAATGTCACCCTCAAGTCTCGGTCAGGGATGTAATCACACCATGGTTACTGATCATATTTTCGTGCACAGAGAGAGAGCGTCTTTCCTAGGATTAATTTGCTCCATTAGAAACACCTTCCTTCCTACACCTCTTTCTTAGTTAATTTTTAATAATGGCGCTTTTACGACATACCTACTTGCGTGACGCTCGCGTCGTTCGAAGGTCGCCCATATAAGCAGGGCATTAACACTTACGGTCCTGCATCCCGCTCTCAACCACATTTATGTTAAGGATGTGCCGTGTCAGGAGTTCCCTAAAGAACCTGCCGAATGGGGCGTGTCCTATGACTAAAGTTTTTCGTCTCGAACATTACGTTCGGCTCCTATTTCCTGATCTTTATTCCGGAATACCAGCAAATTATGTAGAAATCGTCCCCAGTCCGTTTTAGGTCTTAACGTTTTTAGCGTAAAAGTCAAACGTAATTTTTGTTTCGATTCCTTCCAGATGAAGATTAAAATTTCCGAACAGGTACATAAATGTCAATGTGGAGGTGAGTTTGACAGGCGTCTCAGTTGGTACTAGGGAATACAATACCGGTATACCGCCCAATTTTTAAACACCGAGATACCGTGGTACCGTTCCATTCAATACCGGTATTTCGGTATTGGAATGAAATAAAAGTTTTGCAACGAATTACCAGTATATACAGTTCACCATCGCATTTGTGCTCTATTCATTGATAATCAACAGGTTAGTATTTTTCTTATAAATATTCGAAGGGATATTTGCTTATATTTTATAATCTCGTCAGTTTCGTATTTATACTAAACTATCCAATATATAATTTTACAAGCGTCCATCCGTCCGTCTGTCTGCCCCCATTTGTATCACGAGAACCGTTCGTCATAGAGATATGCGGTAAAAATCGTTTTGTTTCTACTAGCTAGAAGGTCCCTGAAAAACTATTTTGATTTTCATAAAGTCCCGGGTTCGAATCTTAGGAATCATTCATATTTTCCATAAGATAACACGTAAATTGAAAGAAAGGATGATCCGAAGATCCTTATGCGACAGGCATAAGCTGTTATGATGGAAAACTCGACTTTTCGGCGTGCAGGCTTTCATTCATTTGCTCATATAAATTCGACATGTTGGCATACGGGCTTAGAACCTGGATCGTTTTAAATAAAAATAATCAAGGATTCTTATTCTCGTCTTTTTCGTTTCTGATTCGAAACCGCAACATTTTAAGTTTAATACACATAATTTACACTAAATTTGCCATTTTAACGCTAATTGTCTTGACGACGGACATTGTCGTGATCGAAGTTCTATTGCTGTAAAACCGTGTATAGCTTACGAGCGTAAAATTAACGGGCTTTATAAGCCATTTAAATGAAGTGAGGGTAAGGGGAAAAGGAGAGAGGGAGGGAGGGGAAAAGGAGAGAGGGAGGGAGGGGGAAAGGAGAGAGGGGAAAAGAGAGGTGGAAGGGAGAGTGTGGAAAGAGGAGGCAAGGGGGGAAAGGGGAGAGGGAGACGGTGAGAGAGAGGGAGATGTTTCAATAATACAAGAATATAGTAAACTAGCAGAAGTGCCCGTTGAATTTCAACGGATTTAGTGAATTTACTACGGCACAACATAAAACACTAATTTTTTCGTATCATATCACTAACGTAAGATCCAGCTTTGCCAACAATGCTCAGCCATAAATAAAGGGGAGATATTAAATAAAAGGTGTTGAAAATGTGAATGGCAAACAGTCAAGATTTAATAAATCTCACAAAAATGGCAATTATATCGTTATCATTATATTTGTATTCGGTGCTTAATTTGTAGCCAAATAAGAAAGGGAACCCCTAACCTTACCTAACCACTCAGAACAAAACTGAATACATAATGAGATCTATGGCCTTTAATAAGTATAAAATAACTTGGAAAGTGTAAGACAAAGAAAAACAATCTTGTATAAAACAGATGTCCCGCATGAGGGAGGTTGAAATGTACAGACACTTATCAGCCTTTAAATTCTTGTAACTTAAACATTTTTTATTCATAACATTTTAGAAACTTCCTCCCAAATAAGTGATGGAACGCCGTTCCCTTGTGTTCCCCCAGAAATTACGCACTGTTAGTGTTATATTTAAAGTTGATTTAAGCCGCATGTCTAGTTTGCCTGAGGGTGAGTACGCTTTAATAAAATTTGCAATCGCTCTTTCATTTTACCAAATGACAAAATAAATAAATTAATACGCTAAAATATTATAAGCTTGGTTTGTGTGGCATGTTTGTTTTCGTTGCTACAACAAATATTTCTCTCATTCGCTATATCTTTCGCGGGACACGATAACCTGACTATATAGCACTCCTCCTACCGAGCAAAACGGGGGTTGGTGAGTGTAGCGAGCAGGGGGAGGAGCATCCTAGTAATTGGATAGTTTTCTATGGGAATATCATTTGCACCATTAATTGATTTAATTATTATTAATAAACTATTTAAAAGCCCGTCAATATGACGGGCTATCTTTATTTAACCTTAAAAAAGTTGCCTCTCTCCCTCTCCTTCCCTTCCTCCCTCCCTCTCTCAAGGGTTAAATGTAGGAAGGGACTTGACAGTCACAATTTCGCCCTAAATAAGTCGTCTGTCTGTCCCTTTCCATCTCTCTCTCTCTGCCTCCATCCCTCTTTCTCAATTCCTCTCCCCCTCCCTCCCTCTCAACAATAGGTAAGAATTATATATTTTTTCGAATATAGATTAACATAATATACCAGTGAAAGTTACGTAATACATATATAAAAATAAGGTGTTTTAGCCTAAATGAAAGCAAAGGCCAGGAGACAAAAGACATACTATTTGTCTTTTATTTTTAATTTTCAAAAACTATTCTTTTACCTTCTGGCCATTCCACCAACGAGCGTGGATTCTTCGTCTGGTCAAATGTGTACAAAAATTCGTTCACGTCTTAATGATCAATGCATTGATGGTTTGTGTTTCTTGCGAGCTCACTTTAATTCAATTAAAAAAATGAAATAATAATTGAATAGTAATTTTTTATTTTATTTAAAGTAAAACTTTAAACTTAATGTTTATTATTGACTGAATGATATTTTTCTATTTTATTTTGTTATAGTTTTTACTTTAGGTTCATTGAGTTTATTTAGTTCGTGTTTCACCCTACATCAGTGCTCCCCAACCGGTGTGCCGCGGCACATTAGTCTGCCGCGAGGAAGGCACTAGTGTGCCGCACACTCCGAGGATATTTAATTTTCACAAAAGCGTTTGGATCAAACAAATTCCTTATCATCAAAGGAATTTCTCCTGAAACTACAAGAGGAATAGATATACCTTAGCAACAATCATACAGCTTAACATTAGTATACTACCTTTAGATGTATCTTGGATAACATCAAAGCTAAAGGTAAATATCCTTCAATATCTGAATATACCATAGACACGACGTTCCAAATTCAACAACGTATTTATCCGAATTTAGTTGTTCTTCAACCCATATTAAAAGTATTAAAAGGGCATGTTTAAAGAACCTAGATGAAGTTATTGTAGCTGTTTCTATTATTGAGCCAAATATCTAATTGTAAGCGTCTTTGTACCAAAAAGGCAAGCCTAAATTTTCCGTCGAAAAGCATAACATTTTTACAAGGTGAATTATGTATGTAATTAATTTACATTAAAATTATACAATTATTTGAATATTACTTAACCAATCATAACAATAAAATATAATTGCGACTTTTACTTGTTTTTACTTTAAAAATATGTATTTAAGAAGTGAAATTAGGGGTGGTTTGGTGTGCCGCAATGTTTTTAAGCATGCATGAAGGTCTGCCGTGGAGAAAAAAAGGTTCGGGAGCACTGCTCTACATTATATACAATTACAATAAATAATAACTGGTATGAAGTATACTCTGAATTAAATTTATGTATCTTTTACCTGAACTATTTATGATTTTCTTTATTTTTTTAATACCGTTATTAAATACCGGTATACCGGCAATGACGAACATAAATACCGAAATACCGGTAATGATTTTTGGGGCCGGTATTGCATTCCCTAGTTGGTACTAATATCCTGAAAGCTTTTCTGGTGGCATTCTGCGATTTACATTGTTTATTTTGGCATCACACCATTGGGATGTATGTAATTGGATTTTCTTTGGGCCTTCCTCATGGAGGTCATTTTTTTAGGGGAAGTTGATACTATCATTGCTAGCCTAACCTCAAGATGAGAGAAATACTCCACTCATGAAGATAAGCCCCCCTCGGTAATTCAGTGTTACAATATCTGTCCGGCAAGTGAAAGACTCGGGTTCGGTTCCCGGAGAAGGCATTTTTTCCTGCTTTTTCAGAATGTCATCTACAACTCTGATAAAACACCTTTGGGTGGCATTTTGTTGTTTGGTGTCATGGGATGTAGTTCTACAACGCCGTCCAGAATGGCTGGACATATTGCAATATTTTCTAGTTTCGATTTGGCCTTTTAATGTACAATTCATACGAGCTTACGTTAGATACGTTTTCAGCTGGTTTGTCGATACTCGGTTGCGTCTCCGGACGATTCACCCAGAGCGATTCGCCCATGGGACGTTTCACCCAAAGGCGATTCACCCATGGGACGTTTCACCCAAAGACGATTCACCCATGGGACGTTTCACCCAAAGACGTTTGACCCAAAGACGATTCACCCATGAGAGTTTTCACCCAGGTCTTTTCACCCATGGGTTTTTCGCCACGTGACATCGATAATTCCAAGAAAAATGAAATTTGAGCAAATACACTTTTTTAAATTTGAGCAAAATTATTTGCTCAAAACGAATAGAAACGCTTCTATATTTTTGGTCAAACAGCCAATTAGGGAGAAGCTGAATTCAAGATGGCTATTTCCGTAATCCATCGCATTCGCTAGCACGTGTCGAAAAATGGCGAAAACATAGTCGAGAGAAGCTCAATCACTTTTGATTTGATAGTTTTTCAGAACACGCTAATTTGTACAATACAAAATCAAAACTGTACCACAGGAATTCCAGGAGGGATTCATTAGCAGAAATCCTGAAACAAGTGGAAGACCTGCATCCTGGAACAACAGGTAATTATAAACATGAAATACTTTCACTTTATAATTGCAGGTGGAAAAATGAATTATAACTACATTATTAATTATTCGTAATTTTGGTTGCTTTCAACGTCTTCTCGCAATTCATTCTCCAGCCTTGCTAAAACACCTCTACCAATTCCGTAGTCCCTCATATTTAGCCATGGTCTTACCACCAACACCTGCGTCTTTCTTTGGCCTTCTTATTCTTTTTCCCGTTAAATGCAAAGATGCACTAGCTGTGATTATTGTTGTTATAACGAATCTCTGGGCGTCCTCCATTTTATTTTACCTTAATCGAAGCCATCGAAGCAAAGATAATCGAAGTTATCGCAGCCGCTATTCTTGCGGAACCTGTCGACGGAATGCATAACTCGTGAATTTATGTCAAAATTTTGATAAAACGACGTGTCGTGTGAAATGCAATTGTACAAAACATGTTTTATCAAATTTTATTTGCTCAAAAATTTGACCGTGGGACACCGGCTTTAGGCGCGTTTTCTGCGATGGAGTATTTGAAACTAAACGATATATGTACTTAGAACAAACACACGCCATAAAACAGCGAAGCACTGCGACCCTGTCTACTAAAAATTTCTCTCCCATCCTAAGTTATTATTTATTAATATACGTATTTACGTAATCTCCACCACTACATTTTAGTTAGTCTGTCTATCTGTCCGTCTGTTCCTTAATGCAAGCCCACATTTCTCAACCGATTCCGACCAAATTTGGCAAGATTGTAGGGGGTACCAAGGGAAAGGTTAATGCGTGGTTTTAGTGTCCGTCTGTCCCTTCGTTTCAAAATGGCGGCTCATTTTCTGTCTGCTACTTTATGCACGCCCACAACCAACCGATTCCAACCAAATTTGGCATGATTGTAGGGGGCACTAAGGGGAAGGTCAACACGTGGTTTTACTGTCCGTCTGTCCGCTTGAGTCAAAATGACGGCCGATTTAAATATTAAACTACGCGTATTCTCCCGAGTCCTACTATTGATTTGAATCAAATTTTGGTACGATTGTGGAGGGCTCCCAGGAATAATTCATATTTGGTTTTTGTTTCTCTCTGGCCGTTATATTCAAAACGGTGGCTGATTGAATTCTTAAATACCGTGTATCATCTAGAATTTCGATCGGATTTGAACCAAATTTCTCCGGGCAATCCTGGGTATTTCTGCTAGTTTTAATATAATGATTAAATACTGAAAAACGATATATCAGAAACTATGCCAAGGAAATAATAAATTTATATATAGCGATTTATTTTCTAATCAGTTATAATTAATGAAACAATCGAAAATTGTTTAAAACGTACCTCATTTGAGTTAAATAGTTGTAATATTTACGTTTATGTTCTTTTCTTAGCCGTAGATAATCCATTTCCTTCCGCTTGCAAAATGTTGCATGCACACTTAATAAAAGTAAAGGTAGTTTCGTAATTGTAGCTAATATTATTAACTTAATCTACAATAAGCATTGTTTTCGTTGAAAAGTAACCATTAATTAAAAATGAATTACGAATTTGTTTGATTTTATTGAAAACGGTTACTACTACGGTAAATAAATATCATGTATTATGTGCAATGGCGAAGGCACATAGGCGCTGAAGCATTATTGTTGAACCAAGATTGTTGAGACTGAAAAAGCTGAGCGCTAGCTTATCGTTAAACTCGATATGTTATAATTTTGTTGGACGATATATAATATGACTCATGTAGCACTGTTTACGACAAAATGTTATATAACTGAGTGAATTTTAATAAAAATAGTAT
This sequence comes from Uropetala carovei, assembly GCA_036926305.1. NCBI lineage: Eukaryota > Metazoa > Arthropoda > Insecta > Odonata > Petaluridae > Uropetala > Uropetala carovei. The sequence continues at coordinate 23,395,007 of JAXCHB010000045.1, read as the reverse complement.
GAACAATTTGTTAATAAATCGAGATTTTGTGAAAATAAACTACCCTTCATTGTTACGTTATAATCGTTCATCTCTCTATAGTTTCTATTACGGATAATAGTATGCCTGAATACGAAGTATCATTCGACAGGTCGATTTTTGGCCATTTTAATGTCGGTCGCTGAATCCTGCATCAGCGCCATTACTTTTTATTGAAGAACTGGCAGAATTTACCGTTGAATTTCAACGGATTTAGTGAAGCTACTACAGCACAACATACAAACTCTTTAAAATATATAGTCAATACTTTTTAAATTACAATTAATCATATTTGCTTGTAACAATCCGTTTCCGAACGTATTTCATTCAAATATAACGATAATTGTATTTCCTATCATATCACTTTCGCCAAATCCAGCTTCATTTTTGTGTAATTATGCCTCGCGGAAATATTTACTTTTATGTCTTGTAAGCAACAAACCCGTGAAAAAGCAACGTACAGTTGTCCATGATTGAACATTGACAGATATGTGAGCTTATTTACGTTAATTAACATTATAATGTAGAATATAATTATTTTACTTACAAAAAATGTAAGATTCCAGTATTCAATAGACGAAAGGAGGTTCATTTACTTTAATCAATAAACGCTTTCTGAATAATAATCAGTATCTATTTACGTTGCTATCCATAAACATCTATCGTTTCGTTGCTTAAACAAATGCGCGAAGCGAATAACGCTAAACTTTCGTCTATTTGTTCGCTTCATTGAAGCTAATTGAATCGGAGGTAACGCCTGGAAAGGGTACGAAAAATCCACAAAATTTCGAAACAAATAACGTATTTCTGAAAACTTGGACCGTATAACATGTAAACTTCGCAGGAATAAGATAGTATAGAGTTTTATTCGTCGAATAAAGCAAAAACGAAAAAAATCGGTCCATATTTACGTATTTTTATGCTTGAAGGAAGAATAATACCTTGCAAGTCAAGAAATGGATTCATACGTGTTATCTTATGGAAAAATGTTAATCCCCTATATTGGCAGCACTGATTAATCCCGGTTGACCAAACCTTGACCATTCACTAAGTTAGGCTCTAAGGAAGAATCGTACCAAATTTGGTTAATCTAGCTTTTATCGTTTAGAAGTCCGATGAACAAACCAACAAACACACACTTCAAAATATATTAAAGTAGAAGTAGATTAAAGTGAGAAGTGTTGAGCCGATATATATTTTGAACTTACAGTTGGAGCTACGTAGGTGATTTTATGATCGTTCAAAAATTAAGAGCAATTGGAATGCATAAATGAAATAATACAGATATCTCTCGCAACGAAACACGAGTGTATCGATCCTGAGTATGTTCGACACGTGGTGTTCCAATCGCGAATTGTCGCAAAAGGCAAAAGTATGAGGCTAACTGCGACTTTGTGTGTAACTTGATTAACTAATTCAAGTTATGTTTTGGATGGTTTCTTCCGTCTGTATATTTATTTAATAGTCTTTTTCTTCAACTTCTAATAGCTTATGACTTAGTAATACATTGAATTATCGTGGTGAATAAAATTTTAATCAATTTTATTTTAACTACAATATTTTCTTGTACAGAACGAAAAATCCAATAAAACTTTATTCGAGCTTGTTTAACTCGAATAAAAGGTTGTGTTGTTTGCGATTAAATTGGATTGACGTTTGAAGCAGGACATTTCATGTTATGTCGCTGGATTAGAAATCTCGTCACGTTTGGGAGAAATTTGCGAGGATCCCCCCCTCCCCCCCTTTGATTAACAATATTTCTCGTATCAAGGCTCACTCCGCTGGGTCGATCCTTGGTAAATTTAAAAAGTAATAGTAAAGATTGGGTGCTGAGAGGTTGGGACTCCTGGTTTAGGCTCTAGAGCCGCGCACAGACTGAGGACATGGTGAAAACCACTTTTTTTGAACTCAGGGACACATGATTACAATACTTTTTCTATATACTACGTAAGAATGTAAAAATAAAAATGATAAAGTTAATTTATTTCATGGATATTATATGTACATTTGTTAGGAAACTAAAATAACAGTCTGACACAGCAAAAGGATTAAATACATGTAATGCTTGGTAAGAAGGCTTTTGTTACGTTGCTCCATGATAAGTTGATTATTTTGGACGTTACGCTGCGCAACATCCCGAATAATCAACCTAATAATTGTGATACTAATTAACCTAACACGTATACATACGTGGTTCTGAACTGAGCGCGCACCGCATTTTACGTAAGTACATGGTGTGAGAAAGCCCGTAGATTAGATGAACGCGATTTTTTACATAAGATATTTATTTAGGCCATGAGACCTATTCCAAAAATGCAACCCACGCGTTTTTCAAGGGACCGCCGCTGCATTTGTAACCCTTGACTAAATGGGAGTTCTCTACACAGGCACGTATACTTGGAATTCATCTTATCAAGCGTTCTACGAATAGCTCGTTTAAAAAGTCCACGCTTTTCAGGAAGTACCTTATCTGCTGCCACGCGTTCTGCCGCATCTTAATCGTACGATTACGCGGGAAAATGTCTGAGAGTACATTCGTTATCGGAGGCAGTACACAAGTAGAAAAAACATGTCTCGTTTAAAATGAATAAATCCTACTGTCCTATAAAAATGCATACATTCATAGAGTTAATTCGCCAGGTGCATAAGGCTGATTCGCCACATGTTGCTAGTGGCGAACGTATTGTGCATTCCTGATTTATAGAGATGTTCTTCCCTAATTTATTAATAAATTGTACAGCAAGTGCAATTTAATTCAGTTGGTACCTTTAAAAGACATATTCGATGATGAGATGAAATATTGCAAACTATGGCAGAAGGCCGATCATAGGGCACAGAAACACTTTAAGAATTGATTCTATTATTAGACTCAAAATGAACTATTTATCTGTGCAACAGATGGATCGCGTTATCGGCGATACGATTATATCTTCATTAAATCGAATATCGCCCGGGGAAAGGCCTAGATGAGTTTCATAAATGGGGAGGAGGGGAAGCGAAATGAACCTGTGCAAAGCTACCGACTAATACCCGTTTCCATGACAACGCCACAGAGCAATCGGTTCGCATGCAAAATGACGTAAAGCTTAAAACAACCGGAACTCCCACGAAACTTGGCAACGCTGCATCCCGATTCTCTCGCTTAAAATTTGACTATTCACCAGGTGACGCAAATATGCTCCAGTTTTGTCATGGGGTGCATTAGGGACAAAATTGCAACTGAAGCAGACAGTGGCGGATCCAAGGCACCTGTCCCCCCTCCACTTCTCTCGTCAGACCCCCAAATATTTAATTGAAAATTCATTAATTATATATTAGTATTAATTCATATAATTTATTCCGAATATCCAACCACGTAGTATAAATGTTATTTCGACTTCTGTATGAGTAACAAAAGAGTAATTGAGCTTAACATTTTCCGTATTGGCTTTTAAATGTACGGTTATCCGTCTCCGTACCAAGCCGGCCGAGACTGACCGCTCCACTTCAATCCAGCTTAAACATTTTGCTACATTGAAAACGTCTATGAATTTTTTGGTTAAGTATCATGAGTATTTCATACATCCACGAAGTCACGCTTTACTCAATTAATTATATATTTACTTTAAGTAATTTTATCGTTTCGGCAAAATTCATCAATGTCATAATGATCGTAATATATATTTGTAATGATACACCAAAAATATAATCTAAAGCGTATTTTTTGTGGGAAAGAGGTGATGTCAGGGTCAAACTTCGAAATCTTCGGATCAAACTTGGAAATATTCGGGTTAAAAATGGAAATCTTTGTGTTGTCTCCGGGGAAAAGGTGGCAACCCTATACCCGCATCACACGTAGAAACAGAAAAACATGATGTTTGTTTGTTTAAAGATTTTTTATCATGTGCCCCCCGTCAAATTTTTCTGGATCCGCCACTGGAAGCAGATAAATGGAAAATGAACTAGATCATTTTTTTACATTTGAAAACATTTAGAACAGTGCTTCCCAAACTGGGTGCCGCAGTTGATTTTCAGGGGTGTCGCGAAAAAAAGTCGTTTGGTAAATAAATACGATTTGGATGTGTTGATAGGTAATTAGGGCAATAAGCTTTCTTCTAATAAATAGACTGTGGCGTAGCACCGGCATATGGATACGTCCAAATGTTGTAATACCTTAATATAAAATTTATAAAATGATCATGAAAAATAATCGTCGCTGGTGCCGAGAAAATTGTATTAAAACAAAATATGTATCGATTTGAAAACAATGTCACAAAAACATTTTGAAAACACTAAAGACACCTGAGTAAACATTTCTGCTTGAAATTAGGATAAAACTAGGTCGATATGGGAGTTGCATCAATTGCTCCATGCATCTATTGATATAATACAGGAATAACAAGTTTTTCTCTGTTGAATATTACTGGAGCGGTGATAAGGTTCGGTGCATTGGAAATGGCTTCCAAATACAACCCAATGCAGCTGCAATGATTCAGCTACCTAAAACGAACTAACAAAGCATTAAAATTAATTTAAACGCAGCTTGCAAGAACGGAATGGCGGTCATGAAATTACACAGGAATGGACGTTTCGTCCATTTCAAAATTCTCCACTGCTTTGAAATTAATCGATGAATGGAATACGATATTACGTACTAGTATAAGTGCCCGTCAAAAATGACGGGGAGTGATTTGGTTTATTGGCACGGTACACATTAAATAAAAATGTACTGAGTGGGCATAAATTCGGACAATGCACATACAGAGTTGGTTAGCATTTTTAAATTGTGGAATTTTTACAATTTCATATTTTTCCCATCGTTTTTGTTCAAAAACATAACTGTGCCAAATTATTTTCAAGCTTATCTGAAAGTGCCTTATAATTTTTATCCTCATAAGGGGCGATAATGGGGCGATGTAGCCCCGAAATTTTGAAATTTTTAGAATTTCGGAGTTTTTCCTTCGTTGTGACAAAAAACCTAAAATGGTACCACTCGTTTCATAATTATTATCCTCGTTTTGGACAATAATGGGGCAAAACAGCCCCAAAAATGGGAATTATATCAATGTCGGATTTCTGTCATTAGTCGTAGTATAGATTAATGGCATTATAATTTAAGCCTCTGATTATATAAAAGCATTGGTTCGTTGCCACGACAGTCGATTGTTGGCGACCCAGAAAAATTACCACTTTTTTTCCGATGAAAACTATAAATTTACGGTAATTCTACTCCGATTCGAATTCTGTCTTCAAAAATAAGAAACTACTATTTCTATCCTTTCCGATAGTTCAAGTCCCGAGTTCGAATGCCGACGGAAAATAATTTTAAAAAGCAAATATAAAAACCTCTACACCGATTTACGTATTTTCTTATGGGGCAAAAAAAAGGGCCAAAATAGCTTCTCTAAAATGAAATTTATTGACCCATAAAATTCAGACGAATGTTTCTGAAAAAAAACCACGCGATTAATTAAAACGATAAAAGGACGAGTTATAAAGAAGGATAAAAGTTTTCGGCTGTTAGGAATATTTCCAATAAAACAAATTTCTCATATGATAACGTTTATCGGAGGTCGATTTGATTAGCCCATATGTAGTAACGTAGCTGATAAGATGATAATAATTAAGCGATTAAAGTCACAAATTCCGAGAAATGCAGCTCTGGGTTCCAACTTTAAGGACGCGAAAATCTCTTTGTAAAAAGCGCACCCCATTAGTCGACGTCGCGATAAGATAAAAAAAAATACAAATTTCAAGTTGCAACGAAAAATACCAATCCCACGACATGCAATTCACGCATCAATGCGATTATAAGTACCTTTCATGGCTCGCATTATTATTTCTGCTACCCATAACACATTTTTACTTTTTCATATACGAAACATATATTGTGAACATAAAATAATTCGACTTCGATATTTTATTAACACAGTCCACGTTATACGTCGGAGATGCGTCCCTGAAAACTGCGACGTATAGCGAAATTTATTTTCCCATAGACACAACGATGAAAGTAGGGGGTGACACTCTTGGCAGACAGTTTGTGACATTTTTGGACCCCAAACAATACATAATACTGTATATGAAGCATACTACATTAAAATATGCTAAAAAATGAGATACACAAACTTTGCGCATTTAAAACTCTCATCTGAGACGATTCCCAAGTTGAAAGTACCGCGTAACAATGCGACCTCATACAGGGTCATTCGATGAACGGATACATTTTGCAACCCACATGGGGTGACAACATTAAACTAAATTACATAAATAATAATAAATAATAATAAACATGAAATTAAAAAAACATGACGTAAAGGATTTAAAATTATAGTAACATTTTATATATTGCAATTGAAGTTTCGCCTTTGGATCCTCACAAACGACGTACACGCGAAGCTACGCAACTTGTAATGATACATTCCTTGAGTCTTTAACGACGCATATTGAAAACGGCTTATAACGATGAGACGTATTACTGTAGGCACCTTTTAGTTGTACCTCTGTACGAAAATTTTTTTATGCAAATACGCCTGTCTTTAGTTAGTCGGCTGTGCGCAGCTTCAGAGGTTGAACAGTTTAATCTCAATGGATCGAATTTCTAAATACAGTAAAACAAGAATAATTCGGACCCTCTATAATTCGGAATGCCTTCTGTAGGTAAAGCGGGAAGTGGTAAATAAGAAATTAAAGAAGAAAGAGTAAAATTACACGAAGCCAGAAGCTGCCTCGATACTCTTATTAAATTTGCTAATTCGGACGGAATTCGAAAAATGTTTACGGTCTAAGAAAAATGAAGAATGACGTTAAGTAACGGCAATATAATAGAACCTTTATTCGACAGAAAATTTCAGATTTTTTCAGAAAAAACAATACGATTGGGGATTAACTATTTACATCTGATCCTCTGATTAAATTTGTAGTTATTAACGTTTAACACATTAATTAAAGTTTATTGTTTAAAAAAAAACATTATTTGTGTTCTATTTTATTTGAATTATTTGTAATTTACGATATGTGAATAACCTTAGTATGAGAAAATGTGATTATTAACATACGTTGCTGGAATGTGAATAAATTTGCTTGTTTTTATGAACTACGACTTGAAAATACATAAGTAATTATGTTCTACTAGTACTACCCGCTAAAAGTTTTGCGAAGTCAGTCAGAAATCTGCATATTAAAAGTCATATTAGAGAGGAAAGTAATGCTACTCAGTAACTGATCGAGAACTTTTGTTTATAATTTTCTTTATTTCTTTTTATTGATATATATATGCCCTTTATTTTTATGTAACAATCAATTCAATAGTTTATTTAGATTATCTACGAAGAGAAGATAACCATGTAACTTTCAATATGTATAAAAAAATAACGTACGTCCCTATTCTCATCTAATTTTAAATTTATGCGTGAGCCTATTTGCGTTAATAAGCATTATAGCTGTATAATATCGTATAATGGTTTTACTTACAACTAGGTAAGATTCCAGCATTCAAACGATGAAAGAAGATTCAACTGATTGATCAATCGTTAACTGAATAATTATCCGTAAATATTTACGATGCGAGGTATAAAGTTTGACGTCACTACAGCAATAATTTCGATGCTTAAACAAACGTTCGAAGCGAGTAACGCTTTTCTTTCATCTATTTGAAGGTTTAATTGACGCTAACTGAATCGGAACAAACAATGATGGTCGCCTTGGCAATACCCGGAGAGAGTGCAAAATATCCACAAAATTTTGAAATTTCTGAAAATTTCGGCCGTGTAACATGTAAGCATCGCAAGAATAAGATAGTGTACAATTTTAACCATGAAATAAAGCAAAAACGAAGAAAATCGGTCCATATTTAGGTATTTTTATGAATGAAGGGAAAAAACCCTACACTTTGAAAATAAAAAGAATACTTCAAACTTTAGTATACACAGGAACCTAAATATTTACGGATAATTATTCAGTAAACTGCGTATGAGAAGCGTTTCTAACGATTTATTCAAAGCAGGTGAATCTTCATTTCATCGTTTGAATGCTGGAATCTTACATTTTATTACGTAGAACCATTATATTATACATCTATAATGCTTATTAACGCAAATAGGCTCACGCATAAATTTAAAATTAGATGAGAATAGGGACATAGATTATTTTTTGACACATTACATCAGGGGTTCTTAACCTTTTGTGAGCCCCACAGCTATCCATGATAATCCCGCACCCCACCATAATTTTTTCAATGATTATTAATTTTAGTTTTTTTAAATTTTAACGAATTATTAAACGTATAGTATAATTATTACAAACAACATTTTAAACTCAATCTTTCCTCAATTAAAGACACAATAAGATTGTAATACAGGTGAGGCGACGATTAGGCGTTTTATCCAACAATTTCATAATAGTTTTCAAGATTGTTTCTTTTTAAACAATTTTTGATGCTGTATTCATCTTGAATTTCAAAATAACCTCTCTGTAGCGGATTATATCAGCCTTCTCACGAAAAGTAGGACCGAGAGAATGACTTTGTTATAAACGTAATTAAAGGCGGAAAAATATAGCGACAATATGTCTGGGCACGGCAGTTTAAATCGCTTTGTAAACAGACCTCGATTGGTGATTACGGTTTGTCATTTCAAGGAAACGAATGTTCTTCAGCATCTCGCTATAGGGTGTATTTAAATTCCACCGACAAACTTCTAGGGCTTGTAGAGGGGTTCGAGGTATGATCCGAAAAATTAGTCCGAGTCGTCTGCGTCGCTTCATTACCGAGATACAGGCCGATGAATGTACCGTTGCCCCTGTAGAATTTGCAACCATGCCCGCGCCTCTGTCGCTGCTTGTAGTAGTTACGTAGTTGCGATTGCTATGCGCGGTTCGACGTCACTGATCTGGCCGCATTGAACTGCACTCCTTGATTTCTCGATCAGTAGCCGGAAGTTATTAGGTTCATTTAATCAAATTAGACTTTGAGAGGGCAGGATATGCACAATCTTTACGTTCTAATGTATGAATAACATGGGATGGTAAATATCGTTTTCTTCAGTGGTAGGACTGAAGTTTCTAAACGTGGCTTAAGATCCCTGACGTGATTAATATAAGTCCCTTAGTGTACTTAGATGGTGAAAACGGACAAGGGTGGGAAATTTAATCGTGCAAAGGTAATATGATATAATGATGATCAGGCCTTTCAGAATTAACATCGAAACTACAGCAACTGTTCAAAGTGTCGACCACCGACTTCATTGCACAACCCGCAGCGACGCACCATTGACTGTCACACTCGCTCGAAAATACCAGGTGTCTGTCGTATGTTGTCGCATGCTTCCTGAATCCTGGACGAGAGATCATCTTCTCGCTCTACTGGAGTCTCGTAGAAGAGACATATGAGATGTCTCCAGACGAAAAAGTCAAGCGGATTTAGGTCTGGTGAGCGAGTAGGCCAGGAAACAGGACCACCGCGCCCAATCCACCGCGCAGGAAAAACAGCGTTCAGGTATTCTCATGCATCCATGCTGAAATTTGTTGGGGCCCCGCCGTGCATGAACCACATCCTTCGGCGAACGTCTAAGGGCATATCCTCCAGCAGTTCTGACAGTGACTGCGCCAAAAAATCCTTGTAGCCTGGTCCTGTCAAGCGTGGAGGAAGTATGTAGAGGCCTATTAAAAATCATGAACAATATCACACCAGAGACTGATGGAAAATTTTTGCTGATGGACTTGTTCGACTGTCGTGCTGTGGTGCGGAAGTCGCCGATTAGGAAAGCGTCCCTGATACAGTCGCTGAGCCTTCCTGCCATTTCTGTCTGCTGCACCGAAAGCAAAGAGCATATCTGAAATGTCTTCCCACGTATACGCATCCATTGCTGAAGTCACTCATGCACTAATGCAAACGAACTCACAACAGAGACGTGGTGGCACGTGCCAGACTAACAAGCTACTGATCGAGGTATCAAGGAGTGCAGTTCACTGCGGCCAGATCAGTGACGTCGAACCGCGCATAGCAGTCCCAACTACGTAACTACAAGAAGCGATAGAGGCGCGGGGATGGTTGTAAACCCTACAAGGGCAACGGTACATTCATCGGCCTGTATTTCGGTAATGAGGCGACGCAGACTACTCGGATTAATTTTTCGGATCATACCTCGAACCCACCTACAAGTCCTAGAAGTTTGTCCGTGGAATTTAAATACACCCTGTATATCTAATAAGAAACGTGGACGCATGAATACACACACTAGGACGGCAGCTGGTGGTTCAAAATGTTATCTAAAAAAATAGATAAATAAAAAAGTCAAATTGCAAGATGTTCCCATCGCACACCCTGGACCCACTTCCCGCACTCCCTGGACCATCTTCCCGCACCACCTGGAGGTGCGAGCACCCCCGGTTAAGAACCCCTGCATTACATGGTTACCTTCTCTTCTCTACAAGTGGAAAAATATACCTCTATGGAATTGTCTAATCCACTGTTTACATTCCTCTATAAACTGATCTTACCATTTCAATTACCCTTTTATTTTCCAATTGGATTACAGTATTACATGCATTAAACGTTTAAATTGAGCTATTTCGAACTGTAGGCGGAAAATGATGAACAGAATAAGAAACTTTATAATGTTTTATTCAAAATGTTTCATAACCGAAGATTATAGATCAATACTTTATTATTTTTATCTAAAAAGGAATGAAAGCCTGCAGGTCGAGAATTCCATTTTTACGTGTTATTTTATGGGAAATGGAAAAGTTCGCAATAAATTATTGCGTAGCATTAATTTCCTCTCTAATATGAAATTTAAAATGCAGATTTCTGCCTGACTTCGCATAATAAATTGTCAATACGCACACACAGCCGTGCCCTCACAGAGATTCGAACAAGCGAACCTTACCAATACCTGGAAAATACATTAGTATAGTTAAACGTGAATTATTGAGATTAACTTTTTTTTACACACTCCTTAATTTTTGATAAATTAATTGAAAAAAACGCGCAAATATTGCGCGGGTTCAGCTAGTTATAATAAATGGAGTTTTCCGCTCAGCTACCGCCAAAAGATTCATAGAGTAATGTAAACCAGAGGTTTCCAAAGTGTGACCCAAGGGTACACCGCGGTCCGCGGCTAATTTTATAGTATACTATACTCTGTTCACTTTCTTAAGTCTCTTGACCTTCATAGAGCAAGCAGCCAATCACGAACGTTTCCCCTTCCATCGCCCCCACAACTTTCGCGCGGGAGGACAGATACCCAATCACGAACAGCAACAGCAAGGAAACGGCGGTAGAAATGGCAACGCAGACCGATGTGAACGCTTCGAGAGCAAGAGTAACACTGAGTTCCCCCACTAACTTCCCAAACGAACCGTCTCCTATTGGCTACTTCTAAGTGACGTCTTCAAGGTCAAGAGACTTTAGATAGTGAACAGACTATAGTAGACGGTGCTTGTATTCTGCAAGCATCTTATGTTAGCCTACTCTGAACAAAAGGTTTAAAAAAAGCTTCTAAATATTGGAATTTTTAAAAATTATTTCTCCATTTGGTTGCAACCAAAAACCTATAATCGTGTCAAATTTCAAATCTCCACCTCATCTGGAAGTGCCTTATATTTTTTATACTCGTATGGGGCAAAACAGCCCCTAAAAATTATAATATTTATTATATCGGATTTTTACTTTCTCCATATACGTAGTATAGAGAAAGTACTGTTTTCCTGAAAGAATTAGAATTCGAGATTTCAACGGAAATACACGTTTTGAGGTCTCCTGAACACGTGTGTCCGCGTGTGACAAATTTTGCGTGCGCTCTAACTCAAAAACTATTCATCAGATCGGCATTAAATTCCATATTTGTGATTTTATATATATTCTTAAGATTTGAAAAGATATTGATGACAATCGGTCAACCGGAAGTAGCGGTTTACTCTTGTAAAATTTTAGTTTTTCTTAAATATTTCGCTTAAAACTGAATTTTTGTTAACATACATACATACATATATATATATATATATATATATATATATATATATATAAAAGTTATAGATGCTTTTTTTTCAACAAATTTTGTTTGAACTAAATTTTCATATGAGGAATATTTCAAGAGCTATTCAATTTTCTTCGTAATTGACGGTTAGTGGGCAGCTCGCGCGCGTGGTAGTGACAATTGAATCGCTAGCGCTGATGCATGTAAGTTGAACTGTTCCTATCACCGTATTTATTTGATTTTAGTTGACAACTTACGTGTGGAGAAAGTCATGTGTCGGACACCAATTTATTTACATATGCGGTGACCGAAAATCTTTATTCGTACTAAATTTCAAGTATTTAGCTCATCTGGAAGTGCCCTATAATTTTTATCCTAGTATGGGGCAATAATGGGACAAAGCAGCTCCTATAAATTGGAAATTTAACAATTTTTCCAATGGTCATAATTTAATATTAATGGCATTATAACATATCCCTCTGATTCCCATTAAAAGCTATCCCATATAAAAGCACTGAGCTCGTTGTCATGGCAGTAAATTGTCGAGTCCCAGAAAAATTCCCACTTTTCGCCGATAAAAACTAAACATTTACGCTAAATGAACACGGTTTTGAATTCTGTCTTCAAAAAATAAGGCACTACTATTTCTAATCTTTCCGACAGCTCGTCCCGAGTTCGAATCTTGACGGGAAATAATTTAAAATGGAAATATTAAAACATCTGCACCGATTTACGTGCTTTTCTTATGGGGCAAAAATAGCCCCTGAAAATTGGAATGTCAACAATTTGGAATTTTTTCCTTCTTTTGCGACCAAAAAGCTATCATCACGCCAAATTTCAAGTCTCGAGCACATTTGGAAGTCCCTCATATTTGTATCCTCCTATGTAAGAAGCGTCAATATGCATAATTCAGTGGTACCCAAATGAAGGCCCGCTATTAATTTAACAATTAAAGGGAACGACGGAACGTAAAACGAAAATAGTAAATTACAAAATCAATATATTTTGTCTTTACACCCCTATTCCAACAACAGACAAGTATATTTAAAACAATTCTGGTAATACTGATCCACAACTAAGCCCATTATTTTTCTAAAATTACCCTCCAACTCTATTTTCAAATAGGTGTGGCACGCGAAGTGGGCGAAAGTAGGCTATGTGACCCTCGATGAGTGCAGAAATGGGTTACGTGGCCATCGAGCCGAAAAGTTTGGGAGCCATTAATGTATATCGTGACATTATTATGTGGACTAGAAACGTACAGGTATGAGAAACTATGAAAATAAAATGCCGAAGCGATTTTTTTAAAAATAAGTAGATTTTAACCGTCAACTCGCCTCAACTTACTGCGCTGACTCGGTGATCATTCGAAAGAAACAGAAAACGGTAAAAAATTCAATGCTAAGATAAAGATATTCCCAGGAACGACGACATTTGGATACATTAACCTTCATTAAGATGAGAAGATTTATATATATACTAATGGCTGAAATACTTAGCATTTTTCGGGGAAATTCAATATATTTCGTATAAATTACCGATCTTGTGTATCGCAAAATACGCTCGATCCCCTTTCCTTTGTCTCTACATATAATAGAAACGCAGTGGTCATCATCATGCGTAACGCCGCCGGAATGAGTGCAGTTTATCTTTCGTTTGCATTTTAACATTACTTAGAATCATCGAAAAAACTCGGGTTTTGAACCAAAGAACGCCTAAAAGAATGAAAACTTATTTTCCTACTGTCTATTTTACGAATCATGGCATGGAAAAATAAAATCTCCCGGAAAAGGTCCCAGGTTCGACCCCATAAGTTTACGCGGGATTTTCGATTTTTCAAAGTGCAAGAATTTTTTTCCTTCATTCATTAAAATACATCAATATGGACCGATTTTCTTCGTTTTTACTTGATTCGACGACTAAAACTGTACACTATCTTATTATTACCTGACGTAAATAGTTACTGATAATTATTTAGGAAACTGCGTGCGGGAAGCATTTAAAACGATTGATCAAAGCAATTGAATCTTCTCTCATCATATGGATACTGTAATCTTACATTTTTTGTAAGTAAAATGATTATATTCCACATTTTTAATGTTTATTAACGTAAATAGGCCCACGCATCTGGTTTTCATTGACTAGAGCCAGTGTTCAGTCATGGACAACTATAGGTTGGCTTTTCAAAGGTTTCTTCCTTACAAGACATAAAAGACAACATTTCAGTGAGCTGCGGACAAGAAAAAAATAAGAAAGGGCGTAATTACACAATAAATTTTGCGTCAAGTGATATGTTGAAAGATCTATAATGAAAATTCATTTAATAGTAATGACAAAATTTGTTTACATAGTTGCTTTCCATTTTATTCTATTTTTCGGATTAATTCATTGTCAATTGATTTATTGATTTCTGCGAGAAAGGATTTGCTCTTTAAAGTAGGCTGAAAACTACCATAACATGTTACGCCCGGAAATATCAAGGAACATACATACTTAGTGTCTTTCTTCATGGTTTTCTTTACATATATAAATCAACATAGACCAATTTTATGACATGGACAACTTTATGTAGATATCCAGAGCAAAGTCACGTCAGGATGTGAAAATATAAATAGCTGGAAGTGTTAATAAACCAGAAAATAACACAATTAATAATATAGTCTATACTGAAGAGTTAACTTAATTTTCTTTTAAATTTCTTATGTTGTTCATTTTTAGGCGCGTTTCGCTTACAGCGTGAGCGCCTATTACACAGTCCAACAAATGAAAAGTTTTTTTTGTTTCCTTTGCTAAAATATGTTTTTCTTGTAGACATTTTTGTGCTGAATACTAATCTGTTTTTAAAAGTTTTGTATCACGTATACTTTTTGAGAAATGAACATAGTTGTGTTTACGATATGAAAAGTGAAATATTCCTTCTCTTACCTAAAATAGGATGACTGTGGAATTTCTCGAATGAGACACCAACAATAATCAGCTAACATGGAAGAACTCCACTTTCCTTTATATCTTTGTTCCATCGTGGAAATATCTTGGTGGAACCTTTCTCCATGTTCGTCCACTGACCTCGCCCAAATTGGCAGGAAAAAAATGCAGATGGGAATCCAGAAAATGTAATTTAAGGGACATATTACAACCTAAATTATGATATGCCTGTAGCATTGCTGCCACAATATTTTCGTAATTTGAAGACTTCACTTTTCCCAAAAAATTTTCTGTAACCTGCTTAAATCCAGTCCAGGCAGCACGTTCCTTCTGGTTTAAAGATTCTTCAAATTTTGTGTCTGAAAGTAGTTACCTAATTTGAGGGCCAACAAAAATGCCTTCTTTCAGTTTGGACTCGCTAATCTTCGGAAATTTACTATGGAGGTACTGAAAACCTGGACCATTACGATTCATTGCCTTCACGAAGTTTTTCATAAGCCCAAGCTTTATGTGTAATGGTGGCAAGTATACTTTTTGTGGGTTCACCAATGGTTTATTTTTAATATTTTTTTCTCCTGGCGTTAAACATTCACGATCAGGTCACTGCTTAACCACGTAATGATCATTTTTCGCTCTACTATCCCATTCACAGAGAAAACAACAGTATTTTGTATATCCACTTTGTAATCCAAGAAGAATTCCTATTACCTTAAGGTCACCACATATATTCCACTTATACTTATCATAATTAATTTTTTCTAAGAGGGACTTCATATCTTTATAAGTTTCTTTCATATTGACTGAATGTGCAAGTGGCTTAGTGTTACCATTGTGAAGAAGTCCAGCTTTCAAACTTATTTTTGATGAGTCAATGAAAAGTCGCCATTCTTCTGGTTTATGATCTTGTCCCAGGTATTTCATTAATCCATTTACATCGTTACAGAAAGTTAGTTCGCCGCATTCTGAGAAAAAGTTAATTTGGTCTTTTCGGCGGTTCCGAAAAGCAGTTACTTTGGTTTCATTTTCAAGAAGATTCCATCCTTGAAGGCGAGAGGCTAAAAGCTCTACCTGAATTTTTGATAGATTGAGATCTCTGACAAGATCGTTTAACTCTGATTGAGTAACTAAATGGGGGATTTTTGAATCATCAGCTTCAAAATCTGTATCATAACTTTTTTTTTCTACAAACATTGGCTCTTCATCTCTGCTCTCCAAATCTGAATTTGTTGGTAGTCTTGGCACTGGTAAGTCAACAGAATGTGGAACTGGTCAAATAGCTGATGCGAGATTAGGCACAATTTCACCATCATCACGGAGTAAATACAACTACTCTCATTTCTCGAAATCTATACGTGATACAGAAATTTTTAAAGTAGATTCGGATTCAGCGTAAAAAAGCTCAGAATCACCTAAGATTTTTGAGGGAACAAAAATTGTGTTTAATAGTGTTATTTTTACGCGTCTGACATGGAAATATTTTTCGATTAAAAAAGTAAAGAAACAGTCGCGAACGCGACATCGCTCTTTTAATCAAAGTAAGATATATCAGTGTAAGATTATGATTCTACTAGAGAGATTTACCTTATTTTATTCTACGTAATAATATTGAAATATTGTCGATGTTAGAATATTAACCTTTATTATATTTTATAGAACTGTCGTTATCGAACTCAATGATGCAGTTTATATAATTATCCTGGCAATAAATATCGTCTATACCTATTACAACATTTCTTTGAGGAATAAAAATCTACTATTGTTTTCAATGTGCAAAAATAATTTTAATACTTAAAAGAATATTTGATGAAGAATAATTCACCGGACAACAGAAAAACACTTATTTTTGATTATTTGTTGGTAAGTTATTGCATTTGATGCGGCACAATGCGTGAGCTGAGAAGACTACGGATAGATTGCGTCGCAGCCTAGCGGTGGTTATAGCGGCGACGAATCTAACCGTGGACTCTTCGAGCCATGCGCATCTCGGTGCTTCAAATGCTAATAACCTTTTAACAAATAATCGTAATTCAGTTCTTGAAAAAGTGACTTAAAGTAGGGAAAATAAGCTTCAAATTTACGCTTACCAAAATTTTTTACGATTTCTTTTCGGAATGTTATGTCATTTTCAATTTCAAAAATTTCCGTTTTTTTCCGTTTTTCCATAAAAATGTCAATTTTGCGCTTGTGGCTTCTACAGTAATTTATTTTTGAACTGATGCATTTTTTTATTCATAGTAGCAACCTTTTGGAGTAATAAGCCGCAAATCGGATTGCGTTATCATTTTTTGTTGCAATCTGAGAATTTTTGAGAAAAAATCGACTAAAAAAATAGATTTTTGCAATTTTTAAAGAAATGGAGGGTGATGGAAAAAAACGGATTGCGGGTTTGTTTTCAGCGTGCCTAAATCATAAAGAATCACCCTTCAAAGTTCAGGAAACAAAAATGCTGTCGGACAGTGCTATCGTCGGTCGGTCGATCCGTCCGTCTGTCCGTCCGCATGTTCGTTCTCGGATTCTACCAAACGGATTTTCATGAAATTTGATATTAGGGACTTTCAATCAGATATAGTAAGAAAGCCGCAAAATTGAATCACGTACGCCAATCAGGGGTACCACTTTACTGGTGACAAAAAATCAACTTTCCGTCATATCTCGTAAAGTATTGCTCATATCAAAATATTTTTCAAATAAAAGTTGTAGGACTAATAAATTGGAGTATTTCTTTTCCTATACATTTTTATCGTATGAGTAGCCGTTATCCATAAAATCGAACAAGAAAGTCTTAAATCGAGTTGAACAGAAATTTTCTTGCATAGTTATTTCTTCATTGTTGCTAACATAAACAATCTCACAAACAAAAGTTTAATTTACTTACGTGTGCATGTACTATTTTTAAATAGGAAGAAAATGAATATTTATGATATTATGATGAAGAAAAGAACTTTAAAACGCTATTTCCCGTACGTACAGGTACTTATATATGTAATTTCTCTCTAATACGAAACGCGCCCATTTGTGATACATTGTACACTTTCCTAACTTGTTAAAAATTAAACACATTCCGTATCAAATACATTTATTTCATTCATTTTCAAAACATATTTCCGTCATACTTATCTAAATCCAATACATGGTAGAAACGAAGTGTATGCGAGCGAAGCGAGCAAAAGGGAATTAGCGATTACATTAAAGCATGAACATTTAGCAACAAAAGTGAACATGTACTGAATAATTAAAAACAAAAAGTGATATTAATATCAACGTGATTCTATATAACATTTTCTGTTTATTAATGGAAACCGTTTATTATTGGATATTTAAAAAATCATAAAATATCTTGTTTACATCGAATGCTAAGGAGATCGTTTTCGTGGAAACAAAAGACCACTATTCCTCTCCCTAGCTCTTACACGATCTGCGAGGAACCGGTCAAAAAATGTATTCGTGTAGAACAGGGGTCTCTAACCTTTCAGCACCCAAAATCTACTATTCATCTGTAAATTTACCGAAGATCGACCCAGCGGAGTGACCCTTGATACGAGAAATAATGTTGAGCAGAGGGGGGGAGGGGG
Organism: Uropetala carovei; assembly: GCA_036926305.1. NCBI lineage: Eukaryota > Metazoa > Arthropoda > Insecta > Odonata > Petaluridae > Uropetala > Uropetala carovei. The sequence goes on along the minus strand of JAXCHB010000045.1, from coordinate 23,376,538 downwards.
AAGAGGAGAGGGTGAGGATCAATACGTCAATCCAATTTAATCGCAAACAACACAACCTTTTATTCGAGTTAAACAAGCTCGAATAAAGTTTTATTGGATTTTTCGTTCTGTACAAGAAAATATTTTAGTTAAATAAAATTGATAAAAATTTTATTCACCAGGATAATTCAATGTATTACTAGGTCATAAGCTATTAGAAGTTGAAGAAAAAGACTATTAAATAAATATACAGACGGAAGAAATCAACCAAAACATAACTTGAATTAGTTAATCAAGTTACACATCAAGTCGCAGTTAGCCTCATACTTTTGCCTTTTGCGACATTTCGCGATTGGAACACCACGTATCGAACATACTCAGGATCGATACATTCGTGTCTCGTTGCGAGAGATATCTGTATTACTTCATTTATGCATTCCAATTGATCTTAATAATGAACGATCATAAAATCACCTGCGTAGCTCGATTAAAAAAAGTTCAACTGTAAGTTAAAAATATATATCGGCTCAAAATTTCTCACTTGATTCAATAATTAATTAATTAAACAAAGGTTTTTTAAAAAATAACTTTTATATTATGCACTAAAAGGAAAAAATAAATTTTTATTTATGCCATAAGGATTCCAGCCTGTTCGGTGCCCAGTATTTATTGAATTGTATGTAATGCATAGATAGATGGTCGGAATAGCGCCCCAAGTTTTTGGCGCCCCGGGCAGCCGCCCGGTTCGCCGGCACCTCGAGCAGGCCCTGCATGCCGGATTAGAATTCAGAGTCAACTAGAGTTTCTAGGGTGTAATATGACTGAATATCAAATCTAAATAAAGATTTTAAAACAAAAAACTCCAAATTAATGGCCTACTTACCACAATGTTACCAAAAAACACGAATTTGTGCACCCGAGAGCCGTATGATCCCCATCATTGCTATAAGGACAACATTTGCAACAAAAATATCTGCGGGTTCAGATATTTACGACTTATAGTTCAGTGATAAAAATTTGAGAAAAGGCCGCTCAAGTTTTCAAAAATGTTTACAAGCAGATCCCATAAGCGGAGGAAATTTGCACCTGGATTCGAACCCAGATATTTGTGTGGAAAAGGAATGCCTCGCTGACCTGCAGCTCGACACGACTAACGAAAACTTTGACGTTTGGACGAGGATTTAGGCATGAATACAGCAACAAACAGACTTTCTTCTCAGTGGCGGATTACCGCACAGGCGCATGAGACGCTCGCCTGGGGCCTCGACACTCATGGGGGCCTCAAAACTCGATTTTTTTCCAATATTTTATTTAGTAAAATATTTCACAATCAGTATAATCTACTACTTACGTACACATCTCGTGTTTTACTTAGGTTTGTTACAATGTAACATCCCTTGCGTAATCCGAAAATACATCTCACAGTTATAATTAATTTTTTGTTTATTTTTCAACATGTGCAAGTTTATATAATAAATATTAAAATTTCTATTTATGCATTTCTGTAATTCAATTTATTTAACCTGCTGCATAAAATTTTTCCATTCTTAAGTTGTAAAAATTTTTGTAGATGGAGTATCCCCCCTCTCCCTCCGGTCAGTTGGGGGCCTCCCGACTTTTTTGCGCCTGGGGCCTTCAGATATCTTTATCCGCCACTGTTTCTTCTTTATATATACATCCGAACTGCTTTAATTCGAACATCTATAACTCTCATGTTCTATAACTCGAAGTGAATTCATTTTACAGGACAAAATCTTTTTCGTGTTATTTTTCTTCTATAACTACGAATTTTCTATTGGTCGAACATTTTTTTGCTTCCCTTGAGGTTACACTTATAGAAGTTCCCATTTATATCCAAATAATTCGACTACCCATAATTTTTCGCAAGTTAAATCAGAATACACAAAAAAGTTAGTAGAATGGAATCAACCTCATCGAACACTCGATGCTTACAACAGTTCTTTTATAATCCAGGGGTTACAGCAACTTTTCAGTAACGGCAAGACCTTTTATTATAAAACCATCTGATAAACATGTAATAACGGCAGTGCGTACACCCGTCACATTTCAGCAAGAAAATGGCAGTAACGCTTCGTGGGCTCTAGTTCGACAGCGTTCCCTTTTATTAACGTTTAAATCCACTCGGCGAGTTTCGCCCGAACGGGATCACAAGGAGAGAAGAGACCGGTCCTTTCATCCGAATTGACGCAAACCAAAAAGAGGAAACTCGTCCAGGTCATGTTTCATCAGAGATGAGGTACATACGCTACAAAAAGCATCCCTCGACGACGGAGTTCAGTCGGGTTTCCATGCGAACGGGAAATGTAAATGCATTCGTGCAGCCGCTGATTCAATGGCTGGTTACGTCGTTTAAAAAATTACTTCGCATGTGGCGGATTGCGCGCTTAAACGGGAACCTCTTTCCTTATTAATAAAGATTTCATTTTATCTACCTATGAATTGATTTTTTTCCTCTGAAGTGTGACTCTAAGCGTGATGATAAAAATACCCTCCGCTCATCCCAACGTTATATTTAATCCGTAACATGTACGATTCTTATCCTGAACATGACGCGAGTGTGGTAAAATTCGCAGTAAAATTCAAAGAAAAAAATGCAAATACGTATAGTGATAATTTTTTTGAAAATTTTCCGAGGCGCGTAAAATTTCTTCGCGATCCATAGGTTGCTGATCCATTAAGTAGGTTTAATGCTTTCCTGAGCGTCGCACAGTAATTACCTTTCATAGAAAACACGTGCCTTTCAGGAGACTGGAAGACTGTGTCATTTTTATGACATTTCTCGCTGCGTAAAATTCTGACGTGTTACGGTGAAAATGTTTTTGCAAGCGTAACTAAAGACCGCCTAGATAACGAACTTAGTGTGGCTTGGTAGCACACGTTCCAACTCCGTTGAGGAATTATGGGAATCCTATACTTCCTTCCCAAATTTTCAAACGTAAAAAACGTTAAACTCCATCAATTTAAGGCATCTCAAACTATAGAAACTCGTCCCCTTGGCTAAGGATGAAACAGCAATATTCCCGGTAAAGTTCAGAATTTTTCTCCTTCTCAATCTTCGCATTTGTGACCAACATTCTATTTAGAGAAAATCCTCTGAAAGATGTGTGTCCCTGTTTTTGTGATGTTTCTTACCATTCTCTTCGTGTCATCGCATCAACACTGCTAAAAATTCCTACTAATGCCATAAAAACATCTTCGATTCCGAATATTTCAAATGTACAAAATCAAATGCATAGGCGAGCAACATACCAACTTTTTCATACGTAACCACGTTTTAAACTCTTGCGAACTTCCAATAGCGAAGGATTTAAAATGTTCTGATTTTAACGTCCTGATGAATTATTCTTTTGAAAAATGACCTCTGGTGAAAAAAAGCCTCACTCCAAGTTCAAAACATTCCTCAACTGATAAATAAAAATTCTGGCCAACCAGAAAGAAACAGAGCCGAAACTACGTATCGTATTTAAAACAAATTAGCGAGCAAATATCACCCTATTTTATAGCGGAGTCAAGTTTTTATCACCGAAATCTGTCATATGCTAAGTATTTTATACTGGTTAATTATCCTAATAATTAGGCTCCATTTTAATATATGTAACATAATTCAACGAGAATTGTTTATTTTTCTTCATTAGTATTTCCTTCAATTGATAGTACCTGAGACTATTTATTCCCCTAATTTATCCACGTTAGCTTTAATCTAATCCGTACGAATATAAGTATCGGACATTAAAATGTTTAATATTTTATGCTTTCCAGGGAGTTCTCGGATGTGTCTCTAAGCATACCTCGGCCTATAGCCGCGAGAAGTGGTGCCAAAACTTTTCGGCTCGAGGGCCACATGACCCATTTCTGCACTCACCGTGGGCCTACGTGGCCCACTTCCGCAGTCTTCGCGGGCCACACCCGTGAAAGAGTTGAATAACTGTTACAGGAAAATAATGGGAACAAAGAGGTAAACGAAATATACTGTTTTATAATTTTCTATGTCCATTTTATGCTACATTGTGTCCAACTCGTGGCGGGCCGTAGTTAGGGCACCACTTGCCGCGAAGAACAATGAGATGAAATAATACGTTATTCACCAAATGAAAAGATTACATGACAGCCATCAGATATTTATGTACTCTCTTAATTAAAACTGTATAAATACATTCTCCGAAGTCGCACGAACAATTCCACGTCCCCAGATATTGTAACACATAATGTAATTAACGATTCGTCATGGACACCACGTTTCAATTAACTTAAAGAAACTAATCACTTTAGGCTCAAATTTGTGAAATTATTTCCGTTTCGAACGTGGAAAGGAAACAGATTAGCAATTTGTAACAACTTCACTTCCTCGGGATGTTGCAGTGCAATTAAATCTAGGTCATATTTAAGTGTACTCTTTTAAAAGGGAAAAAGTGTTACAAATGAATTCCTTTCCTTTCCTCATCCGACATCAACTTAAAAATTAAATCACGTTAATGAAACTAGGCTCGACTTTGTGGAATTTGCTCATAATTAAAAGAATTAGAACGAATTAGTGGAAGATACAAAGTTTTTCATCCTTTTAATTAAAAACTAAACTTTCGTTCTTCGTAGAAGATATCGACAATCTTTTTTCCGCACACGGAAGGCCGCATTGGTAGTTGCGACTGCTTCGGCGCACCGGATACGAAATCGATTCTGTGCTATCTCATTTGTGAAAATCGGACCTAATAAATCCGTTGGCGCATAAGCTCCGCCAAAAGAAAAGATATTCCCCCTATAATTTAACCCTAGAACTCATACTCATACCTCCCCTCCAGAACGGCCACAGCGGTCAAAATGACCGCTCATACAATCAGAAACGATATAAGTAGCAGAATATTCTCAAATTAACATATCACTTTTACTGAATTAAGAATTACATAAATACACAATACAAACCTAGTTTTGTCATTATTTATAACTTTTTATATTCAGAGTAGTCCACACAAAAACTGCGTTACAATTTTTCATATGCATTTTCAACAAACTACATCTTTACATAACACGCAAACATGCACCGATTTGTTTCCATTACACCTAAATATTCTTTTCGTCTTTCACTATCACTTTGGACTCTAGAATTCCCATCGCCATCACCCCGAGGAGCTACTGCTGCTGAAAGGTTGGATCTCTTTAGTCTGTTTCCTATAAATCTCCCTTAGCTCTTCGACCATATGAAGGACGAAATCCCTTCTTTTGACTCTTTTCCCTGTTATTTCTCTGAATAACACGTAAGCATTCATTTCTGCCCGATCTAATATATTAAAGATAGCATGCACTACCCAAAGCCGTGATGCTGCTTTCGCTGTGTAGAGGCGCGAATTCGGTCTAAAACATCAACACATTTCGTAGATTTATAAAACTACTGTTTGTGGAAGTTTCTATCCTTCCCACTACCTACAGATGGATGCAATGTGCTCATGATGATGATGCTTTTATTCACTCTACCCTGATAAACAGTTAAAGTCATCACTGCTCTTGCAGACACGTGCTGTAGAGCTCGGTGCGTGCACTGTTTACTAATGATGAAACTTTCCTTACAGCTCGGTTTACAATGCCCACTATACTTTAACTTCTTTCTTTTAGTTTTTTGGACAACTTTAGAGAAGTGAAAAACTATATGTTTTTACGTTCTTACCTTTATCCAAAAAGGGTTTAAGCAGGCGAAGTACAACACTTTTAGAAAGTTTTTCATCGCCCTGTCGTGATCTATCTTTTCCAAGATATATAAAAGCGTTTACGATGTATTTCGATTTGACATCAACTACAAGCCAAATTTTAAAACCTCTCTGTTTTTATATTATACTAGCTGAAAGTATCCGGCGATGCCCGGGTTATGCCAGACATATTTTAATGTGAACTGACACCAATAAACTTGATTCAACTTACGTATTCCGATTTATCTGACAGGTACTGGGTTTCATTAAAATACATTTCTTACAGTAGTTAATTGATAAACATACGAAAGAAAAAACATGTCATTTACCATGGCAACGTGACGTAAAATCGTGTATTCCCGTTGAAATCTCGATTTCGAATTTTTTCATGAAAACAATACTTTCTCTATAATATGTATATTGGAGAAAGTAAAAACTAATTCTGATATAACTCTGATACCTATGAATTGGGCCGGGAGGGTCCATGGAGGTCCGGAGAGAACGTGAGCATACGTGAGAGTAATAGGATTTCGAGTTTAACAATGTAATCTGTTGGAAAGGCAACTTCACGTTAAAAACGCTAAATTTAGTCAAAATTTGATATTAAAACGTTAAATTCGAAAGATTTAGATTCGAAAGCGATAAAAGACGATAAGAATAAGAAACTGCGCTTATTTTTCTTTAATACAGTCCAAGTCCGAAAATCGTAGGTCAAATATGTGAATTTTAATAAGCAAAATAAAATAAGGTTGCAGGTCGAAATATCGATTTTTCCATGTTATCTTATGAGGAATGGAAATCATTCTCGGGAATCGAACCCGGGTCGATTTTGGAAATTTTTTTTCGTAAGTGGCTTCTACTTTAAGAACCGAACATTCCTACCAAATGTCAATCTTCTAGCTACTCGGAAAGTTTGTTAAAAACAGCATTACAGAGTTCCGATTTCCCACCGACGACGACGACGAAGTCAATTTTATATATTAGATTCATATTACCGGTCAAAATGACCGCTGTGGCCCTTTTAGGTATGTTGTTTTAAGTGTAGTACTAAAGTCGAAAGAGTCTAAAAGTGATTATGTAAAGGTAAAGAACCTATATTTATGACAAGTTATAAAATTGCAGGTTATTTGGTGCACATCTGCAAACACGGCAACACGAGAAATATCGCTAGCGGTCAAATTCTCTTTGTTAAAATTTCAGGGATCGCTTATAATCATTATAGTTTCGCGGAGACATAAAACGCTCTCGGGGGCCACAATTCGTCGACCCGTTACAAAGAATGTGTAACGAGTTGAAAAAAAAAGGAGCGATCGTTTTACTTACCGATTTTATGTCACCTTACATTAATCGACGCAGTTTTTAAAATCTCCCAAGCAGACACTTTTTGAACGCCTGGTAAAAATTTCGGATGAGTTGAGTATCATTTTTTAAAAATCTTCCTCGTCACTCATCGCGAAGGAAGACAAGGCATATCACATTTCCTCTAATTGTGTTACAAGTTGTTAACAACCATCTGCAACTTTCACCGCCTCTCTTCAAGAGTTCTTCTGGACAATTCTTCATCCACCTGATTCGCCGGTTGCATAATCGAATCCTGTATTGTGGCTGGTCTCGCTTTAGGATTCCATTAACTCCACTTGGGTTCACACTTTTGAGTACTTATTTTTACCCTTGGCGATTGCACTGTTTTTTTTTAACAAATTCACAAGAGCCTTCCTGTGATTTAGTCTAATTATCACTTTATGAATTTTGTGCAAAAGGCTGCAGATTCTTGTTCTCTTTGCGTCGATACAAAATACTGCATTTTCCCTGCTTCGGGATATTGGCTGCCGATTTATCTAAACGAAAGGCTGCTAATGGCCGCTAACGACTGCTGAGAGAATGCAAAATGACGCGTGACGAGAAACGAATCGACGCGAGGAGAAAAAGTGCGAATTTCGCTGCATCTACATGGTGATTCGGCTACATAAAAAAAATTCCGTTGATGGAAGGTTAAAGACAATACGGCAAAATATCGAGTTCAAAATATTTTGAATAACACGAAACGACCGCTACAAATCTTTACCATATTTAGTGAGTCTAAAACAAAAGAAAAAACATCGTTCAGGTTTCTGTGGCACCTCTTCTGCGGTCTATTGTTAAGTTGCCGATGCCAACGGATATCAATTTCTCCTTAAGTCATCAAAATCTATCGACTTCTTTTGTTCTCATATTGCAACAGCAAGTTGTCTGCTGATTAACAATTCGTGGATATGTGTGCAGATACTCATGAATCGCAGTATGATGTTCTCTATGTCTTGGGGTCTCCAACGAGTAGGTTGCGGGCAGAATGTGGCTCGCCAATTCAATTAATGTGGCCATCTCATTATTATTTATTGTACTGTAACTAGGTGGAGGAGAGACAGACAGACAGAGAGAGGGCGAAAGAGCGTGGGCGAGTCGATAATGTAGTAACGAGATACAAAACTATATAACAATGTTAAACGATGAATGTCTGTCCATCTGTCCGTCTGTTCCTTATACATTCCCACGCCCTTTGAGCTATCGGGACCAAACTTTGCAAATTGACTTCATGACTCTACGAGCAACATAGGGTATCCGGGATTTCCAAAATCGACCCGGGTCCGAATCCAGGATACAATTTTATTTTCCCATAGGTTCACACGGGATTTTCGATTTTTCAGAGTGCAAGGTTTTTTTCCTTCATTCATTAAAACGTAAATATGGACCGATTGTTTTAGTTTTTGCTTTATTCGACTCTATACTATCTTATTCTTGCGATGTTTACACGCTACACGGTCGAATCATTCAGAAATACGCTTTTGTTTTCGAAATTTTACGGATATTTCGTACTCTTTCCGGACGTTGTCAAGGCGACCGTAATTGTTGCCTCCCATTCAATTAATGCCAATTAAACCTTCAAATAGGTGAAAGAATAGCGTTATTCGCTTCGCACTTTAGGCATCGAAATTATTGCTGTAGCAATGTCAACATTTATACATAGCAATATAAATATTTACGGATAATTATTCAGTGAACTGCGTATGGGAAGCGTTTCTAACGATTCAATCAAAGCAGATGAATCTTCCTATCATCGTTTGAATGCAGGAATCCTATCTCTTTGTAAGTAGAACCATTATATTATACATCCATAATGTTTATTAACGCAAATAGGCTCAAGCATAAAGTTTTAATTAAATGAGAATAGGGACACACGTTATTATTTTAAACAAATTACATGGTTATCTTCTCTTCATAAACGGTTGCATTGATTGTTATATAAAAAAGACATATATTTGAATAAAAATAAAAACATAAAAGTTCGCACAATTCATAGGTATCAGAGACAACTCAGAATTAGTTTTTACTTTCTCCACTATACGTAGTATAGAGAAATTATTGTTTTCATGAAAAAATTCGAAATCGAGATTTCAACGGAAATACAAGTTTTGAGGTGCGCAAAGGGAGAAATGATTGTATTACCATATAATACAGAATTTTATTCGCCAAAGACGTCTGGCATAACCCGGGCATCGCCGGGTACTTTCAGCTAGTGTGTTATAAAATTAAACATCAACTAGATAAGGGAGATTTTAAGTTAGAAGGTAAACAACGGGCAGAAAAATATGGTTTACGGCAAGCCTAGATATAATGCGGGATAAAAACTGTAACAATTTGTTGTTCTTTATTTTTAGTTATATTTTCTTTAAACGATTTTATGAGTTGAAATTTTCTTTGCGTGCCATTTCTCGGCACGTGTGCGCTATGTTGCCTAACTTACAAGTTATAAATCGTAAGTGTTGAGAGATGATTTCTTCGTTTATTTCGTCATAATTCGTTTGCTCACGCTCTTTTCCTAGCTTAACCTGGGCATTAAACTTTAAAATACGTGATTCTGCAAAAATTAGCAATTTCCAATGGATTTTCAGCTTTAATGGTATAATTAATGTAATACGACACGTGGAACTCAGCCACGGCTATTCTTTGACATTTTTTAAGGAATTTTTTATGTCGAGCTGCTTTAAAATCTTAAATCTTGTTCATCGAGATGGCGAATAAAAAATTTGGAACCTTCGTACCCGATCGGATATGTACAAACTTGTTGGCTTCAGATCACCCTAATCGCCACGAGTTAAAAGACTACACCGAAAAAAATGCAATCTTATGAGCACGGCCGCCCCAACAGGGGTGCGGGGCCCAGGGCAAATCGACCTATGCGGGGCCCCGTTTTCATTAACCGCCAAATTAAATTTAGACTTCCCTTGCGGTAATATAGAAGCGCAAGGCCTCTGAAATCGCGGGGCCCGGGGCGGTCGCCCCAATTCGCCATGCCCTAGGGACGGCCCTGCTTATGAGAGTATGTAAATCGCCATCACTCCAGACACACAAATTGAAAAACATTAACTTCGACCTTAATCTCTGCCTCTTAACTACATATCAGATACGACTCTAATTCACGTAATACTAACCCTCCAATCTCCAACAAAAACGATAAATGCAAAGTTTGGATAATGTAAGACTCCAATATTGAAGGTGCATAAAGATACAGACCTCGAATTTTATTTTTAAGTAAGAAATCTGACGAGCAACGTTTTTACCAATATATGTAAATTTTCGCCATATCTGATGGACGAAGGTATTCCACGAGAATTTAGATACTGCATGCGCTTGGGAAAGGTAGGCGACGAAAACTCCGATAACCTCAAAAATAACGCATTTCTATGTAGGTTACCTATATAACCTGGGACAGCGACACAATCCTGGTTATAAATACTTTGGCGTATAACCTCTCTGTCGTGCTGGGAAACTAAACATCAAACACGTGCAGTTATCGATTATCTGCTGCGTTGTTAACGATGGAAGGCTCAACGCAAAAACTCCTCCACGAAACAGAACACGGAATACCTTCAAATGTTTATCTGAAGAAAGAAACGGAGAAACGGCCTTATACTTTGGCAAGTACAGTCGGTGGTAACAAGACGCAGGACTAAAATCACCTTGTAATTTCCGTAAATCGCATTATTACTGCCGAATTACAATTTTCACTTACAATTAGATTTTTCTACCCTCCGAAGAATTTGAGAATTTTTATCTGCCGAGAATTTTTCACGGCTTTACCTGTCGTGAAACCGGAAGCTTATCGCATTTGTATGCGTTTTAACCTTATCGAAATCCAATAACAAAGTGAGCTTTATTTTAGACGACAAAAGGACGTAAGAAAATGTGAACACTCCACAACACGCGGAAAACCTCGCAGGATTATTAGTATCTCGGAATGGGCAATTGAAAAAAAACATAACATGCCATCGGATCGAGCGCTAACATAGTATCTCATCATATTCTTGCAGGGTGAACTTCAAAGATTGTAAATTGATAGAAAGGATGATCCGAAGATCCTTATGCGACAGGCATAAGCTGTTATGATGGGATTTCCCTTCAACGACAGTGTACGATAATTGCTGACAGCTTTCGAATGAATTACTATCGTTACTTATCGACCGCGTCAAAGACAATCGATTCAAGCCAATGGCGACGGGACACACAGAGAGAATTACGTCTTAAACACTGATTAACTATTACTATTTGGGTAACAATACAATGAAATGTAATGATTTTTCCCTTCCATTGTAGAGAGAGACTTTCTATTTTAGTCCTATTGGATACACTGATGAGGTAAAGAAAGTTTACGAAAAGTTTCTTTACCTACGTCTATAACAGGGATTCCCAACCTTTCGATGTGGCGAGCACCAAGTTGTAACCTAGAATGTCAAGCGAGCGCCAATATATATATGAAAAAATGAATGAATAAAATCAAACCAGCATCAAAGTTACTCTTAATGATCTTGAATACGTTTAGAAAGAAATCAATCGAGCGAATTAAATTATTGGTCCTAAGAAATGGGATACTAAGCACCGTAGAAGAGCACCATCAGGCTGCCAAAAAGCACCATCAGGTTTCCAAAGAGCACAGCGGTGCTCGCGAGCACCAGGTTAGGAACCCCTGGCCCTGGCTTACAATACACCAAAACAAGCAACAATGAGCCGTGTGACTATGAAAATAAAACATCGAAACTTTAAAATTAGTACAGAGCGTTTTAAAGAATTCCAATAGCCTCCACGATAAGAGTTAGATGATAATTACACCCATACAGTGTAGAAAATTTCATTTGATTTTGAAAACACGGCAAAATAGACTTATCGATGGTGATTTTTGCCGATGCCATAGAATGAGATGGTCTTATTTAAGCTACACTCATATCATTCAGCTGTCAAAGATTTTTTAAACTTAATCCTCATATGAACATCATAAATAGAACCTTGATAAGAAATCGATCAAATAACTGTTAATAAAATGTTTTTTTTTGATCAACAAAACAATAAAATTCAAATCTTGGATAAGTAACATGTAGATTGTGGAATAAATTGGTAATTTCCTCGTTGACAAAAGATTTCATAACAGCATTTAATTCTCATAAAAACCTTCTGCGATATCTTACAGGAAATGACTCACATGGTTTATAATCATTGGAATCTTCTCTCTGTCAAATTTGACTTAAGCTTTATGCCTCAAACTTTAGGGAGCATTAATTTCCTTCAAGCTGTGCAGAGGAATTAGCAAAAACAGATGATAATAAAGAGAAAAACTTCTGTGAATTCCATGCTTCCAAAAATCGCGGCAAGATACACAATCAAACAAATATTAAACTTTGGAAATGTTTAACATTATATTAATACTAAAATAGATTAAGCAGTTTGATTCATCAAAAAACTTCAATAATATACGATGTACGTCCAAACATAATTACTATTTCCTTCATCTTTCGAAGTTTGTGCTCCTCAATATATCTGATAGATACTTCCACATAAATACTATTTATTGACAGATTTTTATGGACCAAATCGTGCTAAAGACGAACCATTCATTTCAACTACCAATAGATAACAATTCTCATTTTTATGTAATTGCATCACATTCACTGTAGTTCCCATCAAAAAGTAACCAGGATGAGTGAAACACAAAATAATCTTTAGTATTACTTTGATTCTAACAGAATATAACTTTTAGAAGACATAGGTAAGGAAAATTAATTATTTTTCAGCCTGTCAAACACTAACTTCAATAACTAATTCTATTCATTACTATTAAAGGAAGGGTTTTGTTTCTTTAATAGTCACAGTAAGGGTGAATGGACTGAGAATAATACGCTATCTTTTAACTGTCACTGCTGAGTGCTGCTTTGTAGCTGAGGTGCACATCTGATTTTCCCAAAATTTTTATGACTACTGGAGAAACACAGCTTCTCAAATTAATATCAGCCATAATGAGCTCAGTAACACTTTCATGAATTACTTAAATACCTTTTCCATGTACAGATCCTTCAACTGGACTTCATTAGAGCAGTAGAATTAAAGACATGTTTTTTTATTGATGTTGCAATACATATACTTTTTATTATTTCAACATTAAAAAATTGCACTACTTATAGCCTAAAAATATCATTTTAAGCTTTTTACATTGCTTAACCATTTCTCTTTCCAGATTTCAGTATGTCAAAATGTGTGGTCCAACTATAAAAATCTGATTAGTCACAGTTTGCATTGAATTGAGGAAGCCAACATTTGCCCACTTATGGTGATAGTGATGATGCCTTGGTAACTTTTAAAGCAGTAGTAGATACAATTTTTAAAGAATAAAAATTATAAAATTTACTATGTATTCCAATAGCAAGATTTTTCAAAGGCAAACCTACAACCAGTGCTGTTTTTGAAGAAAAAGAGGTGCCGGTACTCCCACCCCCCTCCACCTCTTCCCCCTCCTCTATTGAATTTTTTATGAACTTTTAATAACAAAGTTGATAATTATAATTAAAAAGTTTAACATTTATAAAGCCAGTTTATTACTTTAAGTTTTAAAGAATTAAAAAAATGAAAATGTACCAAAATTAGACGTGTCAACATTGCTCTGAAAAAGGTGCCAGTATGCCGTACCAGCACGTACCGTCACAAAAAAAGCACCGCCTACAACTGAATAATTAATTGTGCAATCATTACATAATAGTCATACACAGTAAAAACTAGATTATTTGACTTGATAAGGAAATAACCACGGATGAGAGGTGAAGAAATGTGGTTACATTTATCCAGTGGCTGTTGTAGCTGGAAATTAGACAAATGATAGTGCTTCAGAGGGGAAGTAAGTAATATAACAACACTGCTGCTAAGGCTGTTGATAAGAAAAGTCAAGAGAGGCAAAATAATTGAAAAATAGAACAAGAATTCAGTATTTTTATTACATAAGATGGGATTTTAATAAATTACAGCTATTCAAAGTATTAAAAAAAACTTGTTTTAAATCAAGATAAAATTTTCAAAAGAAGGAGCAGGTTAAGTTTAAGTAGCACAATTAATGGGATAATTAAGTCAGTTTATTTCGTCACAAACAAACTTCTCCATTGAATTTCATAGAATATTTACCATAACTGAAACTGGTGTACACATTTCTCATATACGTAATAATGAAACTAATACTAATAAAGTTAATAATAAAACAATTTAAAATGAATAAAGAAGGTTGTTTGATGGCAAATCATAAATTTTTCTTATAAACTTTGTATATTAATGCAGTGAAATGCATGAACACGTGAATAAAATCTGAATAACCTAATATCCTTATTTTAAATACATATTTCAAACTAACAATGAGCAAAAGAATTGAATGACAAAATTTGTCTCTTTAATAGTTACAAAAAGGCTGGAAAAATCAGACATTTTAAGCTACAAGTTACAGCAAATTCTATTAATTTGATACTAATAAAATGAATTTGGAGATGCAGAAAGAATTATTTTCCTTTGCAACTCAATTTACCCAAGCTATCAAAATATGAAGAAGGGTTAAGCTACAGTGAATTAACCTGCAACAAAATCACCACATGTAACAAGAACTGTGGTTTGAAGGGTTATGCGATCTATTCTTCAATACGTCTAAGAAATTATTTAGCATTCTACTTTAAATGTTAGTGTTGTATTTCTAACATGCATCTTGGCAGGGTTGTAAATGGATCTTTAGTGTAAGGGTTACATCAGGCATCGGCAACGTTTTCTGTTGGGTGCCAATCTTTATCAATATTTATAACCCGTGACCCTCCATGTCTGCCACCCTTAGAATCATTTTATCCGTAACGCTTACGAAAAGCGGTTCATATATCATAAGGAACTCCAAATATAATGCGGTATCATTAAAATGCAAAATAAAATTGAAATAAAAGTGAAATTCTTTTAAAAAGTACATCATTTTCGTAATTATTCTCTGAAATACCATGCTACTTAAAACCTCTTCACGTGCCACCTCATGGCACGCGTGCCATAGGTTGCCGACCCCTGGGTTACATTGTAGACCGATTATTACAAGCTATTTTCTCTTTATCAAAAACTTAAAATGACACGTTTCAACCGAGCAGGTTGCCTTATTATTTTCACAATATTTATGTGATGAATTGTGAAATATATCTTTGATCATATGTGTAAATATATATTTTTTCCTTCAGAGACTTTTCGCTTAGCATATCTATGCATTTCCATTTCTGCATATACATATCTACAAGTGGGATTTATATTCAAAATGATACTTTTTGTTCAGCAATAATACTGATGGGATAAACTAATTAATTAACCAATATAATGCGTTTAAATAGCCTTTGAGAATTAGCTGAAACAAAATTTTTATCCAGATGACGGATATGATCATCAAATATCTTATATCAATTTTGTTGTTTGTGTGTGTGTTCGCAAATAATAACCATGGAAACAAATCTACAATATATTTTAAAGAATTTGTTTGTATGTATATTTGTTCATGGAACTCCCCCTAAACGAAAACGCTAGAACAACATTTCTTCCTTACATTCTAACTTTGTGAATGGTGAAGGTTTCGTTTCTGTCAGTCACTTTGATTCGAAATGGTGAACGATTTAATCATCCATTTTGCCGCGTCCTTCAACTGACACACAGGGATGAATGTAGACTATTTTAAATTTGCACTTTAAAATTACTTAGAAACATGTACGAATTTGGATGGTTCTATGCAGGAAAGAACAAAGTTTATTTTTATTAAAGACGGTATCCGAATGCTGGTCGGATTAGCGCAAAAATACGTCTAGAATAATAAAATGACGTGATTTTATCAGTTTTATAACAATACCAAACATAAACTACCACGACAACTCCCATTGTCGCCGAAGTTGAGAGTCCAACGCATATCGTTTTTCAATTTCTATATGCTATTTTGCTTTGTTTACATGGCAACCAAATATTTATTGATTTTAATTGGAAAATTTCTAGTAAACGGTTTTAATGATATTTTCGTGTGGCGTATAATTCTCCAAAGCAAACTATTTTTTTAAAAACGTAACTTAAATAAATAGATGTAGAGTTTTCACAAATTGTGATTGGATAAACCGCTTCATTGTTTCCGAAGTACGTATTATCGATATAAACAATTTTCCCGTAATCTATATAGCCGGGTTATCGTATCCCGCGGAAGATATAGCGAATGAAAGAATGATTTGTTGTAGCAATAAAAACAGGCATACCATACAAACATACCAAAATAGTTTTTAAATAAAACTTGTAGAACTACTAGAGTATTTCTTTTCCTATACTCTTTTATCGTATGAGTAGCCGTTATCAAGAAAATCAAACATGAAAGTTTTAATTCGAGTTGAACTTATTGTTAGAAAAATTTTGCGTGGCTACATCATCATTGTTGTTAACATTAACAATCTCACAAAAATACGTTTAATTACCTTAAGTGAACGCACACTTATCAGACAAAGCGTCTCGAGGCAAAACGTTTTGTCGAAAGGTAAAACATTTTGTTGGGCTTCAACGAACGCTGGTCATACAAAAATGTCTTTACACAAAATGTTCTGTCGTTGAACAAAACTTTCTGTCGAAAGGTAAAACATTTTTGTTGTGCTCCAACGCATACTGATAAGACAAAACGTCTTTGCAAAACACGTTTTGAGACGAGACATTTAGTATACATTGAAATCATTCTTGTTCGGTGCAGTCTCGGCCTGGACTAGTTGCGAGAATGTCGTCCGATGACGAAGTTTGTGCTCTCATTTTGTGGCAGTGGATTCAACTCGCCTCCATGGAAGAGAGTGAAAGACGCTTATGGATCCACCCGATTAATCAAAAGAGGGCCGAGAAGAATACCCTTAAGGAATTTATAAATGAACTAAAAGGAGGTGAAAATAAATTCCGAAATTTTACGAGATTAAGTTTTTATTATGTTTAATTTTTATTATGTTTTAAATATAACCGAAGATGGAATCAGGAAAGGGGATTTTCCAGCAAATCTTTTTGGTGGTGTTCTTTCACAGCATAATTAAAAATAGGAGACCTTTATTCTATTAAAACAAGTAATTTTTCAGCATCCACATCCATGTTAACAGAAGCACACACAACTTTCCCTCCACCCTACTCCTATTACTTCTCAATAAAGACAACTCATGCAGAATGTTTCGCCTCAAAACAAAGTGCCGTGTTTCTGCTTTCGACACGATAAATCGTCAATAAAGATGTACTGTTGTGTCAAAGATCAACGCATACTTATCAGACAAAAACGTCTTTCGACAAAACGTTTTGTTTACAGATGTCTCAAGCAAAAACACTTTTGTCGGTCTCCAACTCACACTGATAAGACAAATGTCTTTCGAGAAAACATTTTGTCTCGAGATGTTTAGAGGTGTTTTAAGTTGTTTTTCCGTGTTTTTGTGTCCTGTTCGATTAGTGTGTGTTGGGTCCTATTGATGGCATTGCGAAAACAGTTTTCGACGAGTTTATACAAAAGCGTTTTGTCAAAAGACGTTTTTATCTGATAAGTGTGCGTTCAGCTTAAGTGTGAATGCAGTATTTTTAAATAGGAAGAAAATGGATTATGTATGTAATAAAATAACTTTAAAATGCTATTTCCCTGACGTTCACGTATTAATTTCTTTCAAATACTCCACTGGGCGAAACGCGTCAATTTGTGATATGCTACATATACACTTTCCTAACTAGTTTGGATTAAACTCACAATCAATTGTTCGCTCTCATTCGACAAAGATTGGAATTGTTTTAAAAAATATAAAACTCAGTCTTCCAACTATAGAATTGTTTATGTCCCGAGCTCGTCTTAATTTTAATTAATTTAAAAATGCAAATTTACGATGCTCTGCACCGATATAATGCTTTTCTGATGGGGGTAGAAATAAAACAAACAGGTCAGAAAAAGACACCGATTACTCTCCACCTGCTGGTCCTAGAAATTTGATCATGTCAAGCCCTCATATAGACCGCCATATCCTGAAAATTTGGCTTTTCCAAGTTGCTGGATTCCAGAGAATATGCTCGAACAGATGGACGGGCAGGGAGCCCGATTACTTATGCGATTTTTTTTAGAAAAAAGGGCTAAAAGTAAAAAAAACGCCACGATTGCAGAAAACATATAGACCGCCCTATCCTGAAAATTTGACTTTCCCAAGTTGCAGGATTCCAGAGAATATGCTCGAACAGATGGACGGGCAGGGAACCAGATTACTTAAGCTATTTTTTTTAAGAAAAAACGGCTAAAAGTAAAAAACACGCCAGAAAATATTTTTTAACATTATTACACTTGAAAATAGCTTAGGTTCGATGTAGATGCTCATTCGATCATTTTTAATTAAAAAGTAAGGAAGTTAACGGGAATTTATTTTGGGTAAACAATTTGATTAAAAACTCATCTTGAAAACGTATACTGAGGCAAACTCGCACTTCGATCGCCTCCTCCGTGTTATGGTAATAAATCTGAAGATGTGAGCTCTATTTAACTTATTCTTGAATGCATTAGGCAATAGTTAACTATGACTAACATTTTTTACAATGTTCCAAGTTGCAAAACTAAGTTTGTTTTTCGGCAGCCGAGTGTCACCGACCGGAACCTAGCAACGAAAAGAGAGCAAGCAGCCTCGACAAAGATTTTTCTCCGGTCTCCAACTGAAAACATTTGGGCACGAAAGGAAACAACCAATGGGTTGCCGCGCATACACGTTAGAGGGAGAGAGAGAAGACGTCAAAAAACCTCCATTGCTAGACAATGAAATATGTACTCATATCCTAAAGACTAGGATATATTCACTACCTCGGTGATATAGTTCGTAAAACCTGGGGTAAACGTTTACTTTGTGCACCGATGAAAAATCAACCAAAAATATAAACAGGAATCTTAAATTCTATGAATCTTTTGGCATAAAGTGTATATGATCAACTATGACGATAGGCATGACGGTGTGGCAATTTCTGCGATAAAATTAGGACCATGGAATTCTCAGAAGTACATGCTATTGGTCACACGCCATTCAGATGAAAAATTAATTTTTTCGTAATAAAAATGTGCCGTGACAAAAAATGGCTTAGAGATGCAACTTCGATACAGATAAAATCAGAATACCACCTTAACAGACATTTTATCTCCTTGTATCTCAATAAGTGTTGATTTGTCGTTCCGAGCATTGAAATCACCGATGAAAGAAAACGTGGTACCGCACATACATGCTTCAGCCAAACAGCTGTCACGAAAGTCCAAAGAAAACATCCCTAATATTTCATATAGAAACAACTCTTCAAAGCTAATGCTTATTCATAATAACATAAAAACCAGGTAAATCGTTTAAAATTGTTATGGAACTTAAATCAGCATTACTGAAGTGAATTGTTATGTGTCGTTAAAGGTTCTTCGCATTACATTAATATCCAATGATCTAATTATTTCGATAAAACAATTATATAAAAACTATTAATCGAGCTTGAAGACAACATTATTTTTACAAAAACTACACCCGCTATTCCACGTAATGTTCTTTGGCCAAATGAACATTTGAAAATTATGTAACTTTGACCTTATTCCATTAAACATCTGTAAATATATATTTCACCATATCTTGAATTTTATTTCCTCGCTTAAGATATAGTCGTCAACCACTCCCAAACACTACAATTAAGAAATACAGGGAAAAAGTATAATTTTGGATACAAAGAAATATATCACTGCGAGTACATACATCAGTTTTAAATCAAAATATTTAACGATAGCTGAATCAGTGACTGTAACACGGTTTCTATGAGCAACCCGAGAACTGTATCTATGGAGAATGTATAAATAAACGTCAACTGCGCATGGGAAAACAAAGCGAGAAGAGCACATTCTCGTTTATCAGAAAAAGAAAAATGACTAAATTGCTGTAAAAAGAACAACACATGCTGACAAAAGGTAACTTCGTTTGTGTAAAAATACTTTAGTTATATAGTTATTTTAGTTTTTAAATATACACTGCACAGTTAACAAAAATATTAGCAAGTTAATTCATGTTAGCAGTGCAACAAACAATAAACTTACTAAGAGGCTATTCTTATCTTCGGAAATTGTCACGTACGAAGAACTGTTCCATTAATAAGCATTAGCACAAGTAATCATTTCAAAATCAAAATTAAACATTCTTGTGCTTAAATCACCGTCCAACATATACGATGCCAAAAATTACATGCATGCAACTAAAACTATGTTACAAGAAAAGGATTTTAATATTGGCTAGTCGGGTTGAGACAATCGGATTATAATGGATGCATGAGAAGTGAAAATTCTTTGGAATATTTACATGAAAAAATGTTTTTGAAAATAAGCTTTGGCTTCGCGGTCAACCAGTGTGGATACAAAATTGCCACGGTTATTAAACGCCACCAACCCCATAGCATTGAGACAAAATGGTTCCGAGAAGGACAAATAATACATTAATATGATCCAATAACAATTTCAACGGGGATAAAAAGGATTTATATAAGTCCCTATTCGATGCTCTTTATAAGTCTCTAGCCTAAACTTTGCAAAAGGCTGATTACAAGAATCAATGTAAATCGACTACATCAAGTATTAAAGGTAATTGGGTCGAACTAGAAAGCGGGACAAATTCAAGTATTGAATGCTAGTAGAAATTCAAATATACCAAATTAAAGCGGATACCTACCGTAATGTATTTTCCAATTTACATACGAATATACTTCGGAAATTTACTCTGCCATATTGGGAACAAATATTTTTAACCGTTATTCCTTTTTACTTTTTGTAAATAGCATTTCAGAAATAATTAACGCTTAATACGAATCCTACTTCTTGTTTATTATAATGCAAATAAATCGAGGGACCTAAAGATATCTCATTGCCAATACAATATTAAGTTCAATACAAAACAATAATATAAACTTTCCTACAACAAAATTATTGTCTAATAATATCGCTAATGCTACGTGTATAATATTTCGACTACCACAACATCAACAGTTAAATTACCTTGTAATTTCAAGGCTCTCTTGGGAGAAAACAACAACAGATTGAAAAGGGGTCAGTAGCTTGTTTGAATTATTTGTAACCAAAACATCTACATACAATAATGTTAAATGTAATCTATGAGTTAGTAAAAACTAATCGCCTAGTGAATAGCGTAAAATTTTTTAACGGATAGCGAGAAATTATTCCGCAATTGATGACAGCTGACAAGGTCGTTAAAAGTATTATCAAGAGACAAATGCAATTTAAAATGATATGTGGTTACCTTCTGGCACGGAACACCTTTCATCTTGCACTTTGGATGCACTGATAAAGGAAGCCATCCTTAGTTTATAGTTTTCAATAATGCTTCTGCTAAACTGATTATCACAGACTTATAAACTTGAAACACACACACTCATTCACAACAAAGACACCACGACTGAAAAGTTCATATGGCACACACAAATCACTTTAAGTCAAACTAAGGCATTTCTGAGTATATTATTAATAAATTCAACACACAATTCCACAGATGCAAAAATAGAAAATGTCGGCTGAGCCCCGGATGTCAGAGCACAACAGCAATATTGCACGCTACGCCATCTGTTCGAACTTAGTTGTACTATAAAATAAAAACACTCGATATCGCTCGATAAATTACATTCTACGTGAAAAATTTTCAAACAATTATTGGCTTCAACATTTTATATTTATTCAAGAAAGCTAACGACCGTGCGTAGATAACAGATCAATACCATAAAACTAACAAAGCGAAAACCATTCACGTATGCACCCCATGCGAGCGCCATAATTTGAACTTCTTTCACTAACTGTATACATTACTGTTAACATCTAATTATTAGATTATGCTTACAGAATGTTTGCGAGTTACCATCTCCAACCCAACAAAAATTGTCGCGCTGGCATTCGAAGAACTCTAAAATTTAGTCGTAGGTACTAAATAAAAATACGCATTTAAATCCAACAATGCTTTCTTGGATAAATAACTTTATTCTTAATACAAGTTTAAATACAGCAGTAAAATTAGTGTAGAACACTTCTCCAAGTATGTCTAAACTCATCCACATTCCATCACTACAAACACGTTGAGATTACAATGAAAAGTTCACTTACATTTAATGAAAATATTCCCTCTGGTTTAATGTCTAACTTGAAATCTGTGAAATTGCTGACTAGGAATGTCCACATACTGGGAGTTTTATAAAACAAACTGCTGATTACAAAATTTGAACATAGATAGGATCTTCTGACCCAAAATTTAAAACAAATGCACTTAGTGAAGGAAGGTAAAAGGTATAAAATCCATCAATTTTTCTCAAACAACTTGATCTTTGTGAAAAATATCTACCACCAAGCCATCGGGTAATGGGAAAGGTATGAAACCCTTGATCCACAAAACCGTCATTAGGGTGCAGTGAAATATATTTCACAAAAATAAGAAAACTGGCAAATTTATAGTGCATTCTTAAATGCTTTCATTAAAACATCAGCTTCAGGAAACTTTTCCTTCCTTGGAGGTCCCTTTCCAATGCCACTCCAGATAAGAACATCTAAAATGATTAAAAAAATACATTTTGTAGTTATTATAAGTACTGTAGTTTTCAATAAAATACAGCAGGGATCTGAAACTCACACCCAATGTGGTGAATTTATGCAGCAGAAATATAAGAAGTGTAATAATCCAGTACTTAAATTATTGCCCGTTTATTGCTCATTCCCATTTGTAACACCCTGGGCAATTGGAATACAGAAGAATACTCTTCCTACTGCCAGCATGCTCCTAATAGATCAGAAGGACCTAACCCATATCAATGGATCTAGTAGTTTTGTAATTAATGGGTATAAAGGATCAGGGCAATCTCTGTCCCTCATGGAAAGGGAGATAGAATTCCCAAAGAATATGCAACATTTTGAGGGCTGGGAAGACAATGTGAGATGCAGCCCACAGAATTGATATGGCACCCTAATCTGCCCTGCAGCTTGCTGGAGTACCTTCATGCAGCCCACATATTAATGAGAGTTTGAGACCCCTGAACTAAAAACAATAAAAACACTGGCATCATGCAGACAAACATGCTTTCACTTTTACATAATCATGAAAAATTAACAGCAACATCTACTACATTGAAATTCATATAGAATAGAGATAAGCTAAATACAATGGAACTTCAATAATTCGAACTTGATGGCATACAAAAATTCTTCGACAGAAAAACTGAGTTATAGAAGAAAGACAACACGATAAAGATTTTGTCCTGTAAAATGAATTCACTTAAAGAGTTACGGAAAATAATAGACGTTCGACTTATAGAAGTTCAACTGTACAACACCTTACATGTTCCAAGAAAATAGAATGTTCTTTATTATTAAAGCTGAGAAAAATTTTAAGTTGGTGATAAAACATCTAATATGCTGTCTACATAAGTTTTTTTTTCAAACTATTTGGTTAGTGGGTGCTCCAAAATTTTGACTTGAATAGGGCACCAAAACCATAGTTATACCTGCTTGCGACCTAGTGGAAATTCCCTTGGCCCAGTTTTAGGAAAACAAGGAAAATATACTCTGAAATGAGTTTTCATAAACCCAATAAAAAGCAATGCAGTAAGTCCCAGCTATATGTCAAATGTGTTCCTGAAAACTACGACCTAAAACGAAACAACATACAGCGAAGCCTATTTTCCCATACGAACAATTATAAAAAAGGAGTTACCTTCCTGGTGGATATTTTGTCACATTTGTATCCCAAATAAAATATCAATACAGTACATTGGACGGTTATTCCCCTGAAATTCTTCCTTCCTAGTTCCTAACAAGCCATTCATGAATCACCCTTCGGCTTATACATTTTTTTCTACTTCAAAATCACCTTATCAAAGACTAATCTGATTGTAAATAGATAAAAATCATTCGCAGTTATGAAATTATAATATTGGCATTTTATAAAAAAACACTGGAAAAGTGCATTTGCTGCAAATGAAGATAAAGGCTTACCAGCAAAACACAAAAGCAATGAATGAAATTTCCGTACCTAACATTAGTGAAGTTGAAGTTGCTGTGTAACACCACTTGCACATATTTGGTCATTCGAGGTAGTGAGCGGACCCTGATGGGGTCGCAAAATGAAATTAAACTAGATTATATAAAAATAAACATGAAATTAAAAAGATGAATGAAGAATAATTTATGTACTGCAATTGGAATTCCAGAAATTCTACTTTGGTCCCTTCACAAACAACGCAACTTGTAACAAAACATGTTCCCTAACTGATTGATGACATCTATGCAAAACCTATAGCGGGGAATCACTACACTACTAAAATATCAACATTTATCTAATAAGAGAATTTGTTCACTCATTTTTAACTTTCAGCTAGTCATACATTGATTGCTCAGATTTTCCTCATTAGACTCATGACATACTTTAGAAAAACACTGGTCTACAGGACACTAAAAATCATTTACATCTGCAGTGGGCAACCTTTTCTACCTGGTAGGCCATATTGGTCGCTGCAAATTCCTCGACGGGCCACACTGCAAGTTGTCAATGCTTCTGTGGACCAGATTAGACTTTAAATCGGACATTAACTAGAAATTCTGAGGTTTACATTGGAGAAAATCATCCCAAGTTTTGTTTTTAGGGTTAACACTTCAATGTCCAATGTTTTATTAACATAATTTGACCGTACGTTATATAAATGTGTTCAATCTCTTTTTAATCATAGCATTGCGAGCTGCATAAAACGCTCTCAAGAGCCGCACGTGACCCACGGGCTGTAGGTTGCTCACCACTGATTTACATGGATGTTCAAGATTGAACACAAGCATATTTCAGAAAAGATCATTCCAAAGAGTTAAAATAAATGGTACACATACAATAGTTATGAAAACTTAGGGAGGTAACGAAAATTTAAATCAAGTTGTCTACTAGTGTGGAATCCTAACAAATAAAGTGCATACAGGATAATGCTTACCATTGGAGCAGCTTCATACATTACAAAACACCCTAAGTTGACTCAAAGATTGCAATTTTGTTAGATATGAACCAATGTAATTAACTACAAAAACAAAGTTCAATCGCACAGGGGAATAACTACAATGCAATTCAAAGAGAGCACAATGAAATACCTCATTATGAGATCCTAGAAAGTCAAGCAGTAGCAAATAACACAAACTATTAAAATATACTTCTAATGTTTCTAACCATTTGAGTATCATAAAATTATATTACTAGAAATTTAATAACAATTTAATACGTTCCAAATAGAAACAAGCCTTCAAAGCAATATTGGAGATCTCGCTTATCAATTTCCCCATATTATAAATTCCTGGATTTTCTTAAAAATGACCAATTGAATCTATTTAAATATGCACTTGCTTTTTATTGAAAATTGCTTCTACTAAATAAAAAAACTGTTAGATGTAGAGGATTTATCTTGGAAAAATCTTTCAATGATGATCTTTGACCTTGAACAGGTCATACCTCAATTGCTACTTCATGACATTAACCATTTTGGGATAACCATGCCAAAAGATTTAACATTTAAAGAGTATCAGCTTGCATGCCTGGCAACTGTTGGAAGCAATAATTTGTTTTGGCAAAATGTGCTTTTCCAGAACCGAATTACAGAAACAACTCTAGCTGTTTGTGTGAATGAAGCACCCCCTCCTCTCAAAACCACTAATACACCTAGCCAAATAAAATTACTGAATAGGTTTCATGTAACACATTTCAGGTTTATATGTTTTGACCCCTTAATGGATATTTAATGTTGTCTTTAAGCTCATCAATTTCCCTGTTAAGATGTACCAGATTTTTTTCAAAGGATGAAAACCAAATCCTGGATGGCTACATGTCATATCGAGATTTGCACAAGTTTACAAATAACCCACATTTTAGAGAAAATGAATTTTAATGACAAAGTGGAGCTCAAATTCACTACAAGATGGCAGAAAATTATATTTGTGAAAATGTAACAGTATACTCCATTTCCACTATAACTGCCTTAAAATGAGATGAGCCTTCACAACAATCTTGAAGAAACAGGTGCTTTAAATGGTCAACCCAAAACAAAACTAATTTCAATTACTATGGTATAACTCAATTTCCATGACAAGTTGACAATGTTAAGTGAAAAAGAAAAATTCAAACCATCTCAAACAGCCAAGGTGAAAACATTCATGAAATTCCTAAAAACAAATTTAATGATACGAATACAACCTACACAGTCGTAACCTATGACAAGAGGTTCTGCAAATGATGACCAAGCGAGGATGAAATGATTAAGTACTTAACTAGAAAAGGACAAATTAAATTCACCAGTAAATAAAAACCCAATTTTGATTTAATCGCTGAAGCCTACTTCACATTTTCACACATAGAAATCTAGGCATCTAAATTTTACATCGGCGAAAATCAAAAATATCTGCAATAAAAAATCTACTGACACTTCAGGAGACTTAGTAAAGCTAAACCGAGAGACAATTTAAAAACATAAGGTAACATCAGAACTGAGCCAAACAAAGCGCTGTTTGGATTTTACAAAAATAAAACTAACCATTGTACAAAATAGATTTTAAAAAGTGCTATAGATAATGTAGAACAAAACTGTAGTCCATTAAAATTTTCCATGAGGCTATTAAAATATACTTTTGCAATACCAACCTGAGCCATCTTCCTTACTTAACATAAACTCGAATGAATTCCTTCTAGGTGGACTGGTATTATAAGTGACCTCAAGAGAAGGATATTCTTTCTGCAAGAAGCTAGCTAGCTCCTTTGCACGACGCGAATATACTTGTCAGGATTTACTGTAACAATTAATTAATACTTGAAATTCATGATATGTAGAAATTGCATGAATTCAACATAACTATTACATATAGACAAATTTTGGTAATAACAATAACACCAATGTGTGTTACCTACCAATGTTCTACATTTACTCTCAACCTCTTCCCATCTAACTCCACATCGTTATCACCTGGTACATCTTCCGTCTTGGAAGCTTGTGCTTTTTTACCGCGCGGGGCAGGTTTCTTTTTAGCAGCTGGGGCTTCCTCTGCAGCCTTAGCCGCGGCTTTTCCTCTACCAGAACCTTTTTTCGTAGCTTTGGTGTCTCCTCCGCCGTCTACGTCGGTATTCCTCACATCACCATCCGAATCTTTACCCTTCGACGCTTGTTCATTTACCGCCTTCTTATCCGTATCTTCAACGCTGTCGTCTTCCTCCTCTAACTTTACTTCTTCGTCCTCTTTCTTTTTCTTCCCTGCTTTTTTCACCGGCGCTTTTT
The DNA here is from genome assembly GCA_036926305.1 of Uropetala carovei. Lineage (NCBI taxonomy): Eukaryota > Metazoa > Arthropoda > Insecta > Odonata > Petaluridae > Uropetala > Uropetala carovei. The sequence goes on along the minus strand of JAXCHB010000045.1, from coordinate 23,349,203 downwards.
TCTCCCGTCTCGATTTCTCCTTGGGTTCTTCTTCGGCGGCAGGTTCTTCAGCTGCATCTTCTTCTGCAGGCACTTCAGCCTCTTCTTGGGCCTCCACCTTTTTCGCAGATCTATCTTTTCGTTTCGGAATTACCTAAAAACAATACCAAAATGCCCGTTAGAAATAATTTTAAAAAAACTCCGAAAGATTTCCTTATCAACTAAAACGTTAAGTATTTGATTGAGAAGTTTCTGCAAAACTGCTACAACCGAAATTAACAAATCTGCATACCTCTGGCTCATCATCATCTTCCGCAACTTTCTTCTTTCGCCCTCGCGCCTTTTTTACTGGCGGGGCCACTTCCTCGATTATTGCCTCTTTTGTTTCAGTTTGACCATTTACATCGTCTTCTGCAGTATCCTACCGAATATAAAGTACGCAAAAAACGTTTTTTCATTAATTTCGGTTAAATTTTACTACACACGAAATAAAAATCCCATAATTTGATAATAAACTAACCTTCGAAGCTTTTGGTGTGGGTTCGGTCTTCTTTTGACGGCCTCGGCCTTTCTTCAATGGAGGTTGCTCGTCTTCGCCATGATCAACGGCCGTTTTATTATCTAACTCGTTAGATCCATTCGTTTCTGTGGTTTCCTCATCTACCTTACCAAGATTTTCTTGTTCAGTGATAGCTGAAGGTGAGGATTCTTTCGTTTTAACAGATCTAGCCTTTTTTGCACGTGGACCCATCTTCTGGCTTTAGAACACGAGACGTCACGAGTGCTCCACAACGATTTTGGCGGTTAGTTGGGTTAGTGCTTCTTGCAAGGAAGTGTGAATCAAAAGTGATAACTGATAAACAACATCATTATAATTATATGATATTTACATAAATACATGAGCTATTAATTCATATATTGTAATTTTATTCTGTTTAAATTCATTTTTTTGGTAAAATGTATGCTGAAACTCTTAAAATAAATAATCATTAACATCTTTGTTGACCGGAATAAAGTCAGATGTACCAACGTCAAAAGTTTTTCAAAGTTGATTTAGAAGAAACAGGATGAGTGGCATGCCTAGCAGAAATTTAAACGTTAAGCATAACTATAAATTGAAGATATAACCTTAATTTTATTCACCTTTTTTATGTATTATTAATCTGACAGAAGAATATCTAAGTGATTGTCACATAAAATTTACATAACTTTGAGTCATAATTACATGAAATTATAAAAACTTTATATTTTCATCAAATTATTCTATTAAAAAAATGAATACTTTGGGAATATACAGTGAAAAAGGTTGCTATAGCCGATTATAACATTTTCATAAATTATATTTATGTAGTTCAGCGTTAAACTTGTAATGGCCATCTGAATCAGTTTCCGTCATAAAGAAGTAACATCATGGAAGAATAATAATAATATAATTATTCTTCCATGGTAACATACTTGATTCCAAGTTACATAGATAATTCAATATGGACTACGGCATTTAAATTTTATATATTGGTACCCCTGACAAAAATGGTAGGAAATATGGCGGTCCCTCGGCAGTCATGGCACCTGAATGATGCCGGAATTCTTCGTAAAAAAGAGGAAGATGATGAACTACTTGTCTTCGGTTATTCTTGCAAAATTTTCCGAGATGATGAGAAGGCACTGTTCATCGATCAAGGAAAACATTTGATTCCTTGGATGGGAGATGAATCTCTGAAAATTGACAGGTACATACTGTTATATTACTCATTTACTTTTTGCATAGGTATAATTATTATTCAATAGTTTGATTATCTGAATTAGGATTCAATAAACAAATAGGATTTCAGTTTGTCATTTTAGGCATGTAATTTTCATGATGAAATAGTGAGTGCCTCCCACTTTAAAGAATTCCTATTTAAATTTCTTCTAATAGCACAATATGGACTTAATCACTTGGGAGGCGCATATCATTATTGCCAATGAAGTTTTTGATCAAGCAAAGCTAAATTAAGCTCCAAGACAGTTCGTGTTGAGTGAATATGACTTATAGCAGAAGGCACTGTGAAGTGGGTGAGCGTGGATCCCTTCCCCGATCCTGGATAAGGGTGTGGGACAAGAGCTGGGGAGACCACCACCCCTTTCGTCCACTAACCTATCTAGATCTCCGCAGGTATTGTACGAAGTGGGAGAGTGCGCGCGCGATCGCACACACACTCGGACCGCCTCGAAGCGCCTATCCCCCCGCAGGTTATTTGCTAGTTTGGCAGCGGTTCCCGCGCCTACAAAAATGGATGCAGGGGCCACCAACCCCTCCAAGCTGTGCCAAGGTGAGACACGACCGAGGGAAACATTTGTACGTATAATAGCCAGCGTTAAAATGACCTCCCAAAACTTTCACAAAACATTAAAATGTCTCATCAAATACATTGCACACTTTTCATCCTATCATTCAGTACTCTAACAGTGGAAGGAGAGGCCAAGCCTGGCTGGCATATTAACTGGAGTACCCAGTTATTTTTCTCAGAATGGGTTTTAATCGTTATCACCTTGACATCTTCTTCACTGTTTTCTTTCTTCCATTAGTTTTGTGATCTTGTTAGGTGATGCGACATAGTTCACAAGACGTTGAAAGAAAGTGTAATAGGACAGGCTAGTGTGAGCAGCTGATAAAGAGGATCACATTTTTCGAAATAGAATAGCCAGAATTTTTCCTGCAACAGCTTAGTCACGGCAGCGAATGAATCAGTTGCAAAATTTTATTATATTTTTGCCCTAAATATTACTGTTAATGTTTTGGATTTCTGAATGACTGAATTTCTGCACGATTGTTGATTTTTTTTCTCTGCTCACAACTACTTGTTCAATTCACTCTTCTTGGATGCTTCTTCTGGTCTCTCTCTCTCTCTCTTTGTCTACAGCCATTGGGAAGAGCTGCATTATTTCAGTAAAGCCATCATTCAAGCATCGTACCATCTCACTACACGAAACACTTCTTTTTCGACCCATGCAGCCATCACACCTAGGTGTTACTTTTTCTTTTGCTGCTGCCTGGAAGCCAACCGGACTGGCATTTGTGGGGGCTGCCCAAAGGCCCATTTACCGAATTTGATTACCAAAGGTATTCACTGCTCTCTTTTTGTTCCTCTCCTTTTCCATCGGAACATCGTTCCACTGTGATGGACTTGGTTGCTGCTGACCCTGGACATGGATCTGCTGGACCAGATATGACGGACGCGCGGCTTTGGCAGACCTGCGGGAAAGTGAAGCACCACTCGGAGGATATGATCTTTGGGCATCACTTTCTGATTCTGAGCGACGGGTGGAACAGCTTTGCGACGAAGAGCGGTACCGTGCGCTCACTCACAACGAGGAAGAGGAGGCCCTTTACCAAGGTACGTAATTTAATTTTTTAGAGCGAAAATAGTGTTTATTATTTGGACACATTAACTTTACTGTAATGGATGTGGTGTTATTCTGTCACGGAACAGACAAAGACAAAGCAGTGACCCCAAATAACACATGAAATTTATTTCAATAAGAATTATATTTATTAAAAGGAAATTCAAGCGCCAGATTGTAAAAAACACTTAATTGGTTTTAAAACAATTTTTGAAAACAATAACAATTGAAAGTATTGAAATATACTATGACTGAGGTATACACAGGGCGCTACTCGGCTCAAGGGTGCCATTCCATACAAATACTTGGACAAATAGGGCGACAAAGCTCAAGGGCCATCAAACATACTTAAGACATTTAATGTGAGGCTAGGGGGTGCCATCGTATGATTTCACCTCAGGTGCCAAATTTCTGTTTACGGCACTGATTCCATCATATGGAAACGTTATATTAATAACGGTACTTGTTTTATTGCTCTGATGGGTTACTTTGAGTGTGACATCTTGGAAACAGGCTGCTATGCCCACCAAATATTGTTACAATTAGTCAGCCCACCGTATTTCTGAGGGATTCATAAAGAAAATAAATATTTTAATATGTATTAATCAGCATGAGTGCATGGTTCCTATTCCTTGCTTCAGCTCCGTAACTCCGATTTTGCAGTGCACTCATAAGAATCCTAGGCAGATCATCACGGAAGCATGATGAATAATATGAGCAAAGGATCAGGAATAAGAATGGATGTATCTATATAGAACTGGCTTCACCAATTCATATTATTAAAAGATTGACAATGATATCTTTTACGCAAATTACAGATCGTATAAAGCATATAGTAGTGTTTGCAAAAATATTCTATGGATTTTTATCATGTACTTTGAATATCAATAATAGTTACATACAGAGATCGATGAAAGAAGATCTGATCTGATAGTAAATTATAGCATGTCTGCTGTTCGGTGAACGAGAGGAGATATGAAAAATTCCAAGAAGGAAAATGTAGAGATTAAAGAAAATTAAAAAGTGATTGTGGACACTGAGTAAATCTTCACCGCGAAAAAGCAAAACGGGAATAATAAAAAAAGTGACTGAAAAAAGAGCAACCGAAACCGGGCTCGAAGTCTGGACCTACAGCTCCCAAACCCAACTCCCTAGTGCTGTGCTACGGCTTGTGTTGCTTACCTATGTGGTCGTTTGGGTAATTATCCGGCGCATCGTAGAATTGAGAACTTTAAATGCAATTTACAGAAAAACTACTCACATACGCCCAAAAGGGGGGTTGGCTGTGGTCCTGGAGTCTGGCGCTACACACCTACGAAGTTTCAGCAAAATCCACAACCCCATGTCTGGGTCCTCCCCTTATGACATATGAGGTGTAACTATTTTACCGTTCACGTTATCCATTCTTATTCAGTTTTATGTAACTGAAAGCAAGCAACTACGTTGGATGGTTAAAATAATGAATGTCATACTTTGTAGCAGATTTGCCCAACATATAATCCACTGCACTTCCTTAACTTATGCAGATAAAATGTTTACTGATAAAACCAAATTAAAAGTATTAATTCTTAAAAAAGTCAAAAATGATATCCTAGCTAAATAAAATTGTGCAATTGTGTGGATAAATATAAAGTTGCAATACCAATAGTGCTTAGTGTGATAAAAATGTTGATTTCTAATCACTGTTACAGCTTTAAACAATACCGTACTATACAATAAATAGACAATTCTAACTTACCTTTCTAAAATTTGCTCACTGGCTCAAGGATTAGGAAAAATTTGAAATGCTTAATATGTACTTCTGGTAAGTTATGACCTTCAGTGTTGAATAATTTGCCATTCCTGTGTGTGGTGCTTTCTTTAATAAAATTTAAAATTGTAATATCTTAAAAGCAAAATGCTGCATGACAAAGTTACTCTTTGAAGACCAGAGAGGCACCATACTGACTGACCCAGTTTGTCCAGAGAAATTGCATATAAGCGCACTTTAGAGTACTTGAAAGAAAATTACCGTATTTACTTGCATATAAGCCGCACTTTTTTCCTTAATTTTTATTTGAAAAATTAGAGTGCTTATGCACAAATACTAAGTAAAAACATTCTTAAAGTGAGATATTCTCACATTACGATCACAATTTCCACGTCTACGTCATTTTTGATTCAAGTTGTAAGATGTATACAGTAATCCCTTGCCATTCGCAAAATTTGCGTATCCGAGATTTACGTTTTCAGTACCTGTTTTTTCAATCGCGAGGCAGAAATTCGCATCTCCGCGAATGATCGCTAACTGTGCCACATTTTTTTTGAAACTTCTTCCTTTCTCTATGTCTCATAGTCACCGCTGTAGTGTACATGTGCAGTTCCTCGCCTATTTCATGAATTTATTGTGCCATTTTCATAGTTTTTTATTAATAATATTGCTTAATCATGCGCTATGCAACCAGTTGCATGAAATGTTTTGATGCACACAAGCTGAAATATGCGGTAGGGAAATTTTGGATTATTTCTTTATGCGTAGTTTTCCTTTGTTTGCAGTTGCCCCGTAATCTTACTCATTTAAAGCAGGCAGGGAAAAGAAGAGGTAACTCACAAATCTCTTGAGTATGCACCCAGGCAAAGTCAGCTGAGAAAAGCGAAAATTGACATTGTAATGCGCTTGTAACTTTAATTATTGTACACCATAACTTTTCAATTTTACAGCAAATAATAAAATTTCCGGATCCTCTGATTGTAGACATTTTTGAGTTCAGAATGCAGCTTATATCGAGGGAAGTTTTTTTCTATTTTCAATGTTTAAAAACCCTGGGTGTGGCTTATATCCGGTGGCAGCTTATATCGGAGTAAATACGGTACATCATTTTCAATTGTAATGAGATTCTGGGAAAAAGTTGTATTGATTTAGAATAAAATTAGATAGTTTTTTTGAGGTGTTGCACAGACTCACTGAAATTATCTGAAAATTCCAATAACTCAATGTCCAACACAACATATAAACCTGGGCTGTGCAGTATAGTGGTCAGCAACGTTTCACATATGGTATGACACATTTGCTTTAATGTTGGGCCCTGGGTACCAGTTAGCTCTCTATATATAAGATTAAAATTCCATCGTAAACTTGTTTACTGGTTGTCTTGACAACATGTACCCATTACACAATGAAAGTATGCGATGCATGAGTCAGCTGTTTTGACTCTCATCTCGCTTTGATCTGTCAGATAAAGTAGTAAGTTTAGCATAAGTAATTTTTAGGTAATAATTGTAATAATACTATAACATAGTGTATGTAGTGTTTATAGATGGTTTAACGACAAGACTGAAAAGAGAAGGAAATATATACACGACTACAAAAGGAAGAGGAGAGAAAATGCTGAAATCCATAAAAATAAAAGACCATAAATACAAGAGAAACGGAAATCAGAAGAGTACCATGAAAATGATCATAGATTAGTAGCATATAATAGTATAAAGGCCAGAAATGAAAGTGCTATGCAGCAATTCTACTTAGATGCTATGACTATTTCATGCGTCATTGGCAGGCCAGATCTTTTCATCACAATGACATGCAACCCTGGCTTGAGATATTTGAAGATGATGCTGCCTAATTTAACAGCAAATGACATTCCGTACTTCACTGTGTGTTTATTTTATCAGAAATGTTTAGCTTTGATTACTGAATTGAAGGCTGTTTTCAGTGCCATAAGATGCCATACAATGAGTTTCAAAAGAGATGTCTACTACGTATGCGTTTGTTAGTTATGCTGCAATATAAGCTGCTGACTGTGGATGACATGGATAAGTTTATATCTGCAGAAATTGTGGATAATTTTTATAGTATATCGAGCAAAATGGGGTTGGTGAGCATAGCGAGCAAGGGGTGGAAGCCCCTATTAAATTTTAAAATTTAAAAGGTCTAAACATAAAACACTCCCTCTAGTTGTTTTACAAAATAACTACATGTAAATTAAATAAAGATTTTGAACATAAAGAACACCACTTAACTATTTGTCCCATGTTTGTACTGCATGCAACTATATTTCATCAAGAGCAATCATTTTTGGTAGCAAATTTTTCAGCTTATTCTGTGGCAGTGCTCGAAATGAGCCTGAACACACCGGAACGCCGCTCCGGCTCGTCACACACGTTTATGTTACCGTTCCATTTTGTCAGACATTTAGAAATACTGTTCCTTATCACAGCGTTCCATTTCGTAAAAATTTCCATTTTACTACCAATGCAAGCATTCTGTTCCATAACATTTTCCATTTTGAGCAACGTTCTGTGGATGGTCTGGGCAGTCAAAATGGTAAGTATTTTCAGGTCTGGTTGAGAAGGGTTGAGTAGTGACGACTGTAATATTGACAACCATGAAGTACTTCACTAGTTGTTATAAATATGCATACCAGGCCCTCTGTAAATGGTATGACATCTAAGGTCTTAAAATCACCACTTGCATTTATAAAACATCATTTTAGCTTTCTTTCTGCAGAAAATGTTATATACCGTATATACTCACGTAATTTGCGACTTTTTGAGATCTTTTTTTAGCCAAGAATTAGAGGGTCGCAAATTAGATAAGGTATGTTCTTGAAACAGTGAAATCATCTCTTGTTTTGAACATATTTCTAACCCGTAACCTTGATCTGAGGCCTTGCCTCACAAACTTCTAATTTTTAAGTAACTTATTAATGTGTATGTAGATTTAATAAACTGAAGTCAGCTTCTCAGCTGATGAATGTCGTAAAAAGATGACTTGAAGAGAAGTCATGTCTACTCGGAAACCGAATGGATACTGGCAGAAAACAGGCGAAAAATGATTTGCAACACCATGCCAAGCGTCCATTTGTTGCAAGGTTTGGTTCACTGCATGGTTTGCTGTTTTGTTGCAGGGAAATGCCCAAAAATTCCAACTCACACATTACATGACACACAGGATAAAAACAAAATTTTGAGGCAAAAAATAAGGGATCATAAATTATGCAGGGTCACAGAATACTCGAGTATATACGGTAATTATATTTAAGTTGATGAAATCTCCATTACAGGTGCATACGCACATGGTATAAGTCCCAGTTGATCAGCTTCCTCACACTGATGCTGAAAATTTTGTTTTTGAATTTTCTGGTTTTATTTTAGCTTTCATGATTCATATATAACAACACCTGCATGGGCATTTAATTGGCAGTGAATCTGGGTTGGTCATTGGACCTAAATGTAGCAAGTTACCTTTTGCCATTTAGGTGAATGAAATATTAAGCTGAATAAATTAATTTTATAGTCAGTTGCCTTTGATGAGAGAATGGTTTACTAGTATGTCTGCATTAAGTATAAAATAGTCACAATTAGTGGATTATAATCTTTAATTAGGTTATTTGTCTCTGTTGTCAGAAAGATTGAGTTTAGAGTCAACTTGTTCCATAAAATCTTTAGAGATAGCCAATGAAAATTACTGACATCTTACATTCATGGACTCAGTGTTTTTATGTAGATTTCAAAATAAACACCTTACTATTGTTTGTTTCAGAATAATTAGTAATATATTACCAGTAGTTGTGCTGTACATTTTGTTTCATTGGGGTTTATAGGACATAGAGTGGTGTCTCTGAAGAAATTTGTAAATTGGTTGAGAAAAGATTCCATGATTCAGCAATATTAGGATAGCATTTAAGTTTTTAAATATGCTGGTTTAAAAAAACATTCTTTCTAGAATTAAAATAATAAATATTCCAAGTCGTTAAGTCATTCATTTGAAGAGTTGTCAAAACCCCCAAAAATCCTTACACAAAATGTTGTTTGAATTTCTAAGAATTCTGTTGAAAATTTTTCTGGAATATTTCAAGAATAAAATACTAATGTTTAGAAGTGATTTGAGATTCAGGTGTTGTCCTTGGAAGCCAAGTTTGCAAACTAGTGCTCTAATATTCATGGTAGCTTTAATTTTCCCTCAGTACAGAAACTCCAACCATTGGCCTGATGTAAAACAATGCGTAAAGTGGAATCGAATAAACCGAAGTCGGGTAAACCACGGGAGTGGTTTATTGGCCTAATTTTGATTTTCTAAGTTCCTTAATTTTTTTATATAAAATGAATGTAATAAAATTTTTACTTAGAACTTGTGCTTGGATAAACACACCATAAAGTACATTGAATACTGTAGATGCCTTATGATCCACTGTCACTAAGAAAATTATGATTGACTATCATCTGAGTAAATGTCTAAGTTGCCCATAATTTTCCTTATGTTCATGCTATTTTTCACACTGCCCACTCGTATGCGGTGCATTTGTTACATAAACTAATTACATTTTAAATAATTATTTTTATATTTTTTAATCCAATTTTATTTGTTTATACCGTCAAGTATTCCAGTTTCTGTAATAAAAAATGAAGATCAAGATATGATGTGCATAACATAAACCAACATAAATAAATTTGAATTATGCGAAAGACACAAGATATACAGTAAAACCTCATTATTTCGAAGTATCCGGGTTCGAAATATACAAACTGTCATAAAAATCAAACTTTCTTATGATCCGCTACATGGGCAGCAAAATCGCAATACAGAATCTTATCTATCCATTCTACAAATGAATTGGCCTTACAAGTCATTATACATGGCGAATTTGAAAACAGAGCTGAAGTGAACACTTAGTTCGCAATTCACAAAGACCACAGCGTTTGACAAATAGGCTCGAGTGATTATCCCGAATTTCCCAGTACATTTCGAGTTACACTTTTATGCAGCATTTCGTAAGAACAGACATTAAATTAAAATATTTCCACGAATCAATCAAACCTTTCTCCAAGAGATCAAAGTCATAAGTTATTTATTGTAGAACTGCATTATGAAAACTTAACGAAAAATGGCCCTTACATTATGATGCACTCCATTTACCAGGAGTAGAGTGAAATTATGTGTCTGTAAAATAGAATACTGCAACAGCCTGATGATTCGATAATTAAATAAGCTGATGGACAGTGCGTTAATTTAAAATGCAATAAGAACACTTAATATGCATTAACTAATAAAAAGATGTAAATAACAGTTATTACTTAAATGAGATAAAGATTTAAATCACTTCGTCATTCTTAGGCTCGCAAAAGGCTGATTTTTAAGCTTCTCTCAGTGTTCTTCTGATCTGTTGCTTCAAAATCTCGCTCAAAATGATCACAATGAGACTGCAGTGAGACAGATTGCTGATTTCAAGGTGGTCATAGATGTCACAAGAATATTCAAGTCATGAGACAACCAGCAGTAGTAATATTACACTGTTCTCTTCTTGTATGACATTATGTGTAAACCACTAGGTTATTTTTGACTTATCACTTATTCTCGGGAAAAACAAAGGCATGCTCTTTTTAGAGACGACATTCGGTATAACTTTGTACAGCGGTATTTAAAGATTGGTTAAGTAACAGGAATCATTAATCCATGATCTTTTCTGGAGCATATCGCTTTCTCATGAGAAAAACCTTGCCCACGTTTGGGAGATCATGAGGATTGAGGTAATAGGGGTTTTTGCAACTTCTGTTCATTTCAGCTTGGTTGTCGAATTTCACTCTCCACTTGAAAATCTGAGCCCTGAATTGGGAGACTGGCCCGATCCGACCGGGTCAGGCTTGGTTCAGGACAGGATTTTAAAATTTTGCGTCACCCGAAAAATATATAGGGCAAAAAATATTTTTTGATTGACATGGAACAATGAATCGGATATTTAAGGAGAAGAAAGACATAAATTTGAATTTTCTTATTTTCTCTCTATACTAATAATATTTCATATTTTTTTTTTTCAAATTCAGGGAACAGTGACTTTTTTCATTTGTTTTACGACCCGTCAAATATGTTGGGTCTGGGTGGACATTTGGGTTCGGGTACAGGGTAGAATATATTTTCAGGTTTGGGTTAAAAAAAATTTTGAGTTGCAGGGCTCTGATTCACACTAAATCATTTGTTTTGAGTGACACGCCAAGAGCATAAACAAAACTTTGCAAGAGATCTAGTGATGTAATGATAAGGTGATTCATTTATTTGCATCATCTACAACTTTTATTCCATGTTGACTTAAATAGGGTTACCATATTCCAATGAGTTCAAAACAGGACATTTCCCATCGTTTGTAAGAAAAAAACTTAAAATTTTTGCAGGTTTTTTTAAATGGTGGATCTGTCACTATCAGGATCAAAAAGGCAAATACAAACTTCCATTACAACCTGGAACATGTCAGATTAGAACAAAACTCACAATCAAAAGGGAAGCCGACTAGCATCGTAAGATGGAACTCGTAAGGGAATAAGTTCAGTGTAAGTCCAGGCAGACTTGATATGCCACCTCACATTTATCAAAGACACTGATTTCCTAATGTGACAGTTGTGACTATAATTAACATTCGTTGTTCATTTGATAAGCTCCATATTTCTGAGAATCCTATAGTATCAGATAATCTGAATTTTAATTGCGATGAGCTTCAAATGGCTTTTTTGACCAAAATGACAGGACGGTCAGGAAATGGCTAAGAAACAGGACTGTCCCGGCAAAAACAAAGTATGGTCACCCTACTATTAAATAGGTAAAAGTCACCTGTCTGGGGCACTGTATTTCATGCGTGAGAAATGGGAAATAAAAAAGTGATGTGATGGTGCATGGGGGAACGTTCCACTTGCACAGACATTAAGGATAGAGGTTTTGAATTAAACTGTTGTGAGTCACCGGACCAGATCATGACTTCAAATTTCATTGTAGATGTATTTAGAATAATCCGTACCAAAAAGTATGCAAAATCCTATAGTGTTGGCTGGGGACTGATCTTAGCTTTGAATTACACCATTCTTTGAATTATCTGGGATCAAAATAATGGGGTATTACTGTATGGCATATGACACATTTGGTGTTTCATACTACTGATTTGAATGTATAAAATGTTATGTACTATGTTTTGAAAAATAATTTTAAACCAAGATAAATTTTAGATTATGTTTTTAATATTTTCATATCCTTTTTGCTTTTTTAATACACATAAATAAATTTTGTACTGGTATCAAATTGTAAGGTCTTTCCTTTTTACTTTCTCTATACGTAGTAATGGGAAAGTATTGTGATCACGAAAAAAAATCGACTGAGATTTCAACGGAAATACACGTTTTGAGGACCCCTAGAACACGTTTAGACTATTTTCGGAATGTTGTCTGTGTGTGTATGTGATTGTGGGCGCTCTCACTCAAAAAGTACTTGCCATATCGTTACCAAACTTCATATATAACACTTTAGTATGAGCACAAAGAGCTGATTAGTTTTTGGACAATACCAGTTAACCGCAAGTCGAGGTTTATTCGAAACCCGATTCGGTTTTTGCGATATTTCTCCGTTAAAATATCATTATCGTATATACAATTCTATACAAAGGTTATAGAGAATATAATTTCCTACTACTTTCATTTGAAACAATTTTCTATAGCCGTTATTGTTTAGGAATTATTTACAAATAACAGGTTTTTCGGTTTCCGTCAAATATCTCCTTAAAGACATCGTTATTGGTAATCTTCGTGAGGACCATAGTTGTAGAGAATAATATTTCTTCCAAGTTTTGTTTGAAACATATTTTCATAGAACCATCCATTTCAGAGATATTTTGCTTATTTGTAAATTTCCAGTATACAGTGCCACCACCATGTAGCGGTGAATTCTGTAAACATATTCAAAATATAATTTACAGCAATAAGGACCACTGTATTCTTTTACGATACGAAATAAAAATTTTGCCTTATAATGCTATTCATAATAATTTAAATATCTGTACACCAAATATGGAGAAAGTTGTGTTGGCCACATCAGATTTTTTAAAAATAAAATATAGAGAGGGAGGCCTCAAGATCATACTTTGTTCAGGGCCCGTCATTGCCTTAAAGCTGCACTGGCCACAATGGGTATAAGATTGCCATTTCTTATTTGTAATATTTACCTTAACCTAACATTAAGGTAAACAAAAAATAGACATATATGAATACTGAATAAAATAGCAGCTCTTTACTGCCAAATAGAGATAAAAAGAATAAGCTGCTGAATACATCTAATCAATGCCTGCATAACCAATGGAATAAAAACATTTTGCTTAAAAATTATTGAAGTGATTCAAGAGAAGAACATGTCAGCATTTACCATTAACATTTTTGAAGACAGCATATGGTGAGTTGTAAGTTGTTTCTTTATAGAGTCAATGGCAAAGAACTAGCAATTTGAGTTATCTATGAACAAGTGGCTGATTATACATAACAACGGTTCTCAATCCTAAGGTTGATTTGACTAACTTGGGAATATACACAAATTGTGTGGTGTTTTCCTGTTGCCTTCCAGACACAACGGAGGAGGACAACTCAGTGCCGGCATTAGCCTACTGTTACGTAGAGAACCAAGGGGGCCAATTCCTTAACGTCCCTTCTGAAGGTGCTGAGTTGTGTGTTCTCATATTTGTTTCGTCTTTGCCTCCTTCTCTTAGTTCGTACACAAACAAATAGGGGGCTGGGCAACCTCAGAAAATAATCCTACTTCTGCAGGATTCGTTTCCGCTGCTGCTTAGAGCAGCAAGTGAGTAGTAGACCAGAACTGTAACAGCACCAACACTCCTTGACTACTCATGGCAGAGAAAACATTTGACCATGGAAATATAAACCCCGAAAAATTATATTTTTAACTCAATTGTATTATTAATAGTTGCAAATTATAATAATTTAAAAATTGCTCTGATGCATCGTCATTTGAATAAACTTCAAGGAAGTGGTTGAAATATCAAATATGGAAATATATGGAATGAAATATAAATTAGAACATTAATTGCAGAAGGTAAAAAAATATAAACATCCATTTTGTAGAACATGGAGGGCAAAAAGTATTTTCATTCATTGTTTATTTGAGTTAAAAGTTTGTGCCGATATATTGACTCCTTGAGAGTTATGAGATGACTGTAAAGTTGATATATTGGCACCTTGAATATGTAAGTGTTACAACCCTTTGCGGTTAAAAAATTAAAATAAAGGAAACTCTTGCTGTTTTCAAGTTTGCCATGCAAAGTTTTGATGGTTGGCAATTCACTTATTGTGACCAAACATTGATGTTTGCAACAGATCCTTGAAGATTCCTGATTCTATATTGTTGAATGAAATCAAAAACCTCAAATGATTCAACCTATGTGTCTTGTCTATTAGTAGATAAATCTCTGTAAAGAAAATTTAGTCAGCTAGCTCAACTGCAGTAACAATGCACAAGATAGCCATGATAGTTCATATTTTATTGTTAAAAACCTGCCAAATGTTTGATTGGATTATAAACTATTTTTGGCTGTAAATTTTATGATGGTCAATAACCAGAAATCTCTAGCCAAAATGTCTTCCCAAGACCTTTTCATTAGCCAAATGTGAGAGTTTGGATGTATTTGGAGTGTGAAGGCAAACTCTTATCTCAAGTAAAAAAGTTGGAGTAATCTGCATTGATGAGAATAACAAAGAAAATGCAGGAGAAACATGCCATACAAAAGGATAATCCAGGAGAAACATGCCATACAAAAGGATAATCCAGGTATATTTCAGACTGTTTAAGGCATTATCTCAAAGCAATTTAAATTTCATAGGAGACGAGGTGTGTGTGCTCATTCTCATGTATCCCACTGCAAAAGAAAATGCCTATAGTGGTTTCAGACCATGGCAAAGTATTAACACTTGCTGAATATTCATTCAAAAATGTTGGATAACAAACAATTTAAAAGATTTTAAATGGTGGACATTTAATCCAAGAGGTTACACACAACGTGTTAAACTACACTTGATTGTTTTGTTCCGTAAAATAAGATTTTATATAAATATATTTCGATATGAACGCTACAGTATTATCATTTCTACAAAGTAAGCATCAGCATGTTATAAAAAATAAACTATATAAAAATGATAAATTCTCTCATGACCTTTAAAAGACACTTATGACCCACAGTTTTCACACAGCTACTCTTAAATACTCATATCGATAAAAAATAAACCTTTAAATCTTCCAGGATGTTCATTTGTCATATGAAGCAGTAACAGATTACCCCTTTATACCAGATGAGGAAGGAAGAAAATAAAATACTTAGGTAGTAATAATTACACTTTAAAAAATCACTTTAATATGACCTAGATTTCATTGCAGTGCAACGCATTATTATTTATACCAGTTGCTTGTTTATGATTTCTATGGTTTGTAACAATTCCCAAAATGCTGATTAGGTCATTTTAGTTGCATTCTTCATAGGATTAGTTTTAGTTTGCTTCTTGGTATGTTGAGATTGAATAATGCCTGAATAACCCTAATGGAAGGTTTTTAATTTTTATTCAGAGGAAGAACTAAAGAGACTACAGCAGGCGTTAAGTGCTGAAAATACATATGGTCAGGTCGCATATCAGTATGATGAAACTGGCCAGCCAGTTGGAGAACAAAAACCTGAGGGTACTGGTTCAGGAGATGCTGTAGCTGAAGAAGACGAACCTTTTGTTGCTCCACAGGAGTTAGACATACCGTTGAACATGGTTTTGGTGAGTACCTTTATCCTTAAATGCTTCTAATTATTGTCCTGGATAATTCCCCAATCTGTCAATTGTAGTTCAGCTGAATTGCTCATGATTAACATAATATGTAAGATGAAATGTGCCTAATTAGATGTGTTCCAAATGCAAAGTTGAAAAAAAATCCTCATGACATTGTGTTTTCAGTTATTATTAACTTGCTTTCATGATTTTAAGTTTGGAATTCTGTATGGTTTGCAGAGCTGGAAGCTGTCCAAGATTTTTGGGATGGTGTAAACATGGTTTCTTTGCCATTCTGTGGGTGTTGTTTGTGGATAAGCTGTCTTGGCAAGTTTCATTTGTAAATTAAAGAAAATAAAAAGAAAAAATTGTGGCCAAATTTAAACTTTTCCCTTATTCTCAAACTGGCCTTTGCCACAAGGATATCAAGTTCTCCTAAATGTCTTGAGTCATTTCTTGTGCGAGTGATGATTATATGTTGTAAGATAAATGTTCAGATGTGTTTGACTTACAGGCTGTGCTGTTTCATTGCTCATTACATGAATGTTTTGCTGTAAAAATAATGTAAATAATTAATTACCACACTTGTGTTGATGAAACATTTGATGTTTGTTAAAATTTGATAAGCGTAATTTTTGGATCACATATAACATTAAATTTTTTAAGTTGATTGTCTATGTATTTTTTTATTTCTTGCAGCTTTCCTTTAATACGGAGAACATTTACCGAGGCAGCAGCATATTGGTTTTTGCTAATAACATTATGTAAATCCTTTGTTTGCTTTAAGAAGTCAATATTTTTAATCAATAAATATGTAGTAAGAAAATCGATCCTGTATCCTTCAACCTCAACAATGTCTTTTCTCTTTCAATGTACATAAATACTTGTTCTTAACTCTATAAACCTTGTTATTAAAATTTATAATTTGATTTAATACTGGGTTATTTTTCTATAAATTGTTTTTCTTATATATTATGTAATTTTATTATTTCTCAAGCCACAAAAACTTTGAATCTGCAACAAAGGACTATTTGGCAAGTAAGAATTTGGTAGTTTTTGGGTGTCAGTCAATCTAAGTATGCCATGAAAGATAATTTTTTTTGAGTAATTTAAGTTATCATATGAAAAGCATCATTCAAAAAACTCGGCATGCCACTCATAATTACAGTGCTAAATGGATGTGGTTAACGTGTGATAAATGTCATTGTTATTAGGAATCATTGCTTTTGTTCACCTGTCTAACATCTTTCATTTAATGCGTTCCAGCCTGAAACAGTGAAGGCAAATGCTATAATTGAGAAGACTGCTATGTTTATTAATGAGCAAGGAGCACAAATGGAAATATTGTTGAAGATGAAGCAAGCCAGAAATCCACAGTTTCAATTCCTTTCCTTTGATGATCCTCTGCACACTTACTATCGCCATCTGCTAATGGCCATAAAGACTGGTCGTTATCGCCCCAAGCCTCCGAAGGAGGAAGAGGAAGATGAAGGTTATATTAATAATCTTAAACCTAGTTCTTTTTTCAGTAATCATCGTGGCTATTGCATAGAATATAAAAGTTTAATATTGTGCATTAATTTATTTTTAAAATATCGTGTTTAAAGCAACTTTCATTAAATGTTCTACATTAGCAGGATATATCCCTATCTCTCAAATAAGCTTCCGCAAACTTCTCTTACATCCTATATATAATTTCTGAAGTGTCCGTCTGTCCCCCCCCATCTCGAAAACCGTTTGCCATAGAGATTTGCAGTAAACTGTGTTTTGTTTCTACATGCCAGGAGGTCCCTAGAAAACTATTCTTAATTTCCTAAAGTCCCGGGTTCGATTCCAGGAGATAATTATATGTTCCCATAAGTTTTCACGAGATTTTTGATTATTCAGAGTGCAAGGTTTTTTTCCTTTATTCACTAAAATTCCTAAATATAATCGATTTTCTCCGTTTTTGATTTATTTGATGGCTAAAACTCTAAATTACCTTATTCTTGCAATGTTTATACCCTATGCGGTCGAAATTTTCGGAAATACACAATTGTTTTTGAAATTTTGTCGATTTTTTGTTCTCCTTCGGGACGGTGCCAAGTCGACCTTAATTGTTGCCTTTGATTCAATTACCATCAATTAAACGTTCATATTGATGTAAAAATGGAATCCTTAAGTTAGTAAGATCATTATACGCTACATTTTTGCTTTAATTAAAGTTTTATTGTTATAAATGTATATCATTAAGGGCCGGTTTCTTGAACGCGAGTTATGGAACCGATAGGCCTATGTACTACATAACTTATGAAAAATCGCTAAAAGCAGTTTCTGAAACGTTCAATAGCACTTATTGGTTCCATAAGCCTTTCCATAACTTATCTCTAGCTATAGTTACGGTTAAGATGTTATGAGTTCCATAAGAATCTAAGATGGCGGATGTTTTGTCATAACATACCTATGCCTTACGTTTTGTTTTTCGTTACATTGTTTATACAGTATGCACATTGACGGGAACAGTGCATTTATAACATTACGATAAATAGCAGAATTTCTTTGAGTTAAGTAAGATGCAATTTCTTATATGCTATATTTACATACCCGACATTAGCGTGTTGTTATAATTACTGTTGACATTACCGTCTCATTACTATTACTGTAGACATAAGCGTGATTTTTTCTTTAATATTATGATTGTTTATCAATTAAAGTTCGCTGTAATTCAATAATTAATATGTACATCGTGAATTATTGTTAGCTATCATTTTCCCGTTTGTCTCGTTCAATATAGAATGCGTTTTGTTATTATTTTTTATTTTACGAATTACAGTTTGATTTATTCTGGTTGTGTTATTGATTAATATAGTGGGATTTTGACATAGTTTGTTGTTCTATTTATTCTGACTTACAGAATTCCAATAATAATAATAACCACACATACATTGTATGCATTCAGTGGTTTTGGTTTGGAAAGACCCAGTTTGACTCCTGGTCTTAGCAGTTCTATTCTTCTGTTTCCTCATTTCACATCACTACAGTTTATGCCTGTCGCGTAAGAATCTTCCGATCACTAATCATTTCAATTTAATTACTGTGCCGCATCAATTTACTCTCTACCATAACTTATAAATTACAGATTTCTGATTACCTACGGATAACATTTTTTTTAGTATGCGCACACTGCCTTTCCCTCAGTGAGATTCTAACACTCAAACCTTACATTGGGAGTCAAATATCTAAGTATCCTATACTGTGTAAATTCATTGCTAGAGTAAAATATGAATTATTAACATCAACTTATTTTACAAACTTATTAATTTTTTTATGAATCAATTTAAAATTAAACGCGCAAATTTTGTGCGGGCTCAGCTAGTCTCATATATAAAATTACATATTTTTGCAACTTTGTGGAATAAGATAATTTGCTATATCTCACGAAGAAATATAAAATAAATGAACGAGACTAATACGGACTCTCCTGCCATATTACTGGAAAGGATTAACTAGTTCAAGTTCATTTGATGGTATTTCTGTCAGAAATTGTGAGAGGCATGAAGATTTTCCGTTTTATTACCTCATTTTAATCTGTATCATTTACTTTCAGGTGATCAAGATGAGGAGGATGATGGTTATTATCTACATCCTAGCTTAGCTTCAAGCACATCCCGAATCGAACTGGTAAGTGTTGCATAGTGGTATACAGGCAGTCCCCGAGTTACGTAATTAATGCGTTCCGGCATCCGCTATGTAATTTGAAATTTTACGTAAGTTGAAACTTAAGACAGAAAGTACAGCAGAGACGGGAAACTATGGTCCGCGTGCTGGAACTAGCCCCTGAAGGCATTTTATTCAGCACGCGAAGATATTTAAAAAAAGCAATATCTGAAAACTAAAATATCGTATTTACTCGTGTAATCCGCACTCCTTTTTTCCCAAATCGCCTGTGAAAAAAGGGTGTATGCGTCTTACACTAACATTCAATTATTTGTGTACCCCGCTGACATTTTTCCTAAAATGTCATGTCGGTAAACAAATATATCTTATGCCAGCACCCATGCCGCATCTATTATTCTATTTCTAAATTTCGTCGTATTGGGACGTTGTTGTTTGTATATAAATTTAAAATGTATAACGATAGGCACAAAGATTGGGTCAGCATCACCACTGCAAATTGAACGCGTTGGAAGAGCGTAACAGTCACAAAATTTCCCTCTTCCACTTCAAGGAATTCTGAGTGATGAAATTAATTTTTTTCCCTCCGAACCTGCCCAAAAATAGGGGGCACGTGTTACACGAGTAAATACTGCACGTATAATTTCATGCATCTGTACGGTTCAAGTAATCAGTTAAAATAGATGCATGTAAATGCAGTAGCTAATGTGATTATAGCATTTAGTTAACAGAAAACTGAGTTTACAAAGGAAAATAAGACTGATGATGTGTGAATTGGAAGATGAATGAATTCTCGATGTAAATCGATAATATATTACGCAAGATGAAACGTCGGTTTTTACTAACATAAGTGCAGTTTGCTCTCGCAGCCTCCAATAGTCGTCTTCTTGGCAAACAAAACGTAGAATGTCAATTTTGCGAGCTGTTTCTTTCTGTGCTAAAACGTAGGCAATTCAAGCCATTTACATATTATTCAGTTATGGGAAAGTCAGTTTAGTCATTTGAGGAGAATTTCTGAAAGAGTTAAGAGATTTGTTCACCAAAACTATCACAGTGGACAAAATTTCAGGCGGTTCATTGTGCAATATAAGAATTCTAATGCATTTGCGTCATGTAAATCAACCATCAACCATCTCCTGAAAAATCTTAACTGTAAATAAATAAAATATTTTTATCACTGCGAATAAGCATGGTTGCTAATGTCAGCATTGAATTTAGTTCACAGAAAACAGTTATTAATGCATTTCTACAATCACAGTTTATGTAAAATAATTTAACGTTGAACTTCACATACCTTAATTCTTAATGCTGGCGTGTTCAGATGAATGGGCTTAGGTTGTGGTTGGGTTGGTGTCTTGATCAGAAGGGAAAGATCACACACTCACTTATGACACACACACACACACACACATCCGCATTCACACTCACACAGGGTCGTCGACAGTAGCCTCGTCAAAGTCAGGTGCTGAAGAAGTTGAAGGTTGTGGTGGGCATTTAGCCTTTGTAATGAAGTTGTAGATAGAAGTCTGCACAGAGGCCGTCTTCTTTTCGTTGTATATTTCCTTGTAACAGGACATAGCATCTTGGACTGTCCTGCTGACCTTTGCGAGCCTTGCAACATTGGGGTCCATCTTCTCTAGTTTTGCTAATGCCATGTTGATATCACTGAAGACTTCTACTAATTTCTTGGCCGTGAAGTGTTTTTGTTCCTCTATTCCATTGCCTGCATCATTATCTTGTCTCTCTGCCACCTCCTGTGCCTCCAACTCTATCAAATCCTCGTTTGTCATCTCTTCACTATGCGAGTTGATGAGCCTTTCTACATCTTCTACCTCCACTTCAAGCTGGAGGTGACAAGCAAGTTCAACTACTTTATTGTTGACTTCATCAACAGCATTTGTCGGGTACTCCTTGAATGTTACTAATGGAGGACAGAGTTTCTTCCAAACACCATTCATGTTAGTGTTTTTCACTTCTTCCCAGGCTGCTGCATTGTTTTTTACTGCCTGATACACGTAGTCCTTCCAAAACTCCTTCAGGGTCACCCTATCCTCTCCTTCCGTAGCGGCGATAGCTTGTGCAAACGTCTTTTGCATATAATATCCTTTAAAGGATGCTATAACCCTCTGATCCATTGGCTGTAATAGTGCAGTTGTGTTCGGGGGCAGAAACACAACCATAACGCTATCATGAAAATCATCTAACTGTGGAGGATGGCCAGGAGCATTATCAAGCACCAGCAGGATTTTGAAGGGAATTTTTCTTTTGCGGCAGTACTCCTTCATCTCTGGGGTAAAATGATTAAAATACCACTCCTCGAATATGGCAAGTGTAATCCATGCCTTCGCATTAGATTTCCATATGACAGGAAGACGGGACTTTGTCACATTTCTAAATGCCCGTGGATTTTCGGAATGGTATACAAGCAGGGGTTTTAATTTGCAATCCCCTGCTGCATTCCCTCCAAGTAGGAGTGTTAGGCAATCCTTAGCCACCTTAAAGCCTGGCATTGCATTTTCTTCTTTTGCAATGTATGTGCGGTGAGGCATTCTTTTCCAGTACAGGCCGGTTTCATCCACATTAAATACCTGCTCTGGCAGATACCCTCCCTTCTCAATTATTTCTGCGAACAATTTAGGAAACTCTTCTGCTGCCACTGTATCAGCACTAGCTGCCTCGTGACATATTTTTACATTATGTAAATTTGCGCAATTCTTAAAATGATTGAATCACCCACGGCTCGCAAAAAAACTTCCCTCTGTTTCACCTTTCTTTTCCTTCAAGCGTGCGTAAAGACTTTTAGCCTTCTCTTGGATTGTCCTAAGGCTAAGCAGTATATGATGTTGATTTTCAATCCATACTGTTAATAATTTTTCCGTTTCGTATAGTACAGCAGAACGTTTCTTGGTAATAATAGTTGACGTCATAGATGCATATCCTTCACATGCATTTTAATGCGTTCTTTATCTTTTATAATGGTGTTTATGGTCGACACCGCCATACCAAAAGTACATGAGATGTCTGTAAGCGACTGGCCATTTTCGTATCTCTTCACAATATCCATTTTTTCTTCTAAATTAATAGTACGTCTCTTTTAGCAGCACTAGCACTTTTACTCTCGTTGCGATGCTTATCAGCCATGATTGCAGCGGCAAAACTTACATTAATTTGCTCAAAAGTGAAGCACGCATTAAAAGGCCAAGCACTCACGTCAATGATCGGAAAGAGACTAAAGGGATTGGGAGAGAAACCACAGTACCACACAGACATGTAAAAACAATGTAATGTATTATTATATTCATATGAGTACAGATGTATGCCGCAATTATAACCACTCGGTAGAATTAGGCACATAATAACATTGATTAGTTAGATTAGTAAGTAGTCGCTGTGGACTTTTTTTCAGGCAAAATTTGAACCCAAAGTCGCTAGATATATGTGACTTAAAATTTGCTAGAATGGCAATATTGGCTGGGTAGCATAGCGGGGATTTCCCATGGGGATTTTCAAATACGGCTCACTCCTTGTGTTCTGTCTCCGTGTGCATTCATATAGATTTAGTTCGTGCTGGCTTACGAAAACCGCTAGTATAGCGAAATTTTTTTTGAATTTATGGGGCCGCTTACGTAAGTGCGGAATTACGTTAGTCGGATCTACGTAACTCTGGGCTACCTGTATTCAACAAGGAAACACCCATTGTTCGGTCTGCTACCAATTTCTTTCTTTTTTTATCACAGGCTCCTTCAATACCAAG
The DNA here is from genome assembly GCA_036926305.1 of Uropetala carovei. Lineage (NCBI taxonomy): Eukaryota > Metazoa > Arthropoda > Insecta > Odonata > Petaluridae > Uropetala > Uropetala carovei. Next base: position 23,325,889 of record JAXCHB010000045.1, on the reverse strand, counting down.
CATAAACTACAAGCCCTCTGCTGATTGTGCTTATTCCATGCTTGTAAATAAAATACGAGACAAGCAAGCAGCATTTGTTGCTGAAGAGACTGTGTCAACTGCATCTGTCACTTCTGCAGCACCAACTCTAACAGCGTCATCCAGTGTGCAATCTGACCAAGAGTCTGCGGAAGAAGAAGATGCAGAGGAGGAGGAGGCAGAACCTGCAGCATATGCTGGATACAAAGGGAGCAGGGAAGATGCCGTGAGGGCTGGAAGAGTAGATTCCATAAGCGCTTGCCCTGTTGTAGGCATGGGAAGGAAGAGGAGGAAGAGAAGAGGGGCACGCAGAAAGAGAAGAGGCAGTGGGGGCATGGAGAAGGGTGATTTTGGAGCAGGGATGGTTGTGACTCCTTATTTGGAACCCCCTCCTGAGATGCAGATAGTCATTGACAAGATGGCCAGCTATGTGGCAAAGAATGGAAGGGATTTTGAAACAATCGTTAAGAATAAAGGTACTAAATTTGCATTTATTTTCTGCTGTAATTTTCCTTGCATTGTACACATATTTTTTTGCAAAATAATTACCAATAAGTAGTGGTGTTTTTTTAAATTGGTAACAAACCAGAGCATTTTTTCCGGTCAGTATAACCATTATTCCTGGATGCGTTGTCACTGAGGCTAATTTGTGTTTAATGTTGAATTTTTATTGCATTCCTTTTAAAATATTTGTTTTGAATGGCAAAATATGAATACAGTATCTGCCCGAATAGAAGCCGATCCCGGATTTAAGCCGATCCTCCAAAATTTTCCACAATTTTTTGGAAAAACGTAAATTTCGTAGCTTTTATGCTGAAGTGTGCCAGGCATTTACGCACACCTTAGAATACATTATTTGAGATCGCAGAAATAAGTGGAAAATGGTTTAGTTGTTGACATTTTGAAATATTACTCCAATTAATAATTTTGCGTTGTTGAATAATGTTCCACATTCAGTGACAATAATTTCATTCATCTTCATTTTCACAACAGGTTAAATATAGTAATAGCAATCTCGCCAAGATAATTTTTCATCCAAGTGTATTTCCAATGAAATTAGCATTTACATTACCTTAAGAAATTGCATTTTTATAATTGTACACATTCCATGTAAAGTTTTACCGAAATTCTAACAGTTGAGCATTCAAAGCCGTCAGCGCATTTTGCGTAATTGTCTGCATTGTCAATGTATGCAAATAATGTGACCACTCAAATAATGTGAAAAACCCAGCCTTAAATGGTAACAAAGCACAGGTAGTGCTAAATTTAATATTCTAGCCTTCATTATTTATTCATTAATATTCATCGTAGGTCAAATATTTACTTTACAAAAAATATAGTACTATCATTTGAACACGACGGCAATGAGAGACGTGCTGCCATCTATGGGCGACTATGAGATTTAACCATAACCCATATTTTCCTCGGTCTCGCATTTAAGCCAAGGGGTGATTTTTTCATGATAGATTTTGACAAAAACATCGGCTTGTATTCGGGCAGATACAGTACTTTTTATTTTGAGGCTTTATAAAGTCTTTGTTACTTGTTACTTTGCAGTTTATTGAAAGTGATTCAAAATTAATGCTGAGATATACATTGTAAAGTGTTCATTTCTCTTAAAGAATTGTGCTTCATCAAGTGCAGCGTACACGTTAATCTCTATGTTTAATATTTCATAAGCAAAATATGGTGAAACAATTGCTTCATCTTCTTGTTTACCCTCATCAGGTGACCCACGGTTTGCCTTCTTGGATGCTACTCATCAGTTCAACTCCTACTATAGGTTAAGATTGCAACAGTATGAATTACAAAATGCCCCACCTGTTACCGTTCAGGAAACTTCGCAACCCTCACCTTCAAAGAAGATGAGGAAGTTGCAAGGAAAGGCTCAAACTGAAGAGAAAGTCAGCAACCAATCCAAGTCACCTGAGCAAAATAAAGGTGTTAACCAGGAAAAGGAGTCAAACAAATCCACAACGAAATTGGGTAAAGGTCATTAAACATTCTTTTTGAAGTTCAGTCGGTCAGCTGTTATTGGCCTCAAGTCATAAGCAGATTGTTTATGTAGTCATTTATGAATTATATTGTATAAGAAAAATTTAGCCTCACTCTAAATCTATAATATATATAGGAGGAGGATATAAATTATAAGGCACTTCCAGATGAGCTAGAGACTTGAAATTTGGCACGATGATAGGTTTGTGGTTACAATCGATGGAAAAAATCCAAAATTGTTAAAAATTTCAATTTTTATTGATTGTTTTCATCTCATTATTGCTCCGTAAGAAAAGCATGTAAATTGGTGCTGAGGTTTATAAATTTGCTTTTTAAAATTATTTTATGTCAAGATTCGAACTTGAGACTTGAACTATCGGAAAGCTAAAAGATTGTAATATCTTATTTTGAAGACAATTTAAATCGATGTAGATTTAACATAAATATTTATTTTTAATCAGAAAAAAGTGGGAATTTTTTCTGGGGCTCAATATTGGACTACCATGGCAATGAGATTGGTGTTTTTATATGGACAGTCTTTTAATTGGTATCAGAGGGCTATGTTATAATGCCATTAATTTTAAACTACAACGTAAAATTATGTTGATGTCATAAACCTAAAACATGAAATGAAGTAGGCTGAAATGCTTGCAGAATACAAGCACTCGTAAAAGCTATTGTTATTAAGTGACAATTTTAAGATGTTTGAATAAATCTTAAATTTTAGTCAGCAAAAATTTTTTTTAGTGGCAACCATCAGTAATATTTTTAATTCCTCTGATTTTACAGGTTTTTCTATTGAATTTTGCAAGTTTCTCTGACTAAATTTCTTTTACAGCTCCCGTATGCTTTTCCATCAAAAAGCCTAAGGAAGTTGAAATACTGCCATTAGAAAAGAGGAGTGCACTGCTTTTGGAAGAAACTTCGGAGGAAGAAGAAGGAGAAGAAGAATCTGAAGGAAAAACAGCAGAGCCTCAAGCAGAGGAAACGGAGAGCAAAGGAAAGATAAAACAACCGATCGTGGAAAAGACAGAAATGAACCAACCATATGTGGAACCAGTCAGTGAAAACATGGATGCGATTACAACGCAAGACGTTCCTGTCCTCTTTGAGGAGAAGAAAGAGGAAATAGTGGCCTCAGTTGTTGTCACAGAAAGGCAAGAAAACATGCTGGTTGACAATGAGGTGGTTAAAATTGAAGAGCAGGAGGTGTTGGCTAGTGCAGTCGTGCAAACCATCGTCGCTCATGAAAACCAGTCGACGCCCCGTGCCGTGGATGACAATGAGGCCGAGAAGGACATGTTCCTGGATTTAGGGGAATCCAATTCACCCGGAGGGCTTTCCCCAGCTTCTGCTGCAAGCAGGGAGAGAATCTTGCAGCAGGAAAGGAAGAGAAAGGCTGCAATATTCCTCAGGATGATAAAGAAAGAACATCCACCTGATGTACCTTTAAAACTTGTGCAGACTTTGCAAGGGTCAGGTAAGGATGTTGTTTATGTCTGGAATTTGATCTTGTATTTGTTTCTTTGAATAATTTAAATGGAAATAATATAATCGAAGAACATAAAGAAAATGTGTTGAGAAACTTAATGATTCATTAGCTTATTTTTAATTTGTTAAATTTGATTTTAATTATTTTATATGGGAATGTTTTTAATTCACATTTCAGATTCTGTTATAAAGGTGGCAGATACATCAATTGAGACTATCATTGTGGAAGATGATGATAGTTATCCTTCCATTCCATCTCCAACAGTGATTCCCTTGTCAAAATCAAACATACCTTCTCCTACTGTCCTGAGAAAGTAAGTATCTCTTACCAATCCATAGCTAATATAATTGTAATGTGAACATAGAAACAAAATTTCCAAGATGCAAGGTGTATCACCATTTTAGAGAAAATGTAACGAGTAACATTTCATAAAAATTTGAAATTTGTTATCAAAGTCTCAAGCTTTAGTTCTGACCAGTAACTAGTCTATTTGTACTAGTCCACAGCAGTTTTACATTCAGTTTGAACATTTATTTTAATTTTAGGGATGACTGGGGCTTTCCTAGTCCTGCTGGCGGAGGTCACAATGGGCTGTCATCTTACTCGAGTCGAGACAAATCATATAGAAAACATTACCCCTCAGAGAATGATGGCCGCGAAGCGTCCCCCATGTGTCATCGGAGGCATCACCACCATCATCATCGTGGGCACAAACACAAGCACAGAAAGGAAATAACATCGCCAATATCCCCGCCTTCAATTCACAAAAGGTTAATATCTGTGATATAAAATATTTTTGCGATTTTGAAGTTTATTAACCATTTCATTTAATATTTGTATAACTTTGAGTGAACTTTGCAAGTTACTTCAATAAAGTATTTTTGCCTTTTTAATATTTGTACAATCACCTTCTGGTTCACATCAGATATTTAATATCAATTTTTTCAAGTGGAAATGAATTTTTGTAATTTTGCATTTGCTGACATATTTATGATGCATTAAGGCTCAAGAATGCCTAAAAAAATGGAGAACTTCTTTAGTAACTCTTCACCATTTAACATAAAACTTGAATTTGCATTGCCCACCAACTTGAAATTCTCTTAAATTCCCTAAGTTGTTTTTTGAGCATGTGAGTATAATCCTAATACAGAATGGATTTTTTCTACTAAACTGAGGTACTGTCTTGTAAGAGAAGCATTTTTGTGACAGTGCATGTGTTAACTATTTACAGCAGGAGTGAGGAATTACAGCTGGCCTGACAAAATTATGTGGTCCATGTACTGTTTTGTTTTACTGTTAAAAATAACATCAAGTTTTTGAAAGCACATGCTTGAAAAATTAAAATTGGAATGAAAAGTTGAACTCACATTAAACACACAGCTTCATGTCCTATTTTAGAATATATGTAGCTCAGTCCATCAGGCAATGGTTGGATCTTGATCTGCATGGTATGTTCAACTTGGTGATACTTGGATAGAAAGTCATTAAATTCTGAATAACAGGACTCATAAATTTAAAGAATTAACTATTTTAAAAATATTCTACGTCTTAATTAAAATATGATAGCTTTAGACTAATTTCATAAATGCATCAGTTTAACCTTCTGCTGCTTGTAATGTTTTGGAAATCCAAAGCTAAAACTTGTCCTGCTTTCCATTAAAATTTAAAAGCAATTCGTCAAATTTTTAAGGCAATTTAATTTCTTTTGAGAGAGATTGGTTGAGGTCACCTTATTTTTAAGCCTTGGTGATTTAAATCTGAATGGCAGAGGGTTATACATTTAAAGGATGGTTGAAAAGTTCTTTGCCTTAATAGGAAAGGTGTGTATGAAAGGGAGTGTCGTCCGTAATATAGGTGATAGCTTAGTATTTTTTTAAACTATGCATACAATGTTAAATGATTATATTCCTAGCGGTTCATTTTATACAAATCATTTAGTCTGGTGCAAACTCTTTCTTGACACAAATTTAACTTTTTGGAAAGGCCTCAGTGTAAAGTACAAAATGATTCTGTCTCTTACCCTTTTCAACAAAATGGTACATTTTCTATAAGGTGAAGGCATTATTTCTCTCCACGTATCTTCTATCATTGGTCACCTGCTGTATTTAGGTGAACACCAATGCACCTGTGAAGAGAGTTTTAGGTGCCTGCAATAATTTTTAAATAGTAATAACCTACAAAATTTTAAGATTAGAGTACTCTCCTTATATGTACAGGCACTTTATGGGTTACATAAGCCTCTCGACTTAAGTAAACTCACACTTACATAAATCACTTTAAAAAAATTTCGTTTTGCAGCAAGTTAATGTTAGTGGTTTGCGTAAGCAAGCTGGAATTACATAGGTGCACGGAGAAAGTATGCAAGGTGTAGGTTATAATGTGGTGTTCTCAGTAATTGTTGCCCTTGCAATCATGGCTGATAAGTATTGCAGTGAGAGTAAATGTGCTAGTTTACATGCCTCTATTTTAACCAATTACTTGTACTGTACTGATGCAGCAAATTATACTTTAAACACATAGCATCTGTAGTAATTTTCGACTTACGCAAATTTCAAGTTACGGAGCAGGTGCCAGAATGCATTCCAGTACTGTGGTGTTAATACAGCCACTACCTAGTTCTTCATTTCCCTGCTAGATGGCACTACTTTTGCATGCCGGTCTGCATACAAAGAACTTCCTATTTTGACCATTATGAGGCACTGTGTGCATTACTTGATGTGTCTGCGATGTTTCTACATTCTCATTCCTGGCAGAATGGGATTTCCCCAAGTCCAGAGATCGCCACAACCCAACCATAGCTTTGAAACCCTTAGGTGTGACAATAGCGGTCACAATAACGTCAGGTGTGAAAATGATTACTGGTTCCTTAAATGGAACCTCTCTCTCACTCCTGGTTTGCAAACTAAATTGGCTTGCAAGCTTTTTTATGACAATTACATTTAGCGCAAAAGTTATAATGGGTGCCTTAAATGGAACCTATCCCTTAAGGCCACCGCACACCGGGCGCTATACTATATAGCGCTATATTTTTGTGCTATGTTATAGCTAGCGATAAGATATAAATATGCACACACCAGATACTATAATATGTTTTATTTTTTCCCGGGAAACTCGCTTACAATTAGTTCTACAAGATGGCCAAGAGAATAAACGCAGAGGCATTGCTGTATTTAACATTGGCTTTAACCCTTACACCGAAGTATGTGTCTGACAACCACATACGATTTTTCATTTTGTTAGTGTGGCTGCACTGGTTGAGCTGGCGGCCCAAACCCCACAGTACCTTCCTCAAATTACTTCCTGCTGCGAATGATATATTGTTTTTGCAGTCGCAATTTCTCAACCGTTCGTAAGAAATCGTTTTTCAAAAGTTACAGTGTCTCGCGGACACCTACATCTCATAACGTATATTTTTTGCGTGTCTGGTGGACACATACTTCGAATTACGGAGAAATTTCCTTCGGTAAGATAGAAACAAATTATTACTATTACAAAGAAATATTATTTTCATTTCTTTTTCTACCAATTTTTAGAATTATATAATTATAATTTAGATTTATTACAGAAGTAAGGATGGATGCAGGCCCTAGGACCTCGGAAGGCGGTAGTACATCAAAGAATTGGTGCAAATATTACGAGAGAAAAAGCTAGCGTACGTAGGAACACTGAAGAGAAAAAACGAAAATCCCAAAAGTTTTTTTACCATCGAGGAAAATATAAGTTGGTTCGACATTGTATGGATTTAGTAATGATATCACATTGCTCAGTTACGTTCCAAAAAAGAATAAAGCGGTGCTGATGGTATCAACTATGCATCGACACAAATAAACCGGAAATAGTGGGATTTTACAACCGAACAAAGGAGGCGTCGATGTAATGGATCATAAATGCGCTAATTATTCTTATAACAGAAGAAGTCGACGTTGGCCATTAGCAGTATTTTATATGTTTGTAAACATATCTGTGGTGAATAGTTACATAGTCTACTTATGTTTCAAAAATTCGGAAAAATATAAAGAGATTCAATTTTTTGAAAGAATTAACTGTAGTACTTTTGAGGCCACACCTAGGAAACAGACTTGCTGTTCCAAATCTGCGTTCAGACTTGAAAAAACTCATTGAAAGCGTTTTACAAGAAGCAAATAAGGATGGCACACCGAAACCAAAACAGATATCTGAGAGCGACAGACCTGAAAGAAAAAGGAAGTGTAGCCAATGTCCGTATACACAAAATCGAAATACCAGGTATAAATGCATAAAATGTCAAAGGCCAATCTACTTACAGTGTTTCAAAAAGATTTGTGACATATGTTGTGGAGATTTGTAAGCGCAAACTATTTTTTACATTACGTATACTTTCAACGCAAAGATTTTTAAATATTAATATGTAGATATTACATTGGTATATGGCGAATATTATTTATATGTAATAAATGAATAAGCTTAATGTATCATTACACTTAATTTAATAATAAAACATTAAAAATTGAATATTTTTATATGCGTGTCTGACATACTTCTAATAATAGACAAAAAGTAGATACTTTGGTTTAAGGGTTAAAGCCAAAGAAGAGGAAGTGGATTCATGAAATTAATATTAGTAGAGAGCAACTTGGAGAGTGCCATCATTTATTCCAGGATCTACAAAACGATGACGAAAAGTTTCGACAGTATTTTCGTTTAACAAAAACGCAGTTTGAAGAGATCTTACGTCTTCCATGTCAAACACTGTATAAGAAAAAAAACAAGCAGCCCGATACTTGCTCAAGTAAAGACTTCAACTATATGACGCTAGGAGCACTGTACACGTGGTCGCCCGTGCATTCTGCGCATGCACTAGTTCTGCTATATTTTGTAAAAATAGCCAAGACCACAACGCGTGCTATATAGCAGGGTTTTATAGCTTATAGCGCGCTATATTTTTCCTTCAGTCTGCGGGCTTACATTGAATTACATGTTGCACAAAAGTTAGCGATATATCTTTATATTATATCTTCATAGTATAGCGCCCGGTGTGCGGTGGCCTTTAGTCCCGGTTTGCAAGCTAAATTGGCTTGCAAGCATTTTTATAATAAAAATGTTATAACGGTTTGCAAGCTAAATTGGCTCCATTTGCAGTGCAACAGTCAGGCAAGATATTTCGCACCTTAGTCACCAATTTTCCTTCACAAATAACAAAAGATTAGTGAAAAACGCAGTGTTGCGTGCACTCAGGGAAATCCCATACTGCCTGGAATGAGAACATAGAAACATCGCAGACATATCAACTAATGCACACACTGCCACGTAATGGCCAAAATAGGAAGTTCTGAGTAGGCAGACTGACACGCATAAGCAGTGCCATCTAGCACGGAAACGTAGAACTCGGTAGTGTGGCCGTATTAACACCACAGTACCTGCATTCCTTATCTAACTCGTGGAGTTCCTGTATATGAATATAAGGAAAAAATTTTTATAGTTAAAGGATTATATACCCTATTCTCCACCTCTCCATTATATTCTTAAACAAATTAATATTGAACTTGCCAAGCATTAAAAACTTCTCCCCAAGACCTACTCCCAGAACAATTTAGAAAACTGTACAGCATATCACAAATGGGTGCGTTTTGTGCAACTGAGTATTTGAAGGAATTGATTATATAAACATTTTTGAACTTGTTCCTTCATTGAAAATTTTTCATTTCTTTTTACTTAGGTACCAAACTCTGAGTGTATGTAAGGAAAATAGCATTTTAAAGTTCTTTTCCTTGTCATACATAATCCATTTTCTTTATATTTAAAAATATTGCATGCACACGTAAGGAAATTAAATGTTTTTGTGAGATTGTTTATGTTAGCAACAGTGATGAAATATCCATGCAATTAAAACTTTCTTGTTTGTTTTCTTGATAACAGCTGCTCCTATGATAAAAATGTATAGGAAAAGAAGTACTCTACTTGACTAGTTCTACAAGATTTATTTGAAAACTATTATCATATGGTCAATATTTTGGGATATGATGGAAATTCATATTTTTGTCATCAGTAAAGTGGTACCCCTGATTGACTTACGTGATTTATTTATGTGATTTTCTTATTATATTTGACTGTAAGACCTTAATATCAAATTTCCTGAAAATCCGTTTGGTAGAAGCCGAGAACGAACGTGCAGACGGATGGATGGACAGACCGAAGCTAATAGGCGCTCATGCTGGGAGCGAAATGCACCTAAAAAGTTTGTAATCTCAACCCTATAAACTATGCATTCCTTGATTTGAATATTTCAGAGCAATTTGGTGCAAGATTATAAAATTTATGATTCGTAGGATCTATACAACAACATTCTCATCTCTTAACATCTCCTTCCATAGTCTGAGAACTTTTCAGCCACACTACATATATCACTAGCTTATTTTCTTATTTTTGTTAAGTTATTGTTTATGTATTTGTTTTTGATACTGGTATATATTAGAATTATTATTAACTGCTATATTTAATCGTTAAGCCCTGTATAAAAGTGTTCATTAAGATGGTAATAGTGAAGTTTAACACTAGCAATGGTTGTAATGTAACTGGTAGAGGATTTTTATGAACCTGTTTAAATCTTAATAAATAAAGTTGTTATTAACTATAAAATGCTTCAGTAGGTATTCCCATAGAAAATTTGTTAGTGCCATTAAAAGCTTAGCATTTTTAAATTTTCATGTGACATTACAAATAACGTAATTTAGCATCTATAAATGTTAAGTATGCAGATTAGGTTAATAATATAAAATAATAGTTGACAATTGTGTAGCACTTATTAATAAAAATTAAAAAGTTTCCTTACTGCATCAAAAAAAATATTTTGTGCTATATTTCATGGAAGATTGGATCAGCCAGATTTTAAAAAATTATTTTACTAATTATATTTTAATGGTTGCAAATTTTCTTTCTAAACAAGTCATTTCAAGTAAGATTCAAAGAATTTTAGTAGTACTTTGTGTGTGTCTGTTCATATGTTCATAATTAAAAACTAGTACCAGAAATTTAAATATAAAATTAACACTGTATTTTTAGAAATGAGGAAAGTCATGAGAAAAATGATACTTTTAATGCTGATACAGTAGTCTGATGTTTGATTTTCCTTAAATATTCTACATTTGTCTATCTGATATTAAGCTGACAACTTGAAATACATGATGAACTATTTAAATTCTTATTACTTAATACTCCATCTTTTTGTGAAAAATTTCTTGTTTTGTAGCTATATAAATTATGAAGTAACCTTAGAAAACTATATTCGAGATGCTAAATGAATTTGGGATTGAAGTTTTGAGAAAGCTTGGCAGAATTTTCAAAAATGCTTAGGAAATAGTGTGTTGCAATGAAATTTAACTGGTCTTAGAAAACTTGAGTGTATTTTACTTTGAAATATCATATCATTAGTAAGATATAAATCTGCAGAATGGCTGGCTTGAAGATAAACCCATATTGTACGTTTTAGCATGCTTAACAACGTAATTATGTTTTCAATTTTGCATTATTTAAAGTTCTTGAGATATTGCATGTGCATTTATGCATCTTTTGCAAGGTAAGTACTCCAAAATATGGTTGTTTTTCAATGTAAAATTTTATTTGTATTTTAAACAGTTATTCTTACAAGCTGGCCACTCTGTAGCCAATTACATATAATAATGTATGCTAATATCATTGTTATAACTATCGCAGTATCCTAACTGCATGTGTATAAATAAGTTGTAGCATTGCTTTCATTCTGTTGCATGCTGCACATTTTTTCTGGGTGTCAGTAAATGCACATACAGTACAGGATCCCTTGAGACAGGGCATTTGCTGAATTTTATGATTTTACAGATTTCATTTTCTTAGTTTAGTATTTACTTATAATACATAAAAGAAGTAGTAAAAATAAAGACTGCTGTAAAACCCCATTATTTCAAAGTTCAAGGTACCAAAATATTACGACTTCGAAGTATCCGGGTTCAAAATAAATGAACTTTCATAAAAATCGAACTTTATTATGATCAGTTACTTGGGCTGCAAAACCGCAATACAGAATCTTATCTATCCGTTCTACAAATGAATTGGCCTTACAAGTTAGTATACACGGCGAATTCGAACAGAACTGAAGTGAACACTTAGTTTGTGATTCACAAAGACCAACACACGTGAAAAAAGGCTCCAGTGAATAGCCCGAATTTCCCAGTACATTTCAAATTACTCTTTTATGCCACGAATAAAAGACGTTCAACCGTGCGCTGAAAGATTATCACTCATCTTTACTCCATACTGCTGCATATACGAGGTGCTACCCAAAAGTTCCCGAAATGTATCTGGAAAAAAAAGCAGACTTGTCCTAAGTCCTAATCGCCACCGTCTCCTTCAAAGTAGTCCCCTTGGGAGTGTACACAACGATCCCAACGTTTCTGCCACAATCTGAAGCTGTTCTGAAAGTCCTTTTGTGTCAGCGTCTTCAGCACCTCCTGCAATTTGGCCTGGATCTCCTCTATGGTGTCAAATCTTCACCCCTTCAACTTGATTTTCATCTTGGGGAAGAGTAAAAAGTCACGGGACTAAATCAGGCGAGTAAGAGGGGTGGGGGATGGCCGCCATGTTTTTGGAGGCCAAAAACTGCTGCACAGCCAGAGCGGTGTGTGCAGGCGCATTGTTGTGCTGAAGTACCCAGTTGTTCCTGCGCCATTTCTCTAGCCACTTTCGCCTCATGTCCTCCCTAAGCTGCCTTAGAACTTTGCAGTAGAACTTTGCATTGACGGTCTAACCTGGAGGGACAAATTCCTTGTGGATAATCCCGTCAACGTCGAAAAAGCAGATCAGCATTGACTTAACATTGCTTTTGACTTGCCACGCTTTCTTCGGTCGGGGTGAAGATGGACTCTTCCACTGGGACGATTGCTGTTTTGTTTCAGGGTCGTACCCATAAATCCAACTTTCGTCACCAGTTACGACCTTAGAAAGGAAGTCTGGGTCATTTCTGACCTGCTCCTGAAGTTCCATGCAGACTTCCAGCCGATGTTGCTTCTGGTTGTCAGACAGCAACCTTGGCACGAATTTTGCAGCAATCTGCCTCATGTTGAGTTCGTCTGACAAAATGCGCTGGCATGTCCCGTATGACTGTCCCACAATGTTGCAAACGTCATGGATCGTTCACCTACGGTCCTCGAGGATAGCCTCATGCACTTTTTCAACAATTCCAGGCGTTGTGCCAGTTGAAGGTCGTCCAGAACGTGTGTCATCATCAACTGACGTTCAGCCATTTTTAAACTGGTTAAACCAGTCATAGGTTTGTGTCTGACCCAAAGCGTCATCACCAAATGCTTGTTTAAGCTTTTTGTGAGTTTCCACCGCACTCTTGCCAAGTTTGAAGCAAAACTTGATGCACACACACTGCTCCTTCACGTCCACCATTTCAGTGGAAAAAAAATTGCAAAACGAAACAAACACGATGTTATAAAAACGCGTAGAACAAAAGAATGCGTGCACTCAGCGCAAAGCCACATCGCCCACTGGTTCACAAAGGATACATGCAGCGCTACCGAGCGCCACTAGTCCATACTACAACCGGTTCCTGCATGACATTCAACTTTCCGGAACTTTTGGGTAGCACCTCGTATATTACATTGTGCTCTTCTTGTATGACATTATGGTGAAACCAGTGATGAGCTGAAGCTGGCTCCTGCCGGCTCGTGCGAGCCGGTTGTTAAATTTTTAGAAAATTTATTGATTTTTTCCTTTCCAGTACATTTTGCCCTATCTGATAGTTAATTACCTACAATGTATGAAATGGAATATATTACGAACTGAACACTTCTTAAGCTAGCGGAACGCTATTACTAAACTAGAGTGACATGGTGCCCCTGGCATGTAGGCATCCTGCCACTCTTATCCAAATTTCATTAAGACTATTTTTTTTTTTGGAGAGCCTGTTCTTAATATTTTTCCAGCTCATCACTGGGTAAAACCACTAGGTTTTTGTTTTTCTCGGATAAAACAAAGGTATGATCTTTTTACAGACGACATTAGGTATAACTTTGTGCAACGTTATTTAAAGATTGGTTCAGTAACAGAAATCAATATTCCACGCTCTTTTCTAGAGCATATCACTTTCTTATGAGAAAAACCTTGCCCAGGTTTGGGAGAGCATGAGGATTGAGATAATAGAGGTTCTTGCAACTTCTGTTCATTTCAGCTTGGTTCTCGAATTTTGCTATCCGATTGAGAATGTGATAAAAAAACAGGACTGTCTCAGCAGTACCTGTTTGGGGAGCTATAGTATGTATTTCATGTGAGAGAAATGGGGAACAAAAATGTGACGTGATGGCATGCGCGTGAACCTTCCGCTTACACAGGATCAAGATTTCGAATTAAACGAACTGTTGGTGAGTTACCAGACGAGACCATGACTTCGAATTTCATTGTAGGCGTATTTCAAATAATCCGTACCGGGGACTGATCTTAGCTTTGAATTATCCGGGATCAAAATAACGGGGTTTTACTGTATTTGTTTCCAGATCATTGTACACATTTCTATTTAAAAATGAAGGCCTATTATACTTAACCGCTTCCCCAATTACCCCGAGTATACTCGGATTGATGCTAGGGTCAAATTCTGACAACCCCGAGTATACTTGAACTACTTTTTTTCCTTTCCTTTTGAAATGCAACCAAGTTTTTTCGGCCCTTCCTAGAAGTTTACAATCTGCCCGTCAAAGGTCACACTGAGAGACAATTTAAATTTCTTGAAGCAGATTTTTCGAAATATCAGGGTATTGAACTCGGTCATTTGCACCACATATGCCAAATTTTATTCTTTACAACCCAGTTGCTCCTATTGCTACTCCACATATTCTTTATCCTACAAAAGGGTCCGCCAGTTGCTAGGTCATTCGCCCTGAGAGGGTTTTTCTCAGGCATCCTTTCCTTCTTCAATTCCTAGAAGGTCCTTCACCTCACAGTCTGGAGATAAGTATGCACCCTTTTGGGATTGCTTTCTCTTTCGAATAACATTCATTCAGTGCTCCATCGCTACATTGTAACTATTTTCTCCCCTCCCCTTTTTCTTTTCCCTTTTTTCCCCTCTCATTTTACTCCATGTATATATACTTTCCCCGACTCATTATTCTTCATCTTTTTTGATCAGCCTACTGACGATGGAATTGTTGTTTCCGAAATACGTATTTAGCCAATTTTTTAGAAAGGAAGTACTCGTGTGTGTGCTTTTTTTGTTGGTGTGTATTTGTGTGTGAGAACAAAGAAAAAAAGGGTCCTGGGTGTTGGAGTATTTCCCCCTAAACCCAGTGTGTTTGGTTACTGGTGTGGAGTAAATTCCCCTAAACCAGTGTGTAGGTATTTTCCTTTTTAAAAAATATTTGTGTGGTTATTTGGAGGTTCCTCCATTCATCTTCATTGAGATATTAGTTGCCTCTTATCCTCTCCTCACAAAACCTGTTATGTATTACAGGCAGACTTTGTCTTTCATGGGGGTTACCTTTCTGAAAATACCGCAAAAGACGAAATCACGAAAGAGAAGTACCGTATTCACCTGAATCTAAGACGACCTTTTTTTCCAAATTTTCAGCTGTAAATATCAAGAGTCGTCTTACATTCGGATACGAAGTATATTTAAGCATTTAATCAGTGGTTTTTACAACAAATGGTATATTAGAGTAAACAATTCACAACAGCAAATTCAAGTACGTACATAAAGACGTGAAATAAACAAATAGTAATAACAATAAGAAAAACATGACGGGAATAATAATTATTTAGACTAATAATCATCGTCGACGATCATAACACAGACGTACTTTCACCTTGCACGTAATGCCAACCGCAATGTTAAAACAAATGAGAGCGGAAATCATTGGGATTCCCCTTTCAAACGACGCACCGCGATTCACTAAGTGTGACAGTAACTTTGAGTTGTGCATTCTTGATTTAAATGCACAACCCTTAAGTTAAAATGACAGATCATGTTGAAGTACGTGGCACGAGTGCAAAGGGAAAGTTAACAAAGGAATTAGACGGAGCTAAGATACAAATTTTAAGCTGATCGTGATAAATTACGCCGAAAAAACTAATAACTGTGATGCGAGTAGAAAGTTCGGTGTATCTGAGGCAAATGTGCGTGGATGGAAACTCTCAAAACAGGAACTAGAAAATGCCAAAGCCACAAGGAAGTCGCTCAGTGGTCCAAAATTAGGCCGATTTCATGGCATTGAAGAAGAAGTAGTCAAGTTTGTGCGCACCATGAGGAAGAACGGTATGCCTGTTTCGACTGAAAGTATTATACTTAAAGCTAATGAAATTACTAGAGGACTTAATATATCATTGCAAGAATTCAAGGCCAGCAGAAGTTGGTGCGTGAGAATGATGCGACGAAATAATTTTTCTTTACGGCGACGAAATAATTTTTCTTTACGGCGACGAACTTCGCTGTGTCAGAAATTGTCAAAGACTATGTTGAAAAACTTCTCGCTTACCAGAAATACGTAATTGGACTTAGAAAAACCAATAGTTACCTTTTGAGCCAAATAGGAAATGCCGATGAAACTCCGGTTTTCTTCTACATGCCATCTAATTATACTGTGAACGAAAAAGGTGCGAAGTCCGTCCTAATTAAAACTACAGGCAACGAAAAAATGCGAGTCACGGTAATGTTGGCGGTTTTAGCAGATGGGACTAAATTACCACCATATGTGATTCTAAAGCGGAAAACAATGCCTAAGAAACATTTGCCAAGTGGAATAATGTGTCAAGAAAAGGGGTGGATGACTAAAGAACTAATGAGAGATTGGTTACATGTGGTGTGGAATAGACGGCCAGGAGCTTTACTGAAACATAGAGCAATGCTTTCACTGGATGCATTCAAGGACACATCTCCTGAAATTAAAAACATAATGAGTGCGATGAATATTGATCTTATTGTAATACCTGGAGGAATGACATCGCAACTTCAAGTTTTAGATGTTGCTGTCAATAAGTGTTTTAAAAATAATTTAAAGGTTTTGTATTCTGAGTGGTTACAGAGTGGAACTCACACTTTAACACCAAAAGGAAATCTTAAGAAACCTGAAGTTGCAATGCTCTGCCAATGGATCAAGGCATCGTGGCAACAAATAAATGCAAAAGTAATAGTGAAAGGATTTAAGAAATGCTGCTTATCTAATGCCATGGATGGGAGTGAGGATGATGTTTTGTGGGAGACTGATGATGAAGTTGAGAGTGATAAAGATAGTGAGCAGAGGAAAATAGTGAAGGTTGCATAGACAGTGATGATGACTAACACAATAAAATGATTTTATGCAGCACTTGGATTGAAATGTTTTTTTGTTGTCCTGAAATGAGTGTATTCTTTCAATGTATTTACTTTATTTTTAATGTTATCTTAAAATGAATGCTACCATTTAATTTGTTTGAAAACCTGAATGGTTCTATTTGTGATGTGATCTTATGATTTTAAAATGTTAAAAGACAATGACATTCAAGAAAAGTATAAGAGAAAATAAATATTTCACAAGATTTATAATTTTTGTAGTCATGAAGGTCAATTTGAGCTTTTTTCTCTTTTGGAATCATCAAAATGGGGGGTCGTCTTAGATTCAGGGTCGTCTTGGATTCGGGTGAATACGGTAATTAAGGCAGTGGGAAATAAGAGTTCGGTTCCCATCCCAGCAAGAAATGATCATAGCGTGATATGTCCTCTGTATTGATGACCTAAGAAAAATAGAGAAAGAGATGGAAAAATAAACGTCAGTGAAAGAGAGACATAAACAGCATAAAAGAACTTGAAAAAGTATCGGAAAATAAAATCTTAAGTTCTGTGGTAGAATCAAGAAAAATGAATGGTGGTTGCCTAACGTGCAGGAACTAATTTCCCAAATAGGGCAGACCTTGTCTTTCTCGAGGGTTACGTTTCTGAATAACTCCGTGAAATACAAAATTGCGAAGGACAAGTAATTAAGGCAATGTAAAATACAGGGATTATGTTCCCTTCCCATCAAGAACAAACCATAGCATGACTTTTTGAGCTATATTGGTGACTGCATGACAGATAAGAGACGAAAAATAAATGAAATTTAAAAGAATAGGTACAAAAAATACAAAATAACGCAAATAAAATGAAAGAAAATAAAATACTATTTTATTTCTGAAGTAGAATCCGAGTAATTGGCGACAGTTGCTTAACTACTCACGGAACTAAAACAGAAAATATCAGGCATAAAGAGATAATCCAATAAATTGCGTCACGTTGGAGGGAGCGGTGAATCTGAACCAAATTCTAAAATTCCGTCTTTACACTATCTTTTCTAATTTACAAGTGAATATAATTGTTTTTTGTCTTAATACTTTAAAAATGTATATTAATTAAGTATTGTAATTCATTAAAAGGTTCAGGAATATGGAAATGGAAAAATCTGATGATTTTCCGACTTTTCCTATTTTCCGAAAAATCTGATTGTGAGATAACGACGTAACTTCAAAGCAAACCAGTGTAAATCAATGTGCAGGTACTAAATGATCGATGACATAACTTCGAATCAACATAAATAGGGGCAACGTAAATCGGGGTATTACTTTAAGTTAATTGTTAAAATCTGAGCAATCTGTAGGTTACCACCACAAAAACACATTGCTGTGCCACTAAGAGGATTCGTTGCTCCTAAAATCACCACTAATAAAACTGTCAAACCTGAGCAAATACCCCAATGATCCTGAATAAGAAGGGTCAAGAGTTGAGGGTTGAGTCTTTCCCCTTGAGACTTCCCTGTCGTCAAAAAGAAAGAAAGCTCGTGAACGGTGATACCAGCTTATATTTTGGAACTTTTCACGTGTAAAGGGACACAAAAGTGTGGGAGTATTGCATCCTAAAAATATTTAAAAGTATATATAAGACACGTATCTAATTTTTTAAATTACGCATATAATTACATTAATGCACAAATAGTTTTACATATTAGAATAACACAACAATATTTTTCAGGCCTGACTATGAGAGAAAATATGAGGAAAATGCAATTCATTCCATGTATAGAAAATTTCGAGTAGTCTTTTCCATGATTTTTCCACGAAAGAGAGAAACAGGAGACTGCGAAAGACAAAACTAGTCGCAAATGTGGAACTGCAAAAGATCAAAACATGTGAAAGATAAAGCCATGAAAGACTAGGTCTGCCTGTATTTCATTTTATATAGAATTTTGATTATTGCTATGTATTTATATAGGCAAAATAACAAAATTAAACATTCTAATGAAAATCTCAGGATCTATGTAAAAGTTTTGAGAAAAATAATCCAGAAATCCTCAACACAATTTTTCTGCACATTTCCTCCATCAGAATAGATTGAAATTTAAATCATGACATTTTGTTATTTGGCCTAAATAAATACATAGTGGTAATTGGAACTGCCATGAGCATTTTGTTGCCATGCTTTTATATTTTCTTAGAAATTTTTTCCATCTTTTTTGATTAAAATTTTTTTTAAAATTGGGTATGGACACCCAAATACTTTACCTTATAACAAAATATTAAATTTACTGCACAATACAGTGTACACGAGCGGGAATGGTGGAATGCTAAAACAGGGAAACAGTAACACTAGAAAAAAAGATCATAGAAATACTTAACTCACTAACTTCACATTGATACCCAGGGCATGAGCTCCAATTATAGCCAGAGTCTGGAACTATACAGGCATCCCTCACTTAGTGCTATTAATTGGTTCCTGGAAAATAGAGCACTAACTGAAACCACACTATGTGATGGAATTTTTTCCATAAGGATAATATTAATAGGTTTAATTCGTGACATCAACCTATCTTAAATGATAATGAATTTGCAAAATGAGGTATATTTTGGTACTAGCAGAAAAGAAATGATAGAAAACATAAAAAGATCTATATATTTATGAAAGTTTGTTTGTTTATTTATTTGTGCATTTCCACACCGTTAAAGCTAGAGTAATCAATCTTTCAACAGATACTTTCTTCACAAATAGGCTACTGTAGGCTACTTTTTAATCCCAAATGATTTTTTTAGTTGTACAAAAAGCAAAATAACTTTGCTGATGCTAATGGCAGCCCATAAGACTAGAGATGGGTCAGAAAGAACGGAACAGTTCTTTTCGAACTGTTCTGATGCCTAAACTGTTCAGTAAAATATCTGTTCTCATAAACTTCCTGTTCTCAAAGAACAGGTAACTCTACATCTTATACACTGAAAAAGGTGGGAAGCGACTACTTCCTTATCGGTAATTGGATGGACGGGACTGATTAAGCTACACGTATTTTCCCAGGTCCTACTATTGATTTGAATCAAATGTGGTACATTTGTGGAGGGCTCCCAGAAATAATTCATACATGGTTTTTGTCTCTCTTTGCCCATTTTATTCAAAATGGCGGCCGAGTGAATTCTTAAATACCATGTATCATCTAGAATTCCGATCAGATTTGAACCAAATTTTTCTGGACAACGCCGGGTATTTCTGCTAGTGTAATATATAAAGGTATGAACAAATACATAGCAGTATACTTTCCAAAATTAAGTATTCATTTCATCAAAATGGAGAATCTCCTTTTGTGGGGTGACAGACTTATCCTACTTGGAGCTGAAGAAAGAATCCAGAGACATTTGTACTTTTTCTTTCTTCTTCTGATTCTCCATGGTCCTTACAACCTGTGAGCTTCTTTCCATGTGTGGGTTATTGTCACAAAAGTAGGAAAGGAAACTTTCCAGATGTTGGAAAGCCTCAGCTATGCCTTTGGTTGTTAAGAACCTGGCAGATTCTTCACTCTCATAGACACATTTATCTTTCCTCTCCTCAACAACTCTCTCCTTTTCCATTTCCATAAGCTCCTCATTGGTCAGTTCCTTCCTTTGGCTGTCCATAAGATCCTTAATGTCATGAAGTCAAGTTCATCAAAACCAATTTGTTTTCCAAGCTCAACAATGTTTTCCTGAATATTTTCAACTGGTTCATCAAAGCCTTAAAAATCCTGAACACAGTCTTCCCAAAGCTTTCTCCATATCCCATTCATTGTCTTAGGTTTCACCTCATCCCAAGCACTAGATATGTTATCAATTGCCTCTCTTATATCGTAAGACCTCCAAAATTCTTTGAGGGTTGATGCTCCTCCAGCATTGGTCATATTCACAGCTTGGGCAAATGTTTTTCTAATGTAATAGGCCTTAAAAGCAGCTATCACACCTTGATGCATTGGTTGCAAGATCAAGGTGGTATTTTGGAGCAGGAAAACAACTTTAACATTGTCACTGAGATCATCTAGGGTGGTTGGATATCCTGGTGCATTTCCAAAATGAGAAGTGCCTTGTTGGACAGATGATTAGCTGCACAATATCTCTCAACTGCTGAACAGAACTATTCAGTAAGCCAATGTTGAAAGAGAGTCATTGTCATCCAGGCATTTCTGTTTGCCTTCTAAATTACAGGAAACTTCGATTTCACAATTCCCTTCAAAGCCCCAGGGGTTTCTGAAAGGTAGACTATGAGTGTTTTTAATTTGAAGTCTCCTGCAGCATTACCATGCAGTCATAGGCATTAGCCGATCCTTTGTTACTTTGTACCCAGGCATCGACTTCTCTTTCTTGGAAATGAAAGTCCTGTTGGGCATCTTATTCCAATGTAAACCTATCTCATCAATGTTAAACACCTGTTGAGGTACGTAGCCTCCCTCCTCTATAATCCCTACAATCTTACTTTTAAAATTTAAAGCCCCTTCTTCATCGGCACTAGAAGAATCACCCTGAAGAGCAATGTTATTGAGTTTGACATGCTTCTTAAATATCTCGAGATGTCCTGTGAAAGACTCCAAATCTGATACCTAAGGCATAGTTTTCTTTAATGCTTCATACAAGCTAACAGCTGTTTCTTGCATAACAGATAAACTCAAAGGTACGCAGTGTTGAATATTGTCTTCAATAAAAAGCATAAGGAGCCATTCCATCTTAATCATCATCAAATCTATTCAATTTTGTAGCATTCAATGGAGTTGCTGTCTTTTCACACTCTTTAATTTTGGCTTTATTTTTCAAAATCATTTGTAATGTCGATCCCACTAAGTCCAAGGCTTTGCAAACATCAGCTTGCTGTACTCCAGCTTCAATTCATATTATTGTATCAAGTTTCACTGAATGAGAATTTTTCTTTTCAGAAACATCTTTAGCACGTGTATTTTCATGATTTTGACTCATTACAAATAATATGAGGGGTCAAAAAACACAAACAATAATTCAGCTGATGCATTTAGCTTGCACTTAGACCACAGGAGACAAAACTAAATGAGAGTGGAGGGCAGTTATGTTGTTTCTCGTGGGGAACTTTTTTCTCGCTTCTTACTGAAATGTGGCCAGCCTCCCTACTCAAAAAGCTGTGCATTCAGCATTGCTACCTAAAGTGCTTATGTGTGCATCTATATAATACATTCATCAAAGTCAACTCGCCTTACAACGACCCTAAACGAAAATCACTTTCGTGCCAGTTTGCAAACTAAAATGTGCATAGACATCTCTGTCAGAGAAGTCGAAACTAACTAAAATAATAAAACGTACTACAAGTAGTGTATATGTTACAGGCAAAGTGTATAATCCAGGCATTCTATGCAATGCCTGGCCGTTTTTAGGCAAAGTATGAGTTATACAAGTTCTGATTGGATATTTTATATTTTACCTAGGCATTCTATATAATTCCTAAGTATTCTATAGAATGTCAATATTGATTTAGGAAAAGTGCTAATAGGACAAACAAAACGGTATTGAAACACAAATATGTTGTTTAGTAAGACAATTATTATTAAATACGAGCAATTAGGGTTTATGAAGTGATACAACTGCAAAAATGTATAAGAGATAATTAGAAGAAAAATAAGGCATTCCTATTTACAAAATTTATAATGGAATAAAACAATACTTATAATACTAGTATACTGTACTGTATAATGGTATAACTTTATAAGTACTTTATCCTCCAAAAAATCATTAATATATGTAAGACAAAAATACAAATCTGGGTTTTGTTTGGAATTTTTTAATTGTGCCATTGGGGGAATAAGATTTAAAATATGGTAACCCTAATCATACAGGTACTGTGATCTATGTGACCACGTTTCTTTTTCAAACACCAACCGAAGAAATAAACATCAAATTTGATGCTGTTTTAAGTGGCATAACAGAAGAGATGATCATTTTCGTGATGCTGGAAGAACGCTCACATTGATATAATTAAAATATTAACAGCTGCTTTCAGGAGAGACGTGACTCAGTCTTCGTTACAATGTAACAAAATCAGATGACGATGTTACATTGTAATGAGGGTAAATTAAATTTTATTTTTATGGAAAGAAACAGAATGTTTGTAATTAAAAGTGCATCTTCCAATGGTGATTACAGAATGAGTAAGGAAATAGTTTCAAGTGCTAAGGCACAATAATTGATGAAATCATAAGGTGCCGGGATTAATGTCTCACGTGCCAATAATAAATTTAATTTAATATATTACTAATTTTTACAATTGGATTGTCCCCACCTTGCTTAAAGGAGGATTACATTGTAAATGATATATATTTGCAGAAAATGGTCTGAATTTATGCATTTTGTGTTCATTAGACACTAAGGCGATGAGAGAAAACACGAAACGGCAGACACGAGTTATGTGAGAACAGTGTTAAGAGAGAATAAGCAGACTTTAGAGGTGAATAATTAGTCTTACTATAAAATATAACATGAGTTTACTAAATTTCCAAAAATAATATAGTAAATATATAAAACTAGCAGAAATACTTGGTGTTGCCCAGGGAAATTTGGTTCAAATCTGATCGGAATTCTAGATGATACATGGTATTTAAGAATTCACTCGGCTGCCGTTTTGAATAAAATTGGCAGAGAGAAACAAAAACCACGTATGAATTATTTCTGGATCACTCTACCTGTATGATTATGGTTACCATTTTTAAATCTTATTCCCCCAACGGCACAATTAAAAAATTCCGGACAAAACCCAGATTTGTATTTTTGTCATACATATATTAATGATTTTTTGGAGGATAAAGTACTTATAAAGTTATATCATTATACAGTACAGTATACTAGTATTATAAGTACTGTTTTATTCCATTATAACTTTTGTAAATAGGAATGCCTTATTTTTCTTCTAATTATCTCTTATACATTTTTGCAGTTGTATCACTTCGTAAACCCTAATTGCTCGTATTTAATAATAATTGTCTTACTAAACAACATATTTGTGTTTCAATACCGTTTTGTTTGTCCTATTAGCACTTTTCCTAAATCAATATTGACATTCTATAGAATACTTAGGAATTATATAGAATGCCTAGGTAAAATATAAAATATCCAATCAGAACTCGTATAACTCATACTTTGCCTAAAAATTGCCAGACATTCTATACATTGCGTAGTCCAATCGTACCAAATTTGATTCAAATCGATGGCAGGACTCGGAGAAAATACGTGTAGTTTAATGTTTAAATCAACCGCTATGTTGAATCAAATGGGCATACGGAAAAGAAACCCTTTTTATTTTAGTCCTCTATAATCGTGCCAAATTTGGTCGGAATCGGTAGAGAAATGTGGGCGTGAACAAAGGAAAAGAGAGACAATTGTTCGCCATTTTTAATCATGCCAACAGACAGACACTAAAGGCCGTTTTACATGAGGCATTTTATTGCGCATTTAGATGCATGGAAAGATGCACATTCAAAAATGCATCGTGTAAAGCGGCAAATTGCACGAATGCATGAACGAATGCACGAAAAATAGCCCTTGCTCTTGTTGCAATCTTTCATGCAATTTCCACTCCGTACACCTCTGCGCATACGACGTCAGCGCTGAGACCTCTGGAGGCAGAGAAGCGAAGCCAGCAGGACAAAAGAAAAGTATTTACATAGCTATTGCTGTATAAAAGCGAATACTAAACTTCATCATTGAAATAGAAAAAGTCTATTATGAAAATAGTTATGAATAGATTAGATTTATTTAGCATTTTGCTATTCATACAACTAATACATTAGGTATACACAATCACAAAAATTTGTGTGTTCATCAAATTTTAATTTTCTGTCAATTACAACACCCAAATATTTACATGTATCCACAATTTTCAACACACAGTTATCCATTACAACCCTTTCATATCCATTAATGAAAGTAACATATTGTAAATTTGAGCCTATCAGCATCATATTTGATTTCCCAATATTGAGTTTTAGTTTATTGACTCTAAACCAAATACTTAACACCGTAAATTCGTCATTTATCACTTTTATAACTTGATTGACACTTTTACCTGATAGATATATTAATGTATCATCAGCAAATAAATGGTATACAGAGACTTCCCCAGATCATTAACATATAAAAGGAACAGTATTGGTCTCAATAAACTGCCCTGAGGTATACCAATGTCAACCTTCCTTTTTGTGGAAATACTATTCTCACATTTCAATACTTGAAACCTATCACTTAAGTAACTTTGAAACCACTTAAGTACTACACCTTCAAAGCCATAACTTTGTAACTTAAGTAATAATCTTCCTCTATCAACAGTTTCAAAGGCTCTCTTCAAATCCAAAAACACAGCCCATATCATTTCATTACTATCTATACTATGTATACTACTAACGCGATACGATGTAAACAATGTTGCACATTATTCACCCTTCACTTTAAAACAAAACAATGCATTATTGCGCACCATTCAGCGCAGGAATTGCACGAAAAATGCACGCTTAAATGCATCATGTAAAGTAGAAGTCTGTCGCTCACGCATTATATAAATGCATGGAAAGATGCATGTTTTGATGCTGCATCTAAATGCGCAATAAAATGCCTTGTGTAAAATGGCCTTAAAACTCTGTGGTGACTTTCCCCTTAGTGCCACCTACAATCGTGCCAAATTTGGTCGGAATCGGTTGACAAATGTGGCCATGCATAAGTTCACAGGCAGAGGACTGACTTACTAAAATACCTATATATAGGTGGAGATGTTGATTAAAAATGAGTTTGTCCCATTTTTTATGATAAATTAAATTCTATTAGCACTTTTCCTAAATCATTATTGGTATTCCATGGACTACCTAGGAATTATATAGAATGCCTAGGTAAACTATAAAAATCCAATCACAACTTGCATATTTCATACTTTGCCTAAAAACGGCCAGGCATTGTATAGGATGCCTGGATTATACACTTTGCCTGTAACATATATAGGAAAGCATACAAACAGCGACATCTGTTAAGTAAAACCTAACGTTGTCAACATCCCATTTTTTTTACATTAGCTGCAATCGAAATAACATCCAAAAATCTATAGGAGAGAACATTTTTTTGCAAATTGGATTGTTTAACAATATTTAATTTAATTGTAATTTATCTATGAGTGCTAATTAGATGTACTAAATGTAGAATAAGTTATGTGTGTACTTCTTTTGTACCACCAAAAAATGTGGCAATGGAACAATGTAAAAAGAGCACCAAAGCAAAACCGCACTAATGTAAATGAAGCGCACTATAGCGAGGGATGCCTGTACTATCAATTGTTGTTTATGATCTGTTGCACTTTTGTTATTCATTGTAATGTATAATTTAGCAACAGCGTCTTCGCCTTTAAGAGTATGTTCAACAACAAATATTTTGTATTGTAAACGCTTCTATCAAAACCATTGTTTTTGTAGAAAGTGAAAAACTGCATGCCTTTTGGTACTCAGACCCGAGTTGTAAATTGGTTTAAAATTTTTAACGTATTTATGTTGGATGAGTGTAAAAAATACCTGTCTTTACATTCTCTATTAACCATGAATGTGAATGATCTTCCTTGTTTCATGACGTTAAGAGCTCGGTCAAGAACTAGGTCTAGATCCAAAACCAGATCAGATAGACCTAGGAAAGAGGGATCAAGTATGTCTAAGCATAAAAAGGGAAAGAAGAAGAAAGCTCGTTCAAGGTTTGTGATTTCTTAGTTTTTATTTTATTTTTCAATTCGTTATTTTACTATATTGGTTGTGTCCTTCTGTTTTTTGGTGGAAACAATTTTAAATAACGGATGTCCCTTAAGGGTTAAATGTAAGAAGGGACTTCACAGTCTCAATTTCGCCCTGAATAAAGTCGTTTGTCTGTCTGTCTGTCCCTCAGTTAATGTAAGGTTAGTGTTCCTTAAAAGTCTTTAAGTTCAGTGAAACCTGTTTTCCCTTTGATATCCACTTATAAAATTAAGATGCATTCATAAACAAAAAATTAATACAGTGTGTCAAAATTTGCAATCAATATTTCACTCATTTAATGAAGATCCAATAATTGTATGATAAAATATTAATGCATAATACCACAATGTATGTACTAAGAATGTTTTAAAATTAAAATAAAAAATAATTGTATAAATATTACACTCAAATACCTTAACTAAGAATACATTTACAGGTATAATTAAACATTCAATTTCATGATAAAATAATGAAATATAGCTACTAACATTAATTCGAGTTATTTAGTTGAGGGAAAATGAAATAAAAAGTACACATTTAGTATGGTGCATAAAATTCACTGTTCATTGCTCTTTTATTAACATCCCTGAAGCTTTTCATTTTAAATTATAATTAAGTAGTGAAATATGGGGTTGCATGTGCACAATTTATATACAGTCATGCCTCGTTTAGCGCAATTTTGATATAGTGCAATTGGAAACCCGTGATATATAGTTTTATTTATTTTTTAATAAAATAAATACTGTTATGTATGTCTGGCTTTTGTTTGCTTAAAAAATAAAGGAAAGCTGTTTTCACGTAATCAGTTCCAATGACATATTTGCGGTGTTTTGTTTAATACCGTATTTACTCATGTAACCCACGAACTCCTATTTTTGGGCCGGTTCGGAGGGAAAAATTAATTTGAGCCAGAATAAGTTTTTTTTTTAAGTCACTGATTCTCACTCCCTGAAACAAGTTCCGCTCAAGTTAAGCATCTTCTCCCTTCTGCGTGACGCAATTTATTGGATGATTTCTTTATGACGATACTAGCAGAAATCTCCTCACCGACATTCCTCTTTAATTAATCTCTTAACTGTTTTTGTTGTATTATTACGCAACTTCGCCCCCCGCTTCTGTTTTTGATGTAATATTACATACAGGTGTTGAGCTTCACGAACTATTTGTTCATCTATGAACCGGAACTTCCTAAGGTGGATGGGGAGTTTTTTTGCATATCGTCTCGTGAGTAAATATTGGACGGTTAAGGACACACAAGTCCAAACACTTGAGATGTGGATTTCTCTCTTCCTTTCGAAAGATGAAATCTTTCATTCGCAACAAAATTTCACCAATCCGAATTCCTTGAAGTGGATGAGGGAAAAGGACCAAACTTGAACCTACCTATTCTCAAGCCGGCAAACCCTCAGTAGTCATTGAACTATAGTTATCAGTTAGTCGGCGTATTCTTTCTGCCTACTTTTGCGAGTTTTTGCTTGCAGCACGGGCGTAAAATTCGACGTCTTTTACGAATATAAACGTAGACGGAAGCATATTTCAGAGAATTTGCTATTGATACAATTTATTTAAACTGTTGAGAAATACTCGTGTAAGACGCGCACCCCCTTTTTTCCCCGATGTTTTGGAAAAAATCTGCGCAGGGTACACCTAAATATGGTATCTATGGCAAAATAACATTTTAACAGTAAATAGGGGGAAATAATTTCAGTAAATCATGGCGATCATGGCAGAAAGGAGAAAATTGAGTAAAGGCAGTCAAAGTGTAGAAAATAACCCTAAATTATCAAGGAAAAGCATATAAATCTTGAGGAAAAACTTAAAATGATTCAGTGTTTTGAACAAGGTGAGCGTCAGAGCAATATTGCACATAAGTTTAACTTCACAACTTCTACAATTCATACAATTTTGTTAAATAAAGACAAAATAAAAAGTTCCCTTGAAGCAGTCAGTGCAGTAACTGCGAAGAAACTCACATGATCACTTATTGTTAGTAATATGCTTGAAAAAATGGAGAAACTGCTAGTGTTGTGGATTGATTCTAAGCGTTCTAATGAACACATGCCCCTTAGTCACGCATTCATTTGCAGTAAAGTACTTTCCCTGTTTGAATGTGTAATGCAAGAAGAGGGTGGAGATTCTTCAGAAACATTTCATGCCAGTTCCGGTTGGTTTCAAAATTTTAAACGCCCCGCAAATATGCATGGCGTTCGTTTTACAAGTGAATCAGCAAGCGCTGATAAAGATGCAGCTATAAAGTTTCCTGACGAATTTCAAGCAATTATTGAAAATGGTGAATACCCTCACACATACATACAATAAGTAATTTACGCGTAGATTTGAGCACTGCAGTGACGAAAATGATAACTCGCAGAACCTAGCGATCTATGCATAAATGCAAGCACCGCTGCGAAAGATTTAAAATTGTATTAATATTGATTTTTAATGATAATTAATATTAAATAAATAAAAAAGTAACATTAGCGAACCCTGCAATTTCGCGAACTGATCACTACTAAGTACATGTTATAATTGGTTTGTTTAGCGCAAATTAGGTTAGCGCAAAGACCATACGGAACATATCCTTTGCGTTAAACGAGGCATGACTGTACAGTATATTCATAAATGCATTTATGATGTGTAAGATTTCAGTATTTTAATTACTGTATTAACCCAAATATAACATTGTTTATTTCCTGAAAGTGTATTTGACAATTAGCTCTACTAGGGATTTTAATAAGAGGGATAGGTGAAAAGTTCTCATCCACAACAGGAAGTTGTTTTGAAAATACATATTTCAGTATTTTTCTAGATAGTCCTTCAGATGGTGAAGTACTACTATAAAACTGTCGCAGTATAATGCAAGTTTTGCACCTTTTCAGTTTTTCCTTGAAAGTCCTCCAAAAATCTTTTGTACATTTTGCTCTATCTGATAGTCAATTACCAACAGTGTATGAAATGAGCACTTCTTAAGCAAGTGGAACACTTACTAAAATAGAGCGATCTGGTGTCCCTGGCATGTAGGCATCGTACCACCCTTATCCATATTTCCTTACTAGTATTTTTTTAGTGGTTCTTAATTTTTTTCCAGCTCATCACTGGGTAAAACCACTAGGTTTTTGTTTTTGGCTTATCACGTATTCTCGGGTAACACAAATGCATGATCTTTTTCGAGACATTCAGTATAACTTTGTACAACGTTATTTAAAGATTGGTTCAGCAACAGAAAGCAATATTACATGGTCTTTTCTGGAACATATCACTTTCTCATGAGAAAAACCTTGCCCAGGTTTGGGAGATCATGAGGTTTGAGATAGTAAGGTTTCTTGCAACTTCTGTTTCGGCTTAGTTCTCGAATTTCGCTGTCCGATTGAGAATGTGAGCATTCACAGTGATGCAAGGATAAGCTGATTCATTTATTTGAATCATCTACGACTTTTATTTCATGTTGACTATTAAATAGGGTGACCTTATTCCAACGAGGTGAAAACAGGACATTTCCCTTCGTTATAAGAAAAAACGGGACAAAATTTTTGCATGATTTTTTAGTGGTGGGCCTGTCATTATCACGATCTATAGTGAAAAAGGCAAATGCAAACTTTCCTTACAGTCCGGGGGAGTAGGACAAAGTTCACAATCGAAAGAGAATCAGACTAGGATCGTCGTTGTCGAAACTCGAAGTGAATAAGTTAGGTTAAACCGAGGCAGGATATTATATGCAGAGACCAGGTTTGCCACCTCAAATTTATCAATGACCCTTAGGTTTCCTAATTTGACAATTGCGGCTGTAATTAACATTTGTTGTTCGTATGATAACCTCCATGTTTCCAATAATACTACGTTTCTACTAGGAATATCAGCTATACTATCAGGTAATATGAATTTTATATGTGATGGGCTTCACAAGGGTACAAAATGGCTTTTTTTGATAAAAAACGGGACTGTCCCATCAAAAACAAGACATTTGGTCATCCTACTATTAAATAAGTAAAAGGGAGTCACCTGTTTGGGATGCTATATGTATTTCATGTGCGAGAAATGGGGAACAAAAATGTGATATGATGGCACGCGTGCGAACCTTCCGCTTATACAGGATGAAGATTTTGAATTAAACGAACTTATCGTGAGTCACCGGACCATATCATGACTTCGAATTTCATTGTAGGCATATTTCGAATAATCCTTACCAAAAAGTATGCAAAATCCTATGGTGTTGGCCGGAGACTGATCCTTGCTTTGAATTACACCATACTTTGAATTATCCGGGATCGAAATAATGGGGTTTTACTGTATAAGTTATAATGTTAGTGTCATTATGATTCAAATGTGATGACATTTATTATGATTTGAATAAAATTTCATTATGAGATAACCAGTTAGATTGAGAAGAAGGGGTATTTTATTGGCTGCATTGAAAAAGTTATTTCAAATTATTAAGTTCAGGTTAAAAGAAGCTAAAATGTTTCAGCAATCCTCACATATCAGTGCTGCGAATTTGTTCAGGTTAACATATTTTTAACAACTTTTATATTAACTTACCATGATTCAAAAATATCCAGGACTGAATTTTTTGTAGGAAAACTAAAGCACACACACAAAGACTTATGTGTAATCACCGTACAAAATAATGACCCGAGTTTTATTCCAGGGATGTTTAATTCCCCCAATTGGATAACATGGGTGGGACCTTGCTGAATTTTTATCTCCTAAACTATAAGTCGTAATTACTATTTTATTGATGCAAATGTTTTCCTCTATCCTATTAAATTTATTAATCGATACCTTACAGATCATGTAAGGGAGAGTAAAATATGGATTTCTTATTGTTGGGTTAATGGAAATGGTCTCTCTTGACTGTTATGCCGCAAATGGCAACAGCCACCTACTGAACTACATCCTGTTATCAATCCTTAAAAATGATTCCGACCTGAAGAATTTGTGAGAATGTTTCAAGACGAAGAAAAGACCGTACAATTTTTAATTGACAGTAAAATCATGAATCAAACCATTGGCTTGGGTTGGTCTTTCATCTTTACTGTATATACTTCCTAAAAGTTGTTTAAATGAAAAAATTTATTTTTTATATATACCTACTTGTTAACATGCGAAGTGACTGTCTGTCTCTTGTCATGCTGTGAGTTGATAAAATATAAAGTAATTTTTGTATTAAAAATTTCTTTAAGAGTACAAGTCTTTTGCATTTTATGCTAAATTTATAAGCATATTAGGTTTCTTATTTTAAAATTTTAATTCACATAATTATTTTGGTAATTCCACTCAACACTAACCTTAGTATCATTATTAAATTTAACTTAATATGTAACCCCTCTGATTTTTAAATTTCTTTTATTTTATTATTTACTTGAATTATGGGGAATCTTGTTTTGTCTAAAGATAGTTTTGGTTTTGTCAACTGTCTTTTATGCAAGTGTAAATATGCAAATTGCTGAATATTACATCCTACGAAGAAAAACTTCTAAGTATAAATGTAAGTTTTCTCCACTTTCCTAATAGCATGACATTTCATGTGAGAAGTTTCATTACATGGAAAACTTTATAGAGAAATTTGGCTGTCCGTTCTGTCTCCTGTAACATTTCTTTCATTTTCTGTTATTTCACAATTTTCATTTTGCCCTTTATATCTAATGGTAATAGTTGTGCATCAATCATATGTTGAGCATAATTTAAAACATCAAATTTCCCTTTTTACTGCTTTTTTCCAAAATATTTAACGTTTGATGTACTGTGCTCAAATGCACAGATGCTTTTCGCTCACTATTTAGCTGCAGTTGTAGAGGAATACATTCAAAGCTGTATTTGCATCAGTGTTGCATTCTTTTTTCAGCACTGCTGATATTTCTGTGCTTCAGTTCCTCTGTGTGCCTTTATCGTTTGCAGTTTGTATGTGCTTTTCTTGTCGCATCTTTCCCATCTTCAAGTAAAGCGGGATAACACATAGTGGTTTGATTTGAGCGAATTATACGTTAAAATAACATCTGTGGATACTGGCTCTAATTTTCTGTCTT
This sequence comes from Uropetala carovei, assembly GCA_036926305.1. Lineage (NCBI taxonomy): Eukaryota > Metazoa > Arthropoda > Insecta > Odonata > Petaluridae > Uropetala > Uropetala carovei. The sequence continues at coordinate 23,293,352 of JAXCHB010000045.1, read as the reverse complement.
CTCTTGGTTATTGTAGCCTATCAAGTTGGTGATTTTAAAAGGTATCAAACCAAAAAGATGGACTCCCACAATATTGATGAATTCTTTGGGTCTGAAAAAATTGGGAATGTAATTTCTCGATGCTCCATCCCAAAGTAATGGCAGGGAGAACATTTCACCTCATACATCAGACATTAATGAGGTTAGAAAAGGTTACTATTCTGGGTGTGAAAATTCGTCAGCGAAAAAGTAATGCATCCTAGAGATATTAACAGTGAAGCGTAAAAGTAACTTTCTCACTCAAATAACCAAGCAGTTGAATTCATGCATTCTGCACTGTAATGTGAGATGATATTCTTTTGTTTTAAAAGCTTCTCATATGTGAGCCAGAATCATTCGCAATAATTCCATGGAATAAAATCATCGCTCATTTTACCATTGTGCGAAATTTAGGCTCATCTCCAAGCTGCTGTCTAGAAGCCCTTCCACTTCACCCAAACAAAATTTGTAGCAAAATTTAACATAACTGCCTAGCAGCGATTACATCATATAAGATGACTAATCATTTTGTGTCCTCCCAAACATTATCTAGAACAGTGCTCTACAACTTTCATGTCAAAGCAAGGAACTTGACATTTGGTTTATTTGAAATTTTTGGAAATGGAAGAATGTCACATTAGTTATATCCTAGCTATGATCTCAGAGAAAAAATATTTTGTAGAATACTTATTGGTTAAATTGTTACACTTTCATTTCACAAAGTTTCAGTTCAAGTATTTGATTTATATCTTGGAATCATTTCATAACCAGAATGATGTATTTGAATGATTTTAAATTTGTTCAAACTATTTGGGATGAGCGATAAAAATGTTCAACACAATCCTGCGGAATTTGGTCATGTGAAGTAAAATGATTTTGCAGAGCACTGTTTGGAATATCATTACCATATATAATAGCCTCCTTGAAACATTTACATTAATTCTCTTATGAATTGCTTTACACACTAAGCTGGCAGTCATTTTCTGTTAATCTTGGCTCCTTTAAATTTTTGTTTTCTTTGTAATTCTCCAATGAAACTGGATTTTTTAAAAGAAGAGTTTTACGTTATCGTGAATTGTATAAGAATGGCATATTAGATTAGCAAGTTTGAGAAATCTATTAAGAACTTTATGACAAATTGTATTTATCGAATTGAATGTATAGCATAGTCATGACAGCCATATTATGATGTCTTAATGAACTGTTGAAAATATCTCACATTTCCAACTTAGCAGGCAGGTAATTTTTTGCTATGAAAGGTGAGCCACATCCTTATTTCAGAAAAGAAATTTTGGAGAAAAGCATGGCTAACATGTGAGTTAATATGGTACCACCTAAAAGATGAAAGTTGCTGGCAATTAGAAGAATTCTGCATTGACCATGAATCAATAGTCTTCTGCTTCCACAAGGTTTGATTCCTGGTGAAGCTAGAACATTTCTCCTGATTTCCAGCAACTTTTACAGTCCAGCATATGCCTGCATGCATAAAAATTTAAGATCTACACTTCTCATTGTATTTACCTCAAAGGTAGTTTTTATTGGAACAAAATTTAAAGGTGTTTTGGTTTAAGTAATCCCATGTCATGTATGTGAAAATCATTTCATCAAAAGATTCCCTGCCTGTGCATGCATTTCTGAATTATTGGTACTGTATATCCATTAAGTTTATCTTGCATCAATATTCTGTTACAAAGGACGTAAAAACAGTCACGATTTTAAAAATTTTTCCTGGAATTTTTGAAGATCCAGGTCGAGAACGAGAAGGCAGTCATCTTCAGCTCAGGGACATCACCATCACAAGAAGAGCAAACATCACAGCCGCCACAAAGGGAAGAGGAGAGAGCGGGAGGAAGTGGAAGTGACAAATGAACACCAGAGGAGGCACAGGAGCAAGGAGAGGAAGTATGGAGAGAAGAGAAAGACGCCTGAAAATTTTGTGGATGAAGGGCAGACCAGCAAAGGGGAAAAGAAGAGAAAGGAAGAGAGCTCTGCCGGTAGCAGCAACGATAGGTCGAGTGGCTCAGAAAGTTCCGACAGCAGAGACTCAGCTAGGTGAGGTCTGGAAAGGCCAAAGGAAAGACATAATTCGACTGGAACATTTCCGAGAAGTGATGGGTGGCATTTTAATAGGTCTTCCCTGCTGTGCTTCGATTTGTTTTATTTTTTCCATGGAAGTTTTTTTTGGGCTCAAGTCGAGTTCAAGTGTATTTCTTCTATCGTTGTACGAACTTGGATCACTTTCTTTTCCACCAAATTGTATGATAATACTGTTTGTCTTTTGTTTGATTTGTTAGGATTTCATTGGTCTCTTGATTCTTGCCATTTTCAAGATTAAAAAATAAACAATGAAGTACTGATTTGTGATGAATTTTGTTACTTGGCATTCATTTTGTTAAATGGCATGTTTTGTTTTTTGTGTTATTAGTTGTGTTGTACATTATGTGGGAAAATGCCCACACCAAACTAAGGTGCTTGTCACAACCTTTTTTATGTACGACCGTTTGAGTTTGAATTCACCATGTCATTTGTAGAGTATATCCTTGTTGTGTATAGATGATTCACATGACATTCATAAGATATGGTGCTTAACTGTGTTTGAGACATTAAGCTGTCAGTGTAAATAATTACGCCAGTCCAGAATGTGCACTCGCTCAATGTGTGAATGCTGTTTAAATTTGAGCATATTTTGTAAATATGTTTTTAATACATTGGTGATTTCTTAGTAGTTTGTTGTTTATTTCAAATGAAGATAATCAAAAACCAGAAAATGGATTTGGGATGTGATTGAAAAGAACTTGGAAGTTTTAATTACAACAGTTTGATGTTAAATATTGAGTTGTAATGCAAGAGGGTTTCTCTTTCTCTCAATCATATAGCAAGATGCCATCAAATCACTTTAGAAGTGGCATTTTTAACATTATGGTTAAGGAGTAGTATATGTCCATCTACCACCAGTGTGACATGGTTGTGTACCAAACTAACCATTTTTGGGGAATTAACAGCCCTGGTTAAATTTGCAAAAAAAACTTCATCAAAACATAATTTTAGTCTGTTATAATTTGGGGGGTAAAAGGAGAAATAATTAATTTGTTTTCTTTTATTTTTTAATGAAGACATACAGTAGAGAACTCACTTAATATAGCGGAGTCAGTTTTTAAAACTTCTCAAAAATTAAGAATAATCACTCAAGTATTGAGTACTTACCTTAGGTATCTCCAGTAGCTATAAAAAGTTTATGAAAAACCTTATGCATATTTCGGCTACAATCCAGTCATCTTAGGTGTTGATCTGGTTAGAATGAAGTTTTGAATCAACAACGAAGACGGCTGTATTGTAGCTGTAATGGCTTTTAATTACCTTGTTACGGCTATTGGAGATATCCATGATGCGTGCTTAATATGTACATATTCTTGAATTTGTTTTCAACCATAAGACATCTCGATAATTCCCCAGTGAATCCCAAAAATTCACCACTTCCTTGTTTTGCGATCGCAATCACGTCATTGGCGAAAGACCCTTTATAACCTTTCTCCAAGGAGTAGGTTGGTGATGGAATGGTTTATGACAACTCCGCCGGGTGTTGTCATCTCCGTCATCCGTCAAGCGATCTCTCATATCTTAATGAGTGATCCTGGGGTCGCGACATCTTGAACTCCGACCAATCTCGCCCTTGATCGTGAAAGCTATATGTCCCAAATCCTAATTTGCGCTCTTTAAACGCCGTGGACGATTTGTCTGTGTCATTCCCATCGCTTGTGCTCTCCGAACTCTGGTGCTTAAACCGATTTTCCTGCCGTTCGTCGATATCCATTAAGCGGAACCTGCTTCAGAATGAGCGCCACAGTCATGGTGAGTCGTTTTTCTCGTTTCTGGATTAATCGTGACTCGGTGTAATAATTGATTTTCAAAGTACGCTATTTTAGCGGTGTGTTCGAACTGAAAGAGTGGGAAATTAAAGTGTGCCTTTTAGATAATTTCGATTATTTTATGTCCGAAGTTTTTGCTGTTTATCAGTGATCACATCGTAATTTTATTTATATTTTGCGGGAAGTTAAAAGCTTAGGAAACATGACCAGGGATGTCGTAACAAGTGAATGGAAAAGTAAAGTTACATTAATCCTCTACTTTTCTTCCGATGTTCAAATATTCACTCTTAAGAGTAATCCTCAGCATCCACTGCCGGCAAACGTTATTTGTTGAACAACCTGTTACAGCAGTAAGAGCGTAAGAGAGTTCCAGGGGGGTGCGAGGCCATGAGAAAAAAATCCGTTTTTAATGTCAAATTCAGCGGAAATAGTTTAAACGTATTTTTCAATCCTTCCCATATGTACCAGATACATGGGTAAGATAATTATGAGTTAGTTGATCATGAATAATGATGTAAATACGAGTGCAAAGGGTTACATTGATGCCAATGAAAAACATGGGGCATGACGGCTTAGTGAATACCAAAAGGGAGGCGTCATGTCAAAAAGTTTGGGAACCACTGTTTTACTGATTTTAAACGATCCCTGAAGCATTATTACTTTCGGTCAAAATCAGCCAAGTGGCTTGATGTAATAGTCTTCTGTTGTCTAGTTCTGTTGATACCAGTTCATAAAGAAATGGTTCATGTAGCAATATCGTCTCGACCCTGTAATAATAATTTGTACCAAAATATTATTCAATATCTTGCAACGATTTGCTTATCTTAAAAACCCACTGTCATCTTTATGTTAATGAACTTAACGTTTGGTTATACGAGGAAACGTTCTATATTTAATTTTCGCTACTCCGGAGACGACCTATTTAGCCCAAATAGGCCGCAGAATTCTTGCGAGTACGTTTTTAGATCATCATCTGCTGGCAGAAATTCAAACATGTCCCTACCGGTCGTCGAACCACGGAACTAATAGGATTTAAAGTGTCAACCAAAACCCCGCTTTACTCTTTTTTTCAACCTTTGCCTGACATTTAATGCCGACTGGGTTCGTTTCAAAATTAACCCCCGGCGAGACGACATGGAGTATTTTCTTGAATTGGAGCGCGACCTTCGGTAACTTTATTTCTGTGCGCGTAATAAGAAGTGGCGAGTCATTTTTAACGGCCAATAAAGATAGTAGAGTAATGAATAAAAAGTCACAAAATGATCCTTCACTCCTCGAGATGCAAGGACGTTTCGTAATTTATGCAAAAAAAATGAGAGAATATGCTTGGAAGATATCCGCGTGCGGAAATTGTTTCGATACGAAATTTAACTTACATCGAACCACGTCAAGGCACGAGCTTCAACACAGACCAGCCTCCCATTACTTTGATTAAGCTGTAATAAAGTGGGAAAGTTTGGACGAGACACTCGTGGAGTAAAGGACGTAGGAAGCATTTTTTAAATGTTTAAAATCTATGAATTGTATGACGGCTTGTTTTTCATACATTTTGATCGGTTTGTGTAAATTTAAACTACTTGTACTCAATCATTATGACGTTCTCGATTTACGCGATAGATCCGTTCCTCAAAAACATCGCGTAAATCGAATCCCATTTTCTCATATACCTAATGTATTATAGAGGGGATACGTTCTTCAATACCGAATTTTGGAAACAAATATAAACGCGAAAAACTTTAAAAACCCCAAATTAAATCCGTCCGTGAGTGGCGACATAAGGATTTAAATTCCGGATGATAAACGTAATGAATAAATAAAGTATTAATATTAAAACTGGATTTTGTATTTCACTTACCAGAGAAGACCGTCACCTTTCCATTGGTGATGTTTTCGACATAAAAATTGATGTTCATAACGTTTTTCTTTTGTCATTTATTGATCACATTTTTGAAGTGTTTATCTGGATTATCCTAGACATAGAGTCAATTAGAAAATATTATTTAACGGAAGAATCTATTGAGTGTTTATTAATTCATTGCTTAAGTGATTGCAGTGATTGTGAAGGTAGTGAGCTAGAATCCGATGATGATTCAAATGCAACGGAAGATTTAGCTGCTCGTGAGATTGATGAGAATGACAGTGTTAATGAAGACAATGTGAAAATGGTATTCTTTGCATTGTTATAGATGAAATTGTATTTACTTGGCATGATATATTAGGTTATTTACGTAATAGCGAACAATTTACTGGTGATTTTGGACCTCAAAATGAGGTTTAAAAGTTTTCAAAACATTTTTCACCGAAGAACTAGTAGAATTGCTTGTGCGCGAAACAACTGTTTCGCAGAACAGCATATAAACTCAAAAAGTGTACCCTCGCGATCTAGAGTAGAAGACTTGAAACCGGTCACTACATATTATGTTCCATATTATGGAATGTATGTAGTTTTAGACCTTTTTAGGGGAATGCTTACATACATACAAAAACTTACACTCAGATCATATTTTTGTAAAAATTCTTTTTTGGCGACTCCAATTTTCCAGATTAGCCAATCAGTCCCAGCTTTATACTCAAAATAAGAGTGCGGTGTTTTGACGTATCCTAGAAACTATCAGCATCACGAGAAATATTTTCATCGAGAAATCCGATCGGCATTTCCATGCACCAAATCGCGTTATAGCGAATTCCGCTCGTGTAAATCGAATGATGTTCTGTATTTTGTCGATTGCGTATAAAAGCGAATCCACGTAAATCGAGTTCGCATATAACGAGGACCTGCTTTATTTCGATATTATTTATTCGGCCTCCGTGTTATTTGAACGGCAGCATTTACTAAATTAAAACAAGTTGGCGAGAAGTGGTTTTAAGTCGTTCGAAGGGTATGATGTTGCCTTGTGATGCGGTGGAGATATTTGTTCTAAATGTCACAAACGTGTAAATTGGATATTATCACTTTTGAGAATGGGGGTTTCATTCGGCTCTAATGTTGTCGTTTTTGAATGTCACTGCCGTGGTAACGCATTCTAATAAATGACTCGTGAGACCTTTGAACGCAAATTGCTTCGCGTAGAATGATTGTGTTAACTCTTTCGAATCATTTCCCGTATTCCTTCTGCGTGGGTTCTTGATTTATATCGTCTGCTGTATTTGCGCAGTTTGGCGACGTCTTTTATTTTTGCGATAACGCATTCTAATTACTCTAACATTCTTCAAATTTTATTTTTTAATTGTCAGCTAAAATTAATAATATTTGAATTTACAACCCTAACAAATTTTTAATTAACAGCTGTTGGAGTTGAAATTTGTTAAATGCAACTCGAGACGATATTATTTACCCGCTAATTGTAAGTGCGAAATCTGTCATCGGTCATCACTTCCGTTTTATATAAAAAAAGAAATAAATGTTTCGCGTCGTTTTCCTGCTTATGACGTTTCGTTTTTTATTGCCAGATTCGGTGGCCGATTAAGGTATCCGAAGGCCCCAGGCGCAAAAGGTTCGGGAGGCCCCCAACTGCCAAAAATTTTTACAACTTACGAATGCAAAAAATGCATGCATAAATAGAAAATTTAATATTTATTATATATACTTGAACATACTGAAAAATAAACAAAAAATGAATTATAACTGTGAGATGTGTTTTCGAAAGACGCAAGGGATGTTACATTGTAACAAACGTAAGTTAAAACACGAGATTTGTACGTAAATAGTAGATTATACTGATTGTGAAATATTTTACTAAATAAAGTATTGCAAAAAAAATCTAGTTTTGAGGCCCCCATGAGTGTCTAGGACCCAGGCAAGCGCCTCATGCGCTTGTGCGGTAATCCGCTACTGACCAGATTCCCTCAGAATGGCACGTATTCATTGCTAACGATAATCTTTAATCGATCCTTTTAAAAAATGCATTTTTTTTAATGAAAGGGAAATTAATAAAAATTCTTTTTTCACATTTAAAATCCAGAAAATTAGGCGTTTGACCATAGTAAAGGGGGCCATTTTGCATCTCCAAAACAGAAGAATATTTTTTCTGTGACGAAACAAAAAATATTTATCGGTTTGTTAGCTTTATTTCCTTGTGTAGCTGTCTTGTTAAAGGGAATAGGGGGGGGGGGGGGGGGGGGGGGCAATCTCTTAGGCAAAAAATATATTTAACGATTCTTTTGGAATGGCTGTTGAGAATAGGAAGGCTATTGATGTTACCGCATGAGATGTTAAAGCCATAAAATCTGGCATTGAACTAATCGTATTTTTGGCCTTTGCCTCTGATATAAAAATCTGCGCGCCTTTTGTCCACAGCGATCCGAATGAAAATTTTGCAAATTATAATTCAAATTTATGCGTTCCTTATGGCGTTGAAACGATAATCTTAGGAAACATTAAAAGAAGTTCTTTCAACAATATTTGTGACGAGAATATCAATTATGTGAATAAAACTGAGCGGCGTTATGCAAGCAACCAACCCTAAAAATTGAAAATTTTCAAGTAACCTGTGCACTGCATAGGGAAAACCCTATTCTGCCTCCTGCAAAAAACATCCAACCCAAACTAGTTCCATGTTGTAGTACAGCTACCGTCAAACTAACCCACAATCTGTGATTTTTAAATTTAACAGTCAGTAAAAGTCTTAATATCTCAGCTTCTTGTCCATGTGGGTTGGTAGGTTTCTGCATAACTCGATCCAATTGATCTAATATTTAATAAATATGCCTACCTTTTTAATTCGATTAACAACGCGTTATTTCAATCATGTCGAATTTGTGTAATTCAATAAAACAATTTGCCTAATTTATGTATGTTAATTTTCTAATTCATGATTAATAATCTAATATCTGATTCAATGTTCTAACTAGAAATTTATAATGGGCGCATAATAATAATAGACGTAAAATAATGTTTAATATCTTCTCCCGCAGAAATTACTTCTCACTTATGTTAGATTCTTTAGAGTTCAGAATAGAATCAGGATAAAATATGCTTGATAAAATTACGATTATTTTACTGCTATATTTCTGATTCAAACGCAAATCTATCACAACCAGCATTACGAAATTTTGAATAAAATATTTTTTGGTAAGGTTCATAACTATAGTCTCACAGATACTTATGTAGGTTCCATTAAACTTTTTAAATATTGAACAATAATATTTTTAATTCAAAATTTCAGGAGGAAACAGTACATAAAAATTGAGTTTGAAATATACACTAATTATCAGATGACATTGTAACATATCTAAATTGAAAATTCAGACACATGGAGTTTATAAACTTTCTTGCTCGTTCCTCCAAGGAAATTTAAAGTTGTTAAGCATAAGATTTTTTTTAATTATACAAACCCGCACAGACGTTTCGGATTAGGCAAATCGAGTCTCAAACGTTAAGCCCAAAATTTTTTTCAAGTAATTACATGTCCACATTTCAGTTAGCTTGACCATGAGTTTCAAATTTTACTATTCTGTGAACACTGAAAAATATTTTTGTCGCTTATCATTGGCATTACGTCATTTTGAACTGGCGCGCGTATTTTGGCAAAGTACGTCAAGTCGCTTCAAGCATGATTAAGTGAGACTTATACTCATCTTTTGATAGTATCAATTTTTTATTTTCTATGATTAAACATATAATTCGTGCAATTTTATTCGTACTCATGTATGTTAAACCAATAACTTTTGAGCCCTCGAATCTTAAGTCGACAGATGGTTACCGGTTTAATTATGTAATATCTCTATTAACTGACGATGAGACAAAGCGATGCGTTTTAATGAAAATTTCGTTTCAGTGATTCATCAGTCTGTGAAAAGGAAAAACTAATTTTTTTATGAATGCATTGTGATTTCAACTAAGAAGTAAAAAATAAATACGATTCTAAGCCTATTTCAAAAAGAAATTAATTATATTCGTTAAATGTGCTACTTTTGTATAATATTAAAGTGTAATATGTGACTTGCTTATTCGTTGTCTTTCAACATACAGTTTCCTAGCCAGGAAGATTGAATTCGGTGAGATGGTAACTTTGACTAGAAACTCAACGCCAGTACATCATGGGAACTGAAGTGTCACTTGCTAGCCCCAATGCACTTCTTTCAACTTAAAAGCAATATCATTCATTTTTACCATCACATTTTGAATAAAAACTTGAAGAAGGCGGCTAGGTGCCTCGGATTTGAATTTAGTGGCTCACGCCAGTTTCACATACAGTTGGTTCGAATTTTTAAAAACAATACTAATTATAAACTTTACAAAATAAGCATGCTCCTGGTATTTTTTCGAACAATTTTCAAATTAGTTTCCGATGGAATTGGGCGAAAGCCTGTCAAGATTTTATAAAAACTAAAAATGTAACATTCAATCACACCGCGAAACTAACTGGTCTATTTGCAATAGTCTTTTTATATAACACTAAAAACAATCGATACTCTCAGATAGCTCATTTTCATCGAACTCATAGGTCCTAATTTTTTTTCCGGATAGATTGTGTGAATTAATTGCCAGAGGTAGTATGAGGGGGTGAGGATTTTTAGGGACTGAATCACTTCATTCGCATCCGGATCAAAATATGTGACCCTGCAACCCATTCGTCATGCTGTAAACACCCTTTTAAAAATAAAGTTCAGAAAGGAAGACGCCGATAAAATATGACAGGCAGACGAGGTGGACGAGGTCGTCGAAAAACAAAAATATCTTAGGGTAATCCCCAACTTTTTCGTGTAAATCTAGGTCTGATCGATCTATGCTTGGCGATTGCGGAAGGAGAGATAGCTTTTGAACCTATAATCGGGTCGAAAGTTGTCGTGAGCTGTCGACAGCAGTGTAGCGAGGATTTTATTTAATAATAAAAAAAAAGGTTCGAAAGATCTAAATTTTACATAACGACACGATACGGCTCGTTAGCCACGGTTAAATTCGACGTGTTTATTGAAAAATCTTTATTTCGCGAAGTCCGAGGAGGCACGAAATAGAATTTTTTAAGAATTAATTTTCTTGCTTTCGTATACTGAAATATTGCGAGATGTCATAGTTAAAAGTTTAAAAAATTGTATTGTAATATATAGTTGTTTTGTTCGTTTCTTAAATATTAAAACCCCTTAGTAATTGTGATTAAGAAAAATATTAAATTTTACGGAACATTTTGTGGAGGCAATTAAAAAATAAAAATCTTTATAGATAGAGTTGAAGACGGAGAAAACATTAGAAAAATTGAAAATATGGAACTTCCGCATTCTCTCTCACTTTGTCGCGTAATGCTAGTTAACGAGGCAAAAATAAATGTCTCAGACAATGGCTAATCAAGAAAATTTATCACGTGTCGCATCCGTGACATTTTGACTACTTTAATCCGTTAAAAAATATACAATATATCTTCAAAAGACTTTAACTTAGATGAAGAAATCATGCTGACTTCGCCATAAAAGGTCAGTATGTTTACGAAACGTTGAAATATCCTAGACACGTCGTCTATGTTTTTATAAAAAACTGTGAACTGCTTCCATCATTTAGATAAAACCTTAAGAAATCGACGAATTTCGCAAAAAATAGACCGAGACTTATCTGGCGTGAGGTAAAAATTTTTCTTATCAACAATTCCACGAATATCATGAATAAATTACACGAAATTGCGAAAGAAATCCCTTAACTCGATCTGAATCGTATAAAATCTATATTTTCTAATAATTTTCTTAAAATTTAATGCACCTATAATTAAACGATTTTTTAAAAATATGTAGGGCAATATTCTAGATATGAGTACAGTCAACCCCCGCTTTACCACGATCCGCTTTTACGACAGTTGTCTATATGCAGTGGTTCCCAAACTTTTTGTAGGCGCGGCACCCTTTCAGAATTTCGCGACACCCCAGCCTTGAAGCATTTTTACATATTAGTGCTACAACTTTTGGACGTATTCTTTTGCTGGTGCCACATCATAATTTATTTGAGAACAATTTATTGCCCTATTTACCTACCAAAATATCTAAATCGTTAATTTTTTTAACTAAACAAAATTTTTTGCGGCATCTCTAAATATCAACTGCGGCGCACAGTTTGGGAACCACTGGTCTATAGAATCAATAATCCAGTTTTAAGTCGCGAAATACAGTTTTAAGTTGCTAAGAAATATTGTGTACATACATTACGAAATTGTTTTTCATCTTTTTATATATTTAAAATATTTACATATATCTGTATTACTTCTGTAATGTCCACAGACCCTAAAAATAATAGGCTCCACTTTACGACGGTGGCCTAGAACCTAACCTGCTGTAAAACCAGGGGCTGACTGTATTGCTTTTTTCTTATAGAAAGTTTGGAAACACAAAATGTTTTTCCATGCAATTTGTTTTACATCCTCATTTTATTTATTTTTGGAAATATATTCTATAACAGACTCAAACAAATTGCTCCAATATGCACAAAGATGAGAAAATCAAACTGAAATAATACAATTCTGTACCGTCTTTAGTTACGGATATCGTGAGTAAAGTGATTTCGACCGCTTATGAATATTAAAATTTAATGGTGTTTGTTAATTCATACTAACCCAGATAATTTGTATTTAGATTCCTGAAAAGGTGATGATGCTGGATCCATCTGAACATCTTCGACCCGAGCCTACCTATGCACAGAAACCTTTCAGAGATTATACAATCAATCTAGAAGATCCTATAAAGGTAAGTTCTTCTTTGATGCATTTAAATAAAATAAAAATAAACAACAATATATGTCAAGAGACGTTAAAGCGTTAAAATATTCGTTAAAACCAATGCTTTTTTCTGCCGGAATGCTGTTCCGGAACCTTTATTGTAATAAGATACTAAAACAAAGCAAACTATGTAATTTGCAATGCAATAATGTTTTACTCATATTGTACAATCTCATATATTTCTCCGCTGACAAATTATATTCAGCTCCTATTTTTTCTCACTCACCTCTATCGCGTTCTGGCAACTTTTTTGTTAGAAAAAAGCTCTGGTTAAAAGTATACTACGTAAATGACAACATTAGTTGAAAATAATGGAAATTGTAGCTTATTTTAGGGATGCTCAAAAGAGATTGTCGGATCGTTTCCAATGTGTAATAATAATTCCTGGCTCTATCACAGGAATCGAACGCTAGTACGACTTGGATCTTTAAAAACTCGAAGGAAAAACATCTTCTTGAGAGCGAGTTTAAAAAAATACATTATTATAAAAACTAGAAAATTATGTCGAAACAAAGGCCAATTAAAAAAAACAAATGCTTGAGTGCAGTGAGATCGACACTTTAAATGATGAGTCTCATTTTTAATCACGATTCTCATTTTTAATTACATGCTTCTATTATCAGAGAACAAATATTTATTAGCTTAGTACAGCTAATAAATAAGTAATCGCCTTGCTTGTCACCTTTAATAGTGATGTCAACATAAACTTCCCCACTGTCGTGCTCACCGACATCGCATAACCCCAAGTTGATTGACTGAAGCCGCACTATCAAGTCATGTCATATTTCAAGTCTAAGGCAATGATTCATATCCCGTACACACATTCTTTCTGCTTATATCTTGCAGATAAAAAACTCATTATTCACTTCATTTCTTCGACGGCTTAATATATTGCCTTTTTTTTTAAGGAGGCTCCAGTCGTTTTGGCCAATCTGCTTGAACATATCCTATGTGATTTGTTTACGAAAAGAGTGAAACTAAAATACAAATGACGTCAACGGTTGATTGTGCTCTTAATATCCTATGTGTAACGTGACCATATCACACAAGGGAAAACAGGACATTTACCAGTTTATTAGAAAAGAACAGGACAAAGCAGAACATTTTATCCAAATTTGTTTTTCATTATGGACATTTCCAAACTTTAAAAAGGCATAATTTGAGTACAATTATGTAGATACAAAAAAACATTGAAGCGTAATTAATAAGGTGACTAAATTTTCTTTCGTCCAAACAGTTGTCCTGCTTCACTTAAAAATAAAACTTTGGTAAGTGTAAGGGCAGGAATTAAAATAAAAATAATAGAATTAGTTTCTCTCTGTGGAGAAAGGTGAAATAATATTTAAAATAGGATGTAGGGAAAAAAGTAAGTCAGATCTAAAAAAGCAGGACTGTCCTGCCAAAAACAGGATGTCTGGTCACCTTACCTGTGCATGATTAAAACATTTTTATCCCTTGGCATATTGTTACCCTTTTAATGGAATAAAATTTTAACAAATTGAGCAATGATATTTTATAATCAATATACCTAATATTAGTACTTTAAGTTGAATAAAACCAGGGAGCTATTAAAGCACGTTAACACACTTTTTTCTTCTAAGAATTCATGTAATTGCTTTATTTCTAGTAAAAAATATGGACATTTAGGTAAATGTGAATTAGAGAAAGGGACAGGAATATCTTGTACTTTAAGTTGTTTATGAGCATATACTGGAAAGCTTAAATATCATCCGTGGACTCCCACAGAAGTCTTTCTTTGTTATTTAATCTTAAATTTCATCCTACCTGTGAGTTGGAAGAATCTGCATGTGTTCACCATATCTTATGAAAGAACATTTTGGAAAAACTTGAAATACTTCATCACGGTCTAAATTTTTAATTATTAGTGATGTTATCCATTACTTTTTTCCCTCCAACTAGGAACGTGTTCGCCAAACTTATAATTCAATGCATACGAATATGACAATGGATTTTGTGAAGAAACAACATGAAAAGTGGTGCAGATTTGATACTTTTAAATCCACAGTGATGGATGTGATAAAGCGGCTTGACAACTTGGTGGATGAATCAGATCCAGATGTGGATGTTCCGAATATAATCCACAGCTTTCAAACAGCTGAACGAATTCGTCAAGAGCATCCGGACAAGGAATGGTTCCAACTCACTGGACTAATTCATGACATAGGCAAAGTGAGTTTATCACTATTCATTTGTGACAAGTCAAAATTTTAAGCCGAGTTATCAACTGATATTTTCAATATATATATTTTTATGATGAATGCATTATCATTTTTCTATAAATAAAAAAGAAGCTTTTGCTCTGATAAAAATCAATACAAAATTTAAATTCAATCCTTTAGGTTATGGCCTTTTATGATGAACCCCAATGGGCAGTTGTCGGAGACACATTTCCTGTTGGTTGCGCATGGGGTAATTCGATTGTGTACCGAGAAAGCACTTTTGATAAAAATCCTGATAAAAGCAACCCCATGTACAAGTAAGTGGATCTTTGAAATTACAAGAAAATTGTTTTCAGTCAAAATTATCTTTGATAATTGGGAAAAATTATTTTAATTATATTATTATTTAAGTAGACAGGTATTGAATGAAAAATTCTAAATTCAAATGTGTATAATCATTTAGCACCAAATATGGGATATACAAGCCAAACTGTGGATTAGAAAATGTGATAATGTCATGGGGCCATGATGAATACCTTTACCGAGTTTTGAGGCATAACAAAATCAGTCTGCCCGAGGAAGCCCTCTACATGATCAGGTGAGCATTTGAAGAATAACTTCAGAATCCAGTGAAATAAGTAATAATAGCTTAAATACGATAAAAATGAGAAAAGAAACTGTGGTTCAACAACCTCAAAAAGAAAGATGGAAGATTACATTGAATAATTAAGCTGAGATAAATACTTAAATTTGGACATGTAATACTGCTCAATGAATAATTAAATTTTCTTTCACTTTTAATTTAATTGGGTTCGCTCACCTAAATTTTGAAAATTCATGTGAACTATTATAAACAGTTATTGATCATTTACTGTTGCAATCTACTTAAAGCATCTCTATTATTTTCTGTGACAACTTTTTAAATAGTACTATAGATTATAACTGAAAATTTACTAAATTTCACTTACAGGTTTCATTCATTCTATCCATGGCATGCTGGAGGAGATTACATGGACCTGTGCAATGAAAAGGATAAAAAAATGCTTCCTTGGGTTTGGAAATTCAAGTAAGTTTAGTAGCCAAGAACCTTCACTCTAACCTGCAGAGGAAAGATGATTTGCCATGAACTATGATTGAACAATGTTTCGCCTATATTTTACAAAATTTCAACCAAAAGTTATAAAGCATAACTAATTTGGCTGAAATATAACTTATTAAATGGTCAAAAAATATTTCTGAGTAACTTTTAGTCCTTCAGTAACATGTTGGATAAAACTGATATGAAATTGCAGGTATAGAATTTTCATATTGTCTCACAAGCAATTTTTCTGACTCCCATTAAAAAGTCTGTATGAATTTATAGATTATAAATCTAAATCCTATATTAATATTTTAAAACTCAGGCTAAGAGTTATTCATTAATATATGCCAACAACTAACCAGAATTTCCCTTAAAATTGTTAACGAAAACTATTTCTTTATTTAAGTAAATTAGCCTCATCAATTCTTTATTTAAAAATAATTCCATTCATTTTATTCAAACACCACCTGTAAATTAGTTTCCCTATCATTAATAATTTTCTTGAACTTGATTGACTTCAATTTCATTTAGAAGTCAACATAAATTCCATTATGTGTATTAAAATCATAAGTTTATTTGTTAACCATTATAAATTATGGCAAACAAAAATTTTGAGTCAGTTGCCATAGTATGTACTAAAACAGTCTGCTTAACTTTAAAATTTGAAAAGTAATGAATAACTTATTTATATGAATCTTGGTTTAACTTAGTTCAGCATATTACAAAAGCAACTGCATTAAAAGGATCACTTGCTAATTTTTATTGTTATAGGAGGTTAATTGAAACAAAAGAGCTTTTAAGGAAAACTATTCATATACAATGAAAATATTTAAATTTAAAAAATGGTCATGTCTTTCAATGCAATAATATTACAATACAGCAAAAGTTTGATTCTATACTTCCTGAAAACATTGATTTGGTGAATGAATTTATTCTTTATCACTTTATCTCTTATCTTCAATATGCATCGGAAGACAAAAATTATATAGCAAATAATCCAAATAAGATTGCAGGAAAGGCATCTATATAATTAATTGAGTCAGGCGTGACTTTGTGGAAGTAAGCAACATTATTCATATTAAATAAAACACTTGGTACTTTTCCACAAACTTTTTATTCTTATGAGTGGTTTTGCACGTGATACAGCAGATGATGTTGTATCACGCATGAAACCGGTCGCAAGAATAAAAAGTTTGCAGAAAAGTATGAAGTGTTTTATTTAATATCAATAAAGGCATTGCATATCCTTTCTAAGATTTTAAACATAGTTTTGCATATGAAATAGTCCGTAAAATTCATATGTAAACACTCACCTCCTTTTTTCTTCTTATCTATGCAATAGTGATCAAATAAATACGTTATTCCATTCAGTGCCACCATCTGGACAGATTAAGAGGTATTTTGCTAAAAAACTCTTTCAATCTTTCTAGCACACTGCACCAATAGCCAATGCAGGTTTCACTTGAGATGTTTTGGTTATACCCCTCAGAATTAGAGCCAATCTCAGTTTGCATTTTCACATTCAACTCCATTTTATGAAGACTAATTCATTCAAATGAAATTTTCAATCTAGTTGTGATGTAAATAACAAAATAATATTTTATTTATAAGGTTAAAATTTATTTAAATGAAATTTTTAACATAAGATAAAAATTATTTTTTGAAAATGACGGCATAACAGAAGTACATGGAAAAACAAATTTACTGAATAAGGGATATGCATTTTTTTTGTGACATAGGAATATTACAAATGTTTAAATTGAAACCAGTGTTTTTTAAATGGATAATTTTTAAGAGAAATAATGCATATATTTCTTTTTTCCAGCAAATATGATTTGTATACCAAGAGTGAGGAACATCCAGATGTGGAAGCCCTTATGCCATACTATCAGAATCTAATAGATAAATTCATGCCAGGAATACTAAGCTGGTGAAATTTTAAAGTTTAGTTTAAAAGGTCCTTATTATATAAGGTATAAATAATAATAATTGTTAATAATAATTAGTCTATATGAGAGAGATTTTCAATTAGAGGATTTAATATCTGACATTTGGCACACAAATAAAATGACTTAATCAGGGATGTACAGTGAACTGTATGCATACAGGAAATCCATGGAATGTATACAGTAATCAATTTAACATAAGTACTATATTTTCTTTGGCATTAAAACTGGAAGTATTCTTCTGGAAGTAAATTATGAGAAATGGTAAACCTATGCATTTCTTTTTAAATCTATGGATCTAAAACTTAAAGCAGTGTATTTAAAGTGGTTGGTTGCAGGTGTTGATCACTAATCATCAAGGACACTACAACTTGCCATTCTACTAGTTTCACCACAGAGAGGGAAAATTGCTGGAGTTCTTCAATCTCTCTGAGAAAAGATTAATGACATTAATCTTGAATTAACTTGGTATGTGTATTTCTTCGAAGTACACAGATTCATTAAAAGGATAAACAGCTGTGACATTGACACATTTTTCATTTGCAACTATTTTAAGTCGTTCAAGACATTCATATTCTGAACATTTGGTATGCCTGATACCAACACTGAAATAAATAGTACTCAAGTAATTAGCGCTTTAATTTGTGCGATGATAGAAGACTCTTTGCCACTGAAATTGAGTGAGACATTGAAAGTATCCATACAGCAAGTTGACTATGAGGAATTGCATATTACATTATATTGTTCCACTTCATAGAATGATAAAATATTAAAAGCAACACCAAAATTTGTTTATTTTTTTACCCTAATCTTAGGGCCCAGTAAATGTATGATATGACTGGTTTTCTGCATCTATTAAGGAACATATACAATGGCATAGCTTATAAACTGCCAAACCTGAGACACAAACACAGAAAAAATGATATGAAGTTTGTGGCAAAGTGAGTAGGAATTAGTCCCATAAATAACTGTTCACTCACACTTTCATTTCGACAAGGTTGCTCCAAGGCCCATAAGAAGCAATTACAAACATTTTAATGCAATAGAATGCCAAGAATTGAATTTGCCAAAGTAGGCCTGCATTAAGCAACTTCTTTTTTTGGTTCCTTGCAATGTTTGCATATATATATATATATATATATACACCTATTTGTATATACATATATATGCATACCCATGTACATTTATACATATACATTTATGTATCATCTGCATGCATATTAATACATATATATATATATATGTATATATATATATATATATATATATATATATATATATATATATATATATATATATGTATGTATGTGTATATATATATATACAAAAACAGATTTCCTCAATTACTGTTTGCCTAAAAAGTTCAAATATATATATTCAGCATTTTTTCTATCTGTAGAGGTGAATGTTAACAATAAGGCACAGAGAAAAAGGTGGTTGAGTACAATACGGTAAGATATACGCTGTATACATTTACCACCAATGTTTGCAACTTTTACCACCCAGATAAGTTACTATCATAGCATACTAATTACAAAAAATTGGATTGTATCAGATGTTGGCTACACATACAAAAACAAAAGATTTGTCTACAAAGTGTTTTCAGTCATACTCAACATCTCGACGACATGATCTAAATCCTAACAATAAAAAAAGAATCGATTTGTATACTTTCAAGTGAGCTGTATTATACTTTTTTCTTAAATAGAACAGGTTAAAAAAGGTGCACGTGATGATAAGTGCATGGAATGTTTTTTTCAATAATTTGGCCTCCTCTATATAGTCTATAGAATGGGCTTCTATTGAAAGAGAGCAATCTTGTCGATTTGTTTATATGGAAAAGATATGATTGATGAAAATTGGATCACGAAGCATCTTATCTTACTAATAACATAGGTGATATTCAACAATATTACCACAAATTGAAAAACTTACAGATTAAAAAACACTGGAACGAGATTAATAAATCACAGTTTGAAAGAAAGATATTTTCAACAGTAAAAGATTCATAAATTATACATATATCAATAGTTCCTCTGAGTGAAATTCAATAAAATTTTTATTTAGATCCACTCATACCTCTACCAGAAGATCTGAGTATACCTTTGTAAAACATTTCTATGCTTTTTTTCATTCTCTTGTAATAATGACAAGACCTTAGCTTATAATCTCCAAGTAATTACTTTTATGATTCATAAAATATGCTGAGACCATCTTATACTCAGAAATGCTGAAAGAGACACAAATATTTGCTATGCAAATTTACATGAATATTTTCCCAAAGGAACTGTTCTTAAAATATCCTCCAGATTACATGAAGCTTTTCCCATCATAAGCATTCTTCACTCATAAAAATAAACAAAATGTAAAATACAACATAGATAACCAACAGATAACACTTAAGATACAAATCAGTCTGCTACAATACATATTTAAAATTTACTTACCTCTAAAATGAAAATCTTACTTTTGTAGAACAGTTTTCACAAAAATATATATAAATATAAGTATTTACCATGTAAAGATATTAGATTGTGATATATGTATACAATATTTCAATATACATAAATTTTGTTTTTGTGTTTTAAAAATAACTGCAGAATATACATCCTGATATTAATAACAAATGTTATCTCTATGGCACGGAGATCATTTTCTAATACCATTGAACATGCGATACAGGTACATTCAAAAATTTATGCCATGCCCAGTGAATTCCTTTCAACATCCACACTGTAACAACCAGCTAGAATTACCAATAAAATTTCAATAACTTTCGTCGATCAATAGGATGCAGTAGGTTTATGATATTCTGCGTTAAAAAATACACTGCATCAATCGAACATCCAACAAAAACTCACAAATAACAGCAAAGCTGGTGATAATATTGAGGATAAGGGCATGCCATAAGGTAGAGGTGACATCATTTTCTCTCAAAAGTTACAGTTTGGTCCATTTATCAAAAATGGAAAGGGACATTGAAAATGAAGTTATGCAAGAGGGAGGGAGGGTCATGATATATGAGATACATAGTTGTTTCAGGAGGTGTACGCAAGGGAGGAAATATTATTTTCCTTGGCATTAAAAGTAGTCTACCTGGGCGGGTTATCCTTTTGGCTTAAATCTCTTATCACTTTTTCCCACTGAACTCTCGACGTTTTCGCGTTTCACTTATTTTCGATAAGTGTCTGGAGTTGTAGTACTAAATCTCGAGCTAATGACAGGACCGCCTTGGCGTCATGCCTCTCTGCCATTTCTGGAAATAAATATTTATTTTATTGTATGTTCTTATTGTTAGAGTAGATGTGAGTTGTATAAATCATGCTTCAAAATATTAAAAATTTTCTTGGGGAAAACTTGTTATTATACATAATAAAACATTCAATTTATAAAGTTAATTTTATTAATATATGTAGTGATATTGATTTAAATACACTTCATTTGCTTAATTTGAGTTTTACACTGTGAATGACTTAAAAATCATTGCTACACTCTACAGATGGAAAATGAAATTTAGAAAGACTGTCATTCAAACCCAATATCAGTTTCTTAATTGTCATATGAATTAAATACCAAATAATCCAATTTACCACATTTTTTAAAGGTATCTGATTTAAAATATTAATAAAGATAAATTTATGGATGTTCAAGAATAATTTATGCAGAAAAAAATAAATAAATATATATATATATATATATGCACACACACACACACATATACACACAGTGGTGAGCTGTCAAAATCTTAACAACCGGTTCCCTATTCTGATTCGCAACACGACTGTGGCGCTATAGTTACAAGTTTTGAAGTTATTCAGCTGTTATTTTGTTTCGTACCGATACTTTCATTAGGGAATAATAGTCAGTAAAACGAGCATGAGAGGCAAGGAGCTAACAAAAAAGAAGCGTTAAATAAGAAAAAAAAATCTATGAACTGTAATAATAAAACAAATAAAGTAAAAATATACGCTTTTTATCTTTTTTCAATAATCACCTTTTCTACACCAAGAATCCAACTCGATATTAGGGATTAAAATGAATTCAACATGATTAATTTACATCACATATTTAATTTGTCACTAGAAAAAATCCATTTAGCTAATTACTGTGCTATTAAATGTCACAGAACAAAAGGCTCAAAATTATTAATACATTGCCGAAATTTTTCTCGATAATTTAAATTGCGTATTTTTATTATATCTTGAAATTATCGGCATACTTGAAGATTACAAAGGAAAGCCGACATCTTTGCAGGTGTCATCTATGCATGTCAAAGGAAGCCGACAGTATTAAGACGCGTATAAAAAGGATCAAGATAAATTCATATACTAAATTTGTAAATCATTTTCAAAATTAACTCTTTTTGATATATGCGATTAATTTATGTGATATTTTAATGTTCTGGATTATATTTTATTCAACTGTAATATTATATTACTGTAACGAAATTCAACACTGGGAAATAATTCTTATGAAACCAAACATCCATCAGGTTCGAATAATGGATCGAGCAGACTCAGCTTTCTGTAGAAATTTTTAACAACCGGTTTTAACATTGCTTCAAAATTTAACAACCGGTTCACGCGAACCGGTGCAGACCGGCTGCAGCTCACCACTGTATATGTATATGTGTGTATATATATATATATGCAATTAAGTCATAAACTAACCATTGAAAAACTTGATGATGTCCGTAAAGTCCATTGAATGTGCCAGAATTATGTCTCTGTATGACTGTACCAATGCAAGAGCCAAAAATAAGACAAAATGTGCCGATGCAACATGCTTAGCAGCCCAAATAGTTTCCCAAACACTGAACACATCTTCGTACAGGAGCTCTGTGGAGATAAAAGTCACTTTAAAAATATACTTTGCAACATTTGAGACAGCAAAACTATTTTGTATACTCAAGGAAGTTTATAAAAAAACCAAAATCTATAAGAAATCTTCATCACTAACCTCGCTTGAAATCAAGAAGGAACCATCGGTAGCAAAAGTAGAAATGTGTGTAGTCTCCATTCTGGTGCATCAATTCAAACATTTCAGAATCAAGTATCTGAATCAGGGACCTATATTATTATAATTATTAGACAGATGAAAGTAATTACATCAAAAGCAGCTTAAGAGATAAGGTTTAAAAAAAAATATCCAGAAAAATATTTTCAGGAAAATTAGATTTACCATATATTCCGGCATATAAGTCGACCCCTACTTTATTGGTTGAAAATACTTTATTAGGCATATGTTCACCGTATAAGTCGACCCCCAATTTTTAACTTAAAAATCGTTTTCAGACAAAATCAAAGTCTTATACAATCCAAGTTTTAACAAAACAGAAATAATTATAAAAATATATAAATACTGTTTTATAGTCTGTGCTATTCTTCTTGAGCATTCTATATGACGGTGTTTTAATTTCAACCGATAAGAAACTGTTATTCTTGGAGAGATTGACCCACAAAATAAAGTTTCCTATAATTCTATTGATGTAAGCTGCTAACGATACAATCAAAACTTACCCGAGATTCGACCGGTATGCATTCCTGAAAATTCGGTCAAATCTCGAACAGGTGAATGTCGAGTGGTCGAATCTCAGGCGTCGTCTGCACAGCACAGGTGATCGCTATCGATCTCTATGATGGTGAAATTCAATAAAATATTACATAAGGATAGTTTTGATAATTGAAATTTTCCCCTTTTCAGACAGAAAATGTTTTTTTATTGGAATATCAAGAATGTGCAGGGCATTATGCGAATATCTCCACCATATGTGGGACAAGGACTTAATAATTTGCCAACTGAATGCGGGACAGATGGTCATACTGATTGTGGTAAAATCCTACAAATTGAAATACCATCATCATGGCTCTGCTTGCAAAAAGAATGAAATATGAAGCTGGTTTCAAGTTAAACGTAGTGAAATTTGCTAAATCATCAAACAACTGTGCTGCAGCGAGGAAATTTGTTGTCAGTAAAAAGCTGGTGCGAGACTGAAGAAAGAACAAATCTACAATGATCAAGATGCCAAAGACAAAAGTGCAATGAAAGCTGGCAGCAGTCATTGGCCTGATATTGAGGAACATGTTTTGGAATGTGTCCTCGAAAATCGAAAGAATGGCTACAACATCACCTGAAATGCAGTACGCATATATGTGCTTAAGTGGGCTAAATCAAATCCAGAACTAAGCAAAGGATTCAAGGCAACAGCTAGTTGGTGTACTCACTTTTTGAAAAGAAAATCACTGGTGTTGTGGCATAAAACCAAGATTGCGCAGAAACTTCTGAAAGATCTCGATGACAAAATTACCAGTTTCCAGCAATTTGTAATTAGAATGTGGCAAACACACGAGCACCCATTATCTCACATGGATGAAACGCCTATTAATTTTGATATGCCCAGCAACCGAACTATTGACTTAAAAGGTGCAAAAACTGTTCCAATAAAAACTATCAGGCATGAAAATACAAGATTCACAGTGGTGCTAGCCTGTTTGGCTGACGGAACGAAGTTGAAACCAATGGTGATTTTCAAACGGAAAACTAAGCCAAAAATTAAATTTCTCGCAGATGTATTTGTTCATTTCCATGAAAAAGGGTGGATGGATGAAGGTGGAATGAAGTTGTGGGTGGATAATGTCTGGAATAGGCGATCTGGTGGCCTACGCAAAGAGCGTAGCTTACTTGTGTGTGACATGTTCTGACCTGAGGGTGCGTCTCTACTTGAACCTTTGGACGTGTGCCTCAACAAGCCATTTAAAGACCATGTTCATGATGAATGGAATAAGTGGGTGGTTGACGGAGAAAAAAACGAAAGGTGGAAATGTACTTAATGCTTTGTGTGAATGGATTATAAAATCACGGAATGACATTAAAGCAGAAACCATCATCAAGTCATTAAAAAAATGTGGAATATCAAATTCCATGGATAGGGAGGAAGATAATTTATTGCGGGAAGATGATAATGAACTCGAATCTTTAACATCATCTGATACAGAGAGGGACCCTTGAGGTTGACAGCACTGAAATTGCTTGAGATGAATTTCATGAACTCTTTGGGACGGATGAAGAATACGAGGAATTTTTTGGATTTTAAAATGTACAACCTATTCCCAAAAATGCGGTGTCAATTTCTTACTTATTAATTCATTCTTTCATTTAAGATAGATCGTTAAAGGCCAAATAGAAGGCAATAAAAACAAATCTGAATTAGTCATACAACCATACTGCCATATATTGACGGTATTTCTATTTATCCTTCATTTCTGTAATTGTAAATAGATCATTTATATTTTTGAGATTTGAGTAATAAAAAGAAAAAACTATGATTTGAATTTTTAATAACTATTAAAATTAATTATTTCAAATCTTATAAAATAAATGTCGGAAAATGTAAACAAAGGAGCAGCTGATTCAAAATGGAGATCACCTACACTGAGAGATTAACTGTCTTTGTAAATATCGATGTTATTCATGTGCAGTTTAAGGTTCGCATTTTTATGTTCGGTGTATAAGTCGACTCTAAGTTTTAAGAAATTTTTTTTAAGCTTCAAAGGTCGACTTATACGCCAGAATATACTGTATTTAAATGGCATCGTCGTTAATTAAGCTCTCTTTGCTAAAATTTTAAAAATATGTAAAATTGTAAGATAATAAACAATAACCAAAGATATATGCATGTAGAGAATGGAAATCAACAGTTCTATGTTTATATATTTATGATGAAAATGTCACAATTTAAATTTAATGGTCACAAGAGGATCCTAATTAGAGCAATGAGAAAGAGAAAGAAGGGTAGGTCAAATTTTGAAAGACAATCATTTGTAGAAAGAAGCCATAGAATCGAAGGTTGCTAGGCAAGAGGCAAAGAGTTAAGAAGAAAAAAGGTATATTAGATGAATTAAAAGAAGGGGATGGTTATGAGAGAGTTAAGGCCTTCCATGGAACAGATATGATTCGACAAGCCTGAAACCTACTGCGAGGTAGAAAACTTATGAGTCAGAGAAAATTTACCTCATATTTGCAAAATGTGTGTCCATGGCTCCACCATTTGGAAAGTTTGCCTGCATTCGCTCCATCAGACGGCAAAAACAAGAGTATGCCGAGGCCTCGTCATCCAATATGACAAGAAGTGGTGCAGCTAGATCGCACATACCCTGCATATATCCAACCTCCAGATGCTCCCAAACATACCTAAATCAAAAGAAATTATCAATTACGGAGATTAAAAATCTCTTTAAAAACGGTTGAAAATACTTAAAATTTAAAGATCACAATTTAAATATACAAATTAATACAATTAACTTACGTGCACATGACATTACGCAATTTCTCCAAGTTTTGCTGTGTGAAATACCAGTAGTTTCTGTCACAGCGTTGGACATCTTTGTCAATGCGATGAAGGTTCAAGCCAAAGTTTTCGAGCAACTCCATCTACAGTACAAGATCAATTTACAGAATGGTTGTAAATTCTTAATTTTGTTGAACAGTAATTTGGTGAAACCATATATTTCCTTGTTCTCTAAAATTAATTTTACAAAAATTCACACTATACTTTTTATAGAATGGAAGGTAGTTGTAAGACTTAAGTGCATCATTGTAGCTGAAATTTCTCTCAAGTTTTTATTTAAAAAATTTTGTCACTCTCTTAGTAATGCTTTGAGACTTGCAAGTCTATAATTCTGACCAATGTTAATTAATAAGAAACAATGACTTCAGAAATATGATTACTGGACTATTAATCAACACTTACTGCCATCTTGTTTATTTTTATGTATATTTGATGGAAAATCCTATATATTGCATTACATGCTAGCTACACTTGAAAAGCACAAAATTTTGCACAATACATCGGAAAGGATGTTACATGTGTTTGGCTTGCTACACAAGAAGGAAACACCACAAAAGCATTAGAAAAGGAATTTGATAATAGGGTTAAATTATAAAAATGAAAAACTTTCCTTAGATAATTACATTTTCTGCCTTTAAAAGGAAAATTGCCAGTAAAGATATCAGAAAAATGCTTTCACTAGAGATAAAAATAATTCAGTGTGAAAGCTTTTGTTAAATTGTTCCATTGGATGTTGATTTCTTGGTTAACAATTGCTGCTTCACTAGTAAACAACCAAAACATCTATGATTCATTTAGATAGATTTTACATTTTTATATTTCAGAAGGATACTCCAAACTATAATGCTTCAAAGCAACAAATTTCATTAAACTATGACTTCAAGAGACACAGCATCATTTACCGAATAAACTCCTCCATTAGAGCTTGCAGGTGAAATACAGTTAGACCGTGAGCCTGGACTGGCTCCATCAGCACCCCCGTCATCTACTCCAAGTGTATCCACAGGAGGGGCATCACCATTTGGTTTCTCCTCGGCATGGACGTCTCCATTAGTATTAGCATACTCCTCAACTTCCTCTTCAGTCAATTGCAAATCCTTTCTCAGGGGTGTTAACGGAACATCTCCTGCAAATACCCATCACAAAGGAAGAGATGTTTGTTTGATCAAAGAGACTCCATCCTACCTGGAATTTAGAGTATAAAATCTCTGGATGTGCTGGAACAACGAAGAAGCAAGGCTGTGCATTCAGGTGAAATCAAGCAAATCTTGAAAAAAAAGTTTAACTATCCTAAGTGTCAAGGAAAGGTTTTAGCTCGTCTTTTCTGCATTGAGACTTGCTTAAAATTTAGGTGCAATGTTTGCTGAAATAGATATTAAGCCAAAGAAGTGCACAAACATTAAAGGCAAAGAAGTGTAACCAAGAAGGATGTTCATAAATGTAAAATATTTCCATGAGTTCCTATGGAAAAAGAGAGAAAGGTGAAAATAGTAGGAAGTAAAGAACTTTCTTTAATAATACCTAACTACATGGAAAAACTTAAGAGTTATTCATATGTCTCATAGTATCTCATTCATTTTTATGACTGATAAAAAAAATACTGCATTCAGTAATGCATTCCACTGTCCTAAGATTTATCAGTAATTCCTAAGCTCAAGGAAATAATGTCTTACTCCAAAAAGTATACCACTAGAGTCCAATTTTAAGGTTATTGTGTACATACTGATTCTAGTGCTACCTAATTATTTCCTTATAAAGCAAAGAAAAATCTTAAAGTGAATATTTCATGCAATTTTCATATGCATTCTGAATGTAAAATACTTCATTATAAATACTTGGCAAGCATGAAAAAGACAGGAAAGAAATGGAAGGATTTATTTCTGTGTAAGGTTAGAATTTGTGAGGTTAGTAGTATATCTGTTATATCTCCAAAATATTCCAAGGCATACTTCATACTGCTAGGTTCACATGTTATTCTACATACAATTGTCTTACAAAGTAAATTTACAGAGCCTATTTATATACTCATGCACATATTAACAAATAAAAATGAGTTTTTTCTGTCCTCGCTAGTTCTTGGAGCATTGAAATTAGAAGTAATGATTTTTCAAATAAAAGGGCAAAGCATTAAAACTAGCAGATCATGGTTAATATTCCCATATTACTTTGCAAGAAGTTATGAATAAAAATAATATCGTAGTCCACCCAATATTTCCCTGA
The DNA here is from genome assembly GCA_036926305.1 of Uropetala carovei. Taxonomy (NCBI): domain Eukaryota; kingdom Metazoa; phylum Arthropoda; class Insecta; order Odonata; family Petaluridae; genus Uropetala; species Uropetala carovei. Next base: position 23,264,998 of record JAXCHB010000045.1, on the reverse strand, counting down.
GTGGATTTCTATGCTTTTTAAACTTTTAAGTCAATAAATGTGTTTAATTCATAGATACCTACATTATATTTTATCAGTTTTACCTTATTCATTCTTTTACTTTTTCTTCAGTGGCATATCTTTCCAATTTTAAAACATCGTTTTATGTAAAAACTTTAGTTATGCAAGTTCATCACAAGTTATTTTGAGCTGGAAGATTGTTGAAATAATATTCATCAAAAGTGTTCATTCAACTATTATAGTTTGTGAACTATTTTAATGAGGTTTAAAAAAAAAACGAAGATGATGTTGGATTTCAGCGTCTAAATAAAAATCTGTGACTATGCAAAATGCAAGGATATTTTATGCTTGCAATGGCTCTGCAGAATATGTACAAAAGAAAGAGTGGAAGTTGATATTCGGCTGAAATTGATGTCTTCCCAGATCATCAGCGACTGACCTGGCTCCTCAGATTGATGACCACTGTCGAGGGATGGATTTGTAGTGACGATGACTGCCATACCATCTCTTTCTGCCCTCTCTGCCTTTGATGAAGTTTCTAGTTTTAAGGAAAGAGGCCAACTGACTCTTAAGAAAATATCTGGGATTCATTAAGCTTTTGATGCTTGAGTAAAAGAGAATATCAGTAATATGTTTAAGGATAGGACATTTTTCAAAGGTAAAAATGCTGATTTTCTTTAAGTTAAAAATTTTAGGATTAAGTTAAATACATATTATGTCCTATTGTCTAATGATTCATCAGCAATTTACCATGAAACTTGCTGAAGTACCTATTCATTCTAATTTCTGACGTTGCTTATACTTTTAGTTTATAAAAATGTACTACTATAAATTATGTTATTATCTCAAAAGCTATTAATATTAAGTTTTGAAACCATATGCCATATAAAATAATGATCTAAAAAACGTGATAATAATACTATGCTTCCCAAACTTTTTGTAATCATACTTATGGTATGATTGATTTCATTTATAGCAAGTTCCCGGAAAATGAAATTTTGAGACTATAATACACAGCTGAAATTGAGTATGGAGTGATTTAATTTAGAGTGAGCTATTTTTATGCATTGTTTATTTTATGTGCTACTCTGCTCAGTGCTGTTGCTAGAGAGCAGCAAAGGTGGCATTTGCTAAAGGTGTCGCTTGCAAAAGGTATCGAATGTTCCCATAAAAATGTCAAAAGTTTATTTTCCCACAAATAAGTTTTCACTTAATACTCAAATGTTAAAGTCATTTTTAATAAAAATTCTATTATTTTTATTGAAATGCAGTATACTAGATAATTAAGGCGTCTCTTAAAATTTTGCCACAGGTGCTAATCTTCCAAGTACATCTCTCACTCTGCTTACAGTTTTGTAGCATAATATTTTGTACATGGCACCTCCAAAAGTTTGAAAAGCACTGGAACAATCTAAGACTTATTGAGTAAAAATATTATAATTCGATTTTAATGGAAAAACAACACATTATATGCCTAAGAATATCCTGATTTTATTATTAATACTTTTAAAAATTATATATTTCCAACTATTTGTAAATTAAATCCTTCACTAAAACCATTTTCACATCATATATACCATCACATAACAGTAAGACATTTATCTAGTATTCACTAGCATAACTACAAATTATGAATTTAAATTTGAAGATAGTGATTTCATCACAGCATACCTATGAAGAATTACCCCATATTCTAAATGAAAGCTACATTTATCTTATCTTTAAATAATATACAATAAGAGGTAAACACAAACAGAGGCTCAAATATTCCTACTAATTAAGTCAAAGAGATTTTTTATCGATTTGAAAATTTCACTCTCATGATAGAACAATAAACAGCATTTTCTTAAAATGGGCAAGCTGAAGAAATTTTTTGACATAGAACATGAATGTATTCATGATAAATTACCTCCTTCATTAGACTGAGGTGCACCCTCAGCCATACCGCTGGTTCCTGCTTCGTCAGATGCTTCCATTTCTCCAACTCCATCTTCTTCCAGTCCTTCATCAGATGAAATTGTTTTTCGAGCCTATGAAAATATTTTGAGAGATTAAAAATGTGGTACAAAAGATAAAATGAAATTGAAAATGATAAATTATTATTGAAGCCAACAAAAATGTATCTGATTTGAATCTAAGTAACTATAGAACTAACACAGCTTGTAATTTTTTTCAACAAAAAGGAGGAATTTCATGTGTGACTGCATATAAAGTTATTATACGATAACTAGCACACACAAAAATCGCAAGCTGACTTTTAATATAAATAACACTGCTGGAAATAAACTTAATTGTTCAATCGATTGGTGGAATATTGATTTAAAAGATAATTTTAGTGTTTTTCTTTGGTTAACTTACCCCATTCACTAAATGGCCATCTACATCCATGTCTGGATTCTCCAATGAATTTGGAGGAACTTTTACATGATGCTCCTCAGACTGAATATCATCTTCCTTTCCTTCCTCATCATCACCATCTTCAATGGGATTGTCATCTGATGTAATGCTAACAGCATCCTCAAATACCTATTGCACACACACAAGTTAAATTAATATTAAAATTACCGTATATCTTTGAGTATAAGGCGATTCGAGTATCAGTCGAAGTGTACTTTTTAACCCAAAAAAGCATCTTAAAATCCAAGACTCGAGTATAAGTCAAAGCAAAGAAAACGAAAACACGATAATTTTGAAATTTAGAAAAGAATTAATATATATACAGGTGAACCTCTACTTATGAACAATCAAGAAATGAACAATTCGTATTTACGAACATTCCACATACCAATGAATTGAGTCTTGCACTTCATTTATAAACACACCCTCATGCACTTATGAACATCGGTTGCAGTAAGAACATGTAAACTTGTCCACGCTTGTCATTTGCCATTTGTATTCGAAACTCTATGGGTGCATGTTTATATATGTATTGTTTTTTATTACTCCTGAAATATGGAAACAATCATAAACGTAGTGTTTGTGAAAGTGCTACGAGTGGTAAAAAATGTCGAGTGCTTTTGATGGAAACTAAAATGGACATAATACACAGATCAGAAAAAGGGGAGTCGCTTGCTTCGATTGGTCATGTTTATGATCTCAATCTTTCAACAACTGCAACCATTTTAAAAAAACAGAGGAAAAATTGGTGATCATATTCACAATGCAGGCTCTGTTCAGTCTGTGATTATAAGTAAAAAACGAAATGCCCTCATCGAGGAAATGGAACGGTGTTTAACAATTTGAATTCAGGATCAAAATAAAAAACCAACACTTGAGTATTGAATTGATTCTTCTCTTCAATCCACTCATTTGGGCAAGTTTTTTAAAGATAAAATATAAATTTTAAGTTTCCTTTCAAACTACATAAGTATGGCGATGCTGTATAATTTTATCATTAGCCTTCGCATTTTCTGCTAGTTAGCGGGAATTTTTCATACTAATGCGCTTCAAGTCAGTCAAATGTTGTTTTTCGCCAGTCATGTTTAATTACTGACCCAGAAAATTGTCCAGCTAGTTTGCAACTCGAATATAAGTCAAAAGGGTATGATCGGCCTAAAAAAGGAAGAAATTTCTTGACTTATACTTGAAGATATACGGTAGTCATACATTGTTCATGAAAACACAGAAATGACATTGATTATTACAATCCCCAGAACAAGTTAGTAAGGTTTAAAAGTTCAGTTTTCTTTATCTAGGACTGTGATTGTAATGCATGGAAACTACATCCATAAAACATTGTAACTTACTTCAATTTTTTTCTGAAAAAGGCTAATATGAGACAAATTTTCCAATACATATAAGCACAGACCAGGTATTCCTAACAGAGTACTGGTGAGTACAGCTGTGCCAGTGCTGATGATAGGTCAAATAATTTTATTGAGCACCAGGAATTCTCTTTTAGACTCCACTATCAGCGAATTGCGTCTATTTCCTTGCAACAGAAATGTGCACCCCAACTTTTATAATCATTGGAGTCAAAATTTATCAATATCTTTGAAGTTGGCCTGTTTATTAATGAATTTCCAAAATTTTCTTGTTAAATATTCTTGAAAATACTTGGTACTTGTCATGATGGAAAAGTTAAATTAAACAGAGTACCAGAATAAATATTAAAATACTACTAAGAAAGAACTTTGAAACCTGGACTGGACTGTAACTGGGAATCAACATGGGCCTTCCACTTGTCAGGCATATACATATTCTACCAATGAACAGCTTAATTCTTATGTTTCAGAATGTGATGTTTTCTTAGGAGGATGTTGAGTTTCTTTGGTGCGTTTGAAGTCAGGAGAAATATTATTTGGTTGAACTCCTGGAGGACATCAACTGGGGAAGGTATATACTAGCTTGGCTAGCATGTCTCAAACCAAGAAGACATTCACATTCTGAAACAGGAGAGTTAATATATCATGATAGTTCAATGATAGAATATCTACTGCAAAAGTGAAAGATCCAGTCATGGAAGAAAATTTCTTCTGGGTTCAAATTTCTCACATATTCCAACTTATTCCAATCACACAAGGATCTTATGATCCAATCTTCCCATCAAAATACTAAGTTTAAAAAATACATGCAATGCTGTAAAATAAGGAGAGGTGGATGGGGATTTTTTGGGGTTCATGGGTGATGTTTTTTAGGTACCATCAACATCGACAAAATCAGACTAAAAATAAGAGGAAATTTTTTGGATGAAAAATTGGTTCTCCACATAAAGAATATTCCTCATTTGGATGTTTAACACAATTTTTTATTGTTGTGATTTTAATCATTTTTATGAGCTGCAGCCCTGCCAGCCCATTTGTATATCAGCCCCTGAAAAATACACAAAACAAAAATGTTTTCAACTCACATCATTGCTGAGTTCCTGTACTAGAGCAGGTGCTGGTGGCATTTCTGTACCAGACGTCGATTCGGAGGAAAGCTTCGCAAGGTTTGCAGCCATAGCCTCTCGGTCTCGTTGGCGTACAATAGCTTCAACTGCGAGCCACTCTGACATAGTTGTCTCAAAGGCACGTCGAGTGGCACTATCCACTGTTTCACGGTCTGCTGGGGTGCTTCCAAAAGCATAGTGCCCAAGCAAATAGGGCCACACCTTTGATGCATAAAAAGTATAGTTATATATCCAAATAAGTGTATAAAAATGAATATGATAACTTCTGTAGCCATTAAACAAATGTTTACATCAGAACATATTAGCAACAAGAAAGAAATTTCAATTCATTTTAGAAACAAGGATGAGCAAATCACCATTGAGGACTTATGTTCCATTGCAGATATGCTCATATAGCTGTCAAACCATTTTATGGCTATAGGCACAACTAGTGGCAGATTTGGAAATTTGCTGCCCCTAGGCCAAATTATTTTTCCTAGTGTAAAAGATTACACTTATTGACTTACCTCTTTTCTCAGTTCATGAGCAACACCACCATAATAAGTGAGTCTGAAAACTTCAGCACGATTAGATATCTGTCCATCCAATGTCATCTCCTGCCATTTTTCTACAGTTAGGCCAATGGTTGCATCTTCAATAATAGTGCAATGTTTGAAATATGAAAGGAAAGAAGAATACTAATATAGCACATACTACTTTTAAGGCAGAGCAGGAAAATCAAAACTAATTACAATAAATATTTCCTGATAGATGAAACATTTTTATGCTCTTTCATACATACAGAGGGTATCTATCTGTATACATTTTAAAACTTCTCAAAGCATAATTTAAGTAAGTATTTCTTTCTTCGCACATAAAGAAAATTTTTCACAAGGGTTTTTCTACCATACAGTTGATGCAATGAGACTAATTTATTAAAAGAGAGTGAGTCACCATTGCAAAAGATTATAGTAAGTGCAATGACTATTTAAAAAGGAGGAATAAAAAAAGACATCCTTTGAGAACCCTGCTATATCCTGCTGACTGTTCCATTTGTGGCAAGAATGTCATTTCTGATCGAGATATTTGTTGTGATTCATGTCAACATCCTGTCCACATTGCTTGCTCTGGACTTTCCTGTACAGAAGTTCAGAATCTCAAAGCTGCTTCACGATGGATTTTATTCCATTGAGACAAGTGTATTGCCAAGCAAGACAGTCTCAATGAGTTACATGAGTTGGCAGTAAAAACTACATATTTCTCTCCATTTGTCAAAATGCTCAGATTAGCCAACAACATCACCTGATATTGACCTTTTTAATTGCTCTTAAGAGTCATTTTAAAAACAGACATAAGCATCTTTTAACTTAGATTCATAATCCTAATAGGGATGATTTTTTATGTTTTGATAAAATTAATTTTTATATTTACAATTACCGTATTTAATCGATTGTAAGCCGACCTTTTTTTAGCTTTTTGCCGTCTCAGAAATCGTCACTCGGCTTAGAAACGAGAGCAAAAAAAGTAGTCAATGAATTTATGTCCGTAGTTACATTATAATGCGAGATAACACTGAAAAATGATAGGTGGAGGAGGGAGGGCAAATGCTTCGATTCACAAGTAAAATGAAACATTGTGTTAGTTCCTTACGCATACGAGCGCTATCGCTGCGTTCTTTAAGACTTTGCAAGAGAAAAGTGCCGTGTATAGCGGTGTATAAGTCGATCTTTGAAACTTAAAAAAAATTCTAAAACTTAAAGTCGACTTATATGCTGAATATAAAATGTGAAACTTAAATTACAGATGAACAACATCGATATTACAAAGACAGTTGATCTTTCTGTGTAGGTGATCGCCATTTTGAAACATCTGCTCCAGTTTCATGACACTTATTTTAGAAGATTTAAAATAATTAATTTTAATACTGTAATTTTCTGATTATAATACGCACCCATGTTTTCATGAGTAAAATGTGTAAATTGTAATATAACCATGTATAATATGCACCTCGCTTTTTGCAAAAGGCTCACTGTAATTTTTCACTTGGTTATTAGCAGTTCTTGCCTTGCCGTCAAGCAAGATATGTGTGCGAGAGTTTACGATATAAACATGACTTATAAAAGTATTGCCTTGCAAACGTCACATATGGTTCTGATGACATTATATAGAATGAGGATTTCACCGAGGTAAATAGCAAGGATGAAGAGGATGCTCACAGCGACATCATTTACATGGATGATGAACTATTTGAGGACAATGATAAAGAATTCAAAGGCTTTAATGATGACAACGGCTAGAAGTAATTAAATGATTATTATTATTTTTGGTTAATTAATATTTTTGGTAAATTAATATTTTAAAGCAATGTTATCATAATGCAATGACAAGTATGATTTATTATTTAAAATGCATCCGAAAATATCAATTATTGGCTGACTGGAAAAAGTTGTACGCACATGTTACCATGTATAATCATACAGGAAACCACTTTTAAAATCACATTTGAGTGTTTAAAAAGGAAAATCAATATCTTTTACAAAATAATATGTTAAGAATGTCACTGAGAGCATGAAATTAATGTATTAAATAAATAGAAATGTCTTACCTGTTGGTTGACTGTTTGAGACAATGATTTGATTCACAAGGCCTGATAAATGAGTTCGGACAGTGGTAAGGTGACGGCAATACGCCAACCATCCATAAAAGCCTCGAGAGATGATTTGCCGTTTCATAGTGGCACACAGGAGCTGAATGGATTCACTAAAAAATGTCATTTTTAATGTAGCGACAAAAGTTTGAAATAAAAACTACTGATATCATCAATTTGTTTTATTAACGCTTGCATGATTACATCTATCAATAAAACTAAGAAGGCAATTCAGAGTTATTATATTGCTACAATTATTGAATATGTAAAAATGCAGGATATCTTACCCAGGAGTGGTTTTTGAAAGGCTGCGACTTAAATTTTTGGGAGAGTCCTCTACATTCTGTTGTGGTGCTGTGATTGCTGCTTCTGAGCCATTTGTCGGCTCCAAGCTAAGAGATTTTGAAGATGAAGTTGACGAACCAGTTGAAGATGATATCCTTGGTATGCGAGTCTCATTAGTCCCTCGATTCCATCGACTCCAAGTGTGGGAGGAAGAAATTGTCGGATTGAGTAGTTCTCCACCTATGCCCAAGAGAGAAGTTTGTACATCATTAGAGCTTAACTCTGATGATTTCTAAAGTTCAATCAGCTGGATACCTTTGTTTCACAAAAATATATAAATAAAACCATGCAATACCAAAATACAATTTATGAGCATAAAACAAACATTTTCCAATGCAATAAGGTTAGTTATATAAGCAATCGTCAATCTGACCACATATGAAAAATAAGAGCTACATATATCCACTGTTACCAATGAGAATTAAAATTGTGCATGCAAAAATTTCTGACAATAAAGCAACCATAACCAAGATAAGAGATGAGTAGTAAAAAGATTTAAGATGTCCAATAAGAATCACTACTGGTAATGTTCTATTTGGGTGTCTCAGAAGTTAATGTGCATGCATGTGACAAAATGCATGAAAAAGATTTAACTTGAATAACAGTAAATATCAACTTACATATATCTTCATGCCTCATCTTGTTTACAATTCTAAAAACATAATCAGTTGATTCCTCATCACCATCTTCATTCTCTCCATCTTTCTTTTCCTCACTCTTGAGGGACGGCAGAACTCTGCCTCTCCTCCTCAATTTAGGGAATACCTTACCTGCAGCCAGAAATAATTCTACTCTTAAAATAATTAATTATTTCTATCACCAGTGGTATGTCATGTGCAATCAATAGCAGCATTGTGATGACCATGATATAAGATTAATAAAAACTGAAAAATGAACAACTGCTAGAAACTCTTGCAAAATAAAGATGATATTTATTTTAGCAGCATTTCTATTAGCAGACACTGATGGTGCAAGAGAGATAGACAGGTCTACGTTTCATTTTTCTTTGTTAATGTTTTGGGTTTTGTACAAAATCTTTTTATGGCATTGCATCATTCATTTTTATTGCATGAGGAGTATTAAAAAATTCACTGTATCAATCATAATGCTTGAATAAATACTCTCATATTATGCTCGCTGAAAATATATTTTGAATCCATGGCAGTAGCTGAACATAGAAAACAAATGACTTTCAATGAAAATTACTGCTTGGTTTTTCCTATGAGCACATTTAGGACAATATTTAAACAAGGTGATGGTAATAAAAAAAAACACCAGATACCTAAATCCTCTCTTGTGTATGAGTGCAAGATGAAATGACAAGTTTTCAATCAAAAGCAATTTGAAATGATCATTTAACTAATATAGCTCACCCTTTCCTCGTTGGGACCACAGAGGGGGATCTAGCTGCCCGTGGGGAAGAAGTCCAGTCTCCAAACAAGAAAGGAATGCGAGGAGATGACCGCCTTTGGGAAAGTGTATCGGTGGATGCTGCACACCGTCTTGCCCAACAAGCACCACTGTACCTCCAGAATCAGCTTCGTTGTATGAAGAGTAAAATCATTAAATAAACAAGTGTGATCTTAATAGGTGAAGTTTGAGAAAAATTTTATTGTAAGATATCGTTCCTTCCCTGGAAATTATTTTTGTGTATATTACTTTCATAACATAATCATCAGTTTTCGCCGAGATGATAAATTTTCATGAACTTAAGAAAAATATATAATATAACCCAATTGTGTGCCTGTATTCAAATAAAAGTAAATGCTATATTTTTAATGAAATTATGTCTTCAAATAAATAACCGAATAATTAGATATGACTCCTATTTCCAATTCATCATTATTAAGAAAAACTTTTAAAACAAACTATCAAAGAAATTGACAGTGTTTTTTCAGATATCTTTAAAAGAGTTTATATATTAGTTACCTTGCTGATGGCAGTGAACATAAACAATTTCATCCACATTCACATTCATAGCATAGTCCCAGTACAGACTGAAAAAGAATTAACACCTATTAAAATTCCGCACAGGGAAAAAATATCAGTCATAGCATAAACATGTTAGTTTGAGACAACTGGATCACGATAATAGATAGATTTCAATTAATTTTGCTAACCTCTTGTCCTGCTGTGGTTCATTTTCAGTATAACCATTCATCAATTGGTTAGGAGTCCACTTGATTGTCAATAGTTGGGCTGTCTGATGAAGTGACAGATATCCTGGCATTGGTTCTGTGAGATCTTTCTGTATTTGCATTCAACAGAAACATTTCATGAGGTATTTAAATTACGTCATCCATGATTAACCCTAATTAGTCAAGTTTATGCTTGAATTAACCTTATCACATGCAGAATGTGGTAAAGCTTAGTTCACTCACCCCTCCTCCATGGATTGCCTAATAATGCATATCTGATATTTTATCACATTTTTTCATGCCATATTTGGTCACTTGCAATTACATTTAATGAACATTTGAGTTTCTTCACTATCATTCAATGTGCTATTTTATTTACATTAAAAATTTTACTCTAATCATATGCATAATAAAATTGTAACTAAATCTAACCAGATATTATATTTTAAACTGGGGTCGGCAACCTATGGCACATGTGCCAAAAGGTGGCACGCAAAGAGATTTTAAGTGGAATGATATTTCAGAGAATAATTCTGAAAAGAATGTATTTTAAAAAAGAATTTCACGTTTATTTCAATTTTATATTGTATTTTAATGATACTGCATTATATTCAGGATTCTTTATAATATAAAAAATGCTTTTGTAATCGTTACAGACAAAATGAATTTAAGGGTGGCATGTGCAGAGGGTCACGGATTATGAATATTGATAAAGAGTGGCATCCAACAGAAAAACGTTGCCGACCCCTGATTTAAGCAATAATATTTCATGCAGTATTTTCTGACATAATTGCCTAAAACATTTCACTTACCGGCAATACGAGGACATTATTTTTTCCATAGAGAAGTGTGGCTTTACTATTTTGGTGCAGAGATTCGACATATTCCTTGGCAGATGCTGGTATTGCAGGGCGGCAGTGAGCATGGTGAGAAGCTTGAATATGCTGGGAATGTGTTACCGAGCTCCCTTGAGATGACTGGCTGCTTAAGACGCTAGTCCCACTACCTGCTGCTGAAGAGCTACTTGTTTCCTCTGCGCTATTAACTGTCTGAAGACTGCGTCGGAACTAGAAAATAAATGAAAATCAAAAAGACTTTGATGATTCCATATGCAAAAAGAGGAAGGAATAGAAACAAGCAGTTAACATGGCCACCCATTCAGAAAGAAGGAATGGCATATGAATAGTACAGAAAAGAGAGATGAAGGAAGCTCATATCTAACAATGGGCCACTGAATAACACCGATTATAGGTGAGCTGAATGGAACATTCAACCAGTTTCTTCTTTACATTATTTAAACTTGAAAATTATACAGCCAAGGTGTTTACCAATGCATGAATTACTTGTCAAGTTATTTTGGTTGAACTAGGGAGGTAATATTTGCTAGAACATTGATTCTAAATGGTATATGTGTGTGTGTATATGCATAGAAAATTTTTACCAAAAAATTCATTATCATATACTACCAGAAATTACCATTTCTATTCCCAAAAATGTATTAATTGAAAAAAGATTGAGAAATGTATAAAAAATGGAGTGCAAAAATCAAGCTCCAGGGAAACATTTTTGAGTGGTTCTGAGTCATGACCGATGGAAAGCCCTATCATCAATAGATAACTCTGGTAACCATTACTGACGTTTTATTTCTTTCGGCTTGTAATTGATCCAGAAAACTCTATTCTGTCATTATTTCTCCAAAAAATCTGATGTGGCCAACACATGACTTTCTCCATATTTGGGGAACAGGTAGTCCTCGGTTAACGTGCTTTCAGTTAACGCGTTTTCGTTTTAACTCGATTTTTCAATTAGGGACAATTTTTGTACAACGCACCATTTTTTTGCTATAACACATTTCGCTGAAGCTCACTAATAGGTGCTGCATGCTGGGTATGAAACCATCCGCGTCGTCTCCCAGCCAATCTTGATATTGTTGCCGTACCTTTCAGTTGTAGTCTCGTTGCTCTTTTGAAATAATTTTTTGTTAATTGATTTAACTCTTCAATAATACGATCATTAGAGGTAAACGATTTAATAGTGATGCCACTTCATCTGTGGCTATACTTAAGAGAAAAGCAATACCTTTAAGTGTAAAATTAGAAGTTGTTGAACGCTATGAACGTGGTGAAAAAGCAGTAGACATAGGAAAAGCACTCACTGTCAGACTTACAGAATCGACGCTTAGAACGATCATTCCAAAAATAGTTTAAACGTGTTCTAGGGACCTCAAAACATGTATTTCCGTTGAAATCTTGAAGTCGATTTTTTTCATGAAAACAATACTTTCCCATTACTACGTATGGAGAAAGCAAAAAGGATTCTTTTTATTTCGCACATTGTTTTAAGAGTATATACATGAGGAATAAACAAATCGAAAAGCACTGCAATGGAAGACTGCCTAAAATATGCTCACATTGAGTGCAGGCCTTCGTGAAAGCGGTGGAGTGCCAGTGGGGGTCACGCCAGCAGCTCCAGTCATTGAGGTGCCAGTTGAGATCCTGTGCCTTTGGACCAATTCATCTGCTGGTGGGTCGGTCCAGAAATGATCCTGTGTCTTTGTCTTTGAGTAGTCTAGGGCACAAGGACCAACTATGCAAGGATATTAAAAGGTTTTATTTTCATAAGTTATATATATAATCTTTGAAAAAATTTACAATAGAATGATCGTGGAAAATTAAAAGACATTTTTAATCAATAAGAAAAATATAAGAATGACATAAAAATCAACTATACTAATTTTAGTTTTGGCATAAGTAATCAAATAATTTTATGTACATTTAATGCCTGTGCTAACTTGCCTAATAATGAACTTAGTATGGATCCGTAGTCGGGATCTGACACCAGGGCATCCTTTTCGTAATATTTGCTGGAATGGAAAACAACATCATATTACACACATTAAACATGAAAAGTTGAAGCATTATGAAAATAATCAAATTTATATTATATAGAACTGGGTTTCAAAGACATATATTATGTTTTGAGTTCTGCACTGAAAATTAAAACCATTCTTTTGACAATTTGAAATATTATGTTTGGATAGCAGAAAAAAACACCGTAAAAACCTATGTATAGGATGCACTTTTTTCCAAATTTTCGAGGCTAAAAAAATAGGGTATATTTTACGTATACATAGGTACATAATATTTGACATTTTTTTCTCTACGAAATTTGCACCAAAAAATGATTAAACAGCTGAAAACTTATATTTAATAACCATCAAAGTTTTTATATTAAAATTTTTAATATGAAAACAGATGCCACTTTTACAAACAAAAATTGTATATCCAAGAAATTTCCAGTCATTAGCCAATTCATTCTTGTACATGGGTACTAAACATTTTTCATTCTTTCTGTATGGAGTCTTCAAAGAAAATGAAACACCTGATAACTAAAATTTAAAAATCATGCAAGCATGTCCATTAAAAATACTTCAAGCAACAAAACAAATCTAACTTTTACAATTACAATTTACAATTTTCCTAAAATCCAAGAAATTAGCCATCAGCTAAGTCATCTTCGGTAATATGGAACTGGCCGTTAACTTCATCTGCTTCTAAAGTTTTAGTTTTGTCTGATTTTAATCCTGCAAACATTGTAGCACTATTGTCATCATCTTCCCATTATATGTTGTCTTCAGTTCCATCCAAAGCATTACTTATCCAACATTTTTTGAATCCCTTAATTATTGTTTCTGAGGGGAGGTCATTCCATGCTTCCATGATTCACTGACAGATCGTAGTGATATCTACTTTACGAATAAGTCCCCCTTTGGTGAATGTGTATGTGCCATTCACCATCCAATTGGCCCACTTCTTCTTCATTGCCCATTTAAATGGCTTGTTAACAACAATGGCTATAGGCTGCAGGATCGCCATCATTCTCCCTGGGATAATCACCAAATCTGTCTTCATTTCAAGAAGCTTCCTTTTTACTTCGGGACCTGCGTGGCATCAGAATGCATCTAAGACCACCTTCTTTTCCAAACAGACTCGATCCAGTCACTGGTGATGTTTTCATCAAACCAACCTTTTTGTTGCACTCAAGACTATGATGCCATGCGCAAATTCGCCTTTCGGCATTGCTTTTCTTTTAAAAATGACACGCAGAGGCAGTTTCATCCCATCAGCTATACAGACATTTTATTCTCACTGCAAGTTTCACAGGCGATTGTAGAAATTTTTACTGATTGTGAGTTTTTAATTTCAATTAGGTAGGAGTCATGAAAATTTGCTGCATTTTATTCTCTTCTACATTGCCAGAGTGTTTTACTACATCCTTTAGTATGTAGTTTCAACATCGGTGTTACCATGCATATTGAAATACGAAGGATGTACATTTTTTAAATCTTGTATTAAAAATCATTAGGTAAATTCACTCATCAGTTATTAACAAGTAAAAAGTATATTCGATGAAAATCATCCAATAGAATGAATACAAATGTTTCACAGCGACTTACTGAATATTGCCTGAATTTTAAGAAAACCATTCCTGCATCCTATACACAGGGACAGAAAATTCTCAGAATTTGATGCCGAAAACCTCCCTGCATCCTATAAAGAGGGTTTTTACGGTAATAGGAATCCTCCAGTTGTTAATTAAAGACAGATTAGATAAGTGTTTTGCTCAAACTTGAAAATGCAGTGAAAAGTTATGAGCATACAAATAGGACAAGAACATGTGAGAATGATAACTTGGAAGAAGGAGATAAAACTAAAAAGGAATGTGGACTGGTATATGTCGGTCACTTAATAAGGGGAGTGGAAAAAAAGGATGCCAATAAATTCAAACAGCATCAAGAAAATTCATGAAAAAGTGAGAGCTTGGAAATTGTTATTCATCGTTTATAGACAACTCTTGCCAGATTTATGAAATAAAAGATGCCACATAAATGTTATGAATCTGTACCACATAAAAAATTATTTCTCTCATTAATACCAGTGATTTGGCCAATTATATCTGTATTGCCATATCACCAACTTAAGTATCGTGATTTACCCTATTTTATAAATATTAGAGTAATAGAAAAAATCTGATGTGGCCAACACATGACTTTCTCCATATCTGGGGTTTAGATATTTAAATTATTATGAACAGCATTATAAGGCAAAATTATTATTTCGTATCGTGAAAGAATACAGTTGCTCTTATTGCCGTAAATTAGGTATATTTTGAATATGTTTACAGAATTCACTACTACATGGTGGTGGCGCTGTATAGTGGAAATTAAGAAAAAGCAAAATATCTCCGAAATGGATGGATCTACGAAAATTTGTTTCAAACATAACTTGGAAGAAATATTATTCTCTACAAATTTGGTCGTCACGAAGATTACCAATAATGACGATTTAAGGAGATATTTGACGGAAACCGAAAAAACTGATTATTTATAAATAATTCCTAAACAATAACTGCTATGGAAAATTGTTTCAAATGAAAGTTGTAGGAAATTACATTCTCTATTACCTTTGCATAGAATTGTATATACAATAATGATGTTTTAATGGAGATATTTTGCCAAAACCGAATCGGGTTTCGAATAAACCTCGACTTGCGGTTAACCGGTATTGTTCAAAAACTAATCAGCTCTTCATGCTCATACTAAAGTGTTATATATGAAATTTGGTAACGATATGGCAAGTATTTTTCGAGTTAGAGCGCCCACAATCACATACAAACATACATACACACAGACATCATTCCGAAAATAGTCTAAACGTGTTCTATGGACCTCAAAACATGTATTTCCGTTGAAATCTCGAAGTCGATTTTTTTCATGAAAACAATACTTTATACTATGTATCTGGAGAAAGTAAAAACGATGGTAAAAACTGAAACGCTCGGTAAAAAATTAAGAAGGAAATTGTTTTTAAAGCTGCACATATCAGATGAATTTTTGTGAAAATTATTTTTCGTATCTACTGAATTTTGACAGTCGCACTAATTCTTGCTCACTTATATGTCAAATAGGAATTTTATTTTTACGTAATAAAAAGAGGATCTAAATGGCAAACTCCAATCAAAGCCGGAGAACCATGGGCGAAAAATTGGAGAAAATATCCAGCCGATAAAAATTGACAACTGCGTAGAAAAATTTCACACCCGGAACCCAGCCATATTAAAACCCGGGACGAATTTAAAAGTAAAATTTGTTTACGAAGAGATCCCGTAGAATCCAAGACTACGCTCTTGCACCTCACCTGCTGTTCTGGACCAAGTAGTCGATTATCCTGGCGAGCTGTTTCTCGAAGAGCGCGAGGCGGATCCAGAGGTAGCGGGGCGCTGCGTTCGCGGCGTTTGCGGCCGAGGATATGCCTCCTGGGACGGTCGAAGACGAAGACAGGCTCGGGACAGAGGTCGAAGTGGAGGTCGAGGAGTTTTTCTTCTGGAGCGGAGGTTTGGGAAGGCGGTTGGTGCTGTCGCCGCTGGAGGATGATCGCCTGTGGACGGCGTCGGGGAGTATAAATGGAGATATATAGGCGGGAAAGAAAAATGCGCGCGTGTTTGTATCACTACACCGGATTAATTGCGAGAACGTGTTGGTCGAGGGTGAGTGCTGGCAGTTTGCCGGGTTTTCTTGGCAAACATTTAGTGTCCCTTTCATCGACCATACAAATAAAAAAAAACCCTCGAGGAGTTTATGTAAAACTATTGGCGAAGCACGCAATTTTCTAGGGTTTCCTCTCGTACGGCGGAATTTAAAAAAAATCGATTTCACAAATTCGAAAATTTATGAACGCGTAAATGATAATGACGCCAATTAATAACTAGCGACGGATCAAAACGGATAAGATATATTTATTCTCAATTGTTAATGATATGCAATAGATATATATGCTCCAAATCAACACTCGAACGACTATAAGCAGTGCATAATAAAACAACTTTTATTGAAAGAATGCGAAGATAAACTTTTGTGGGAGAATTTTATTTGACCTGTCCATGTAATTGTCAGTAAAACGTTATGTCTGATCAGCCATCACTGGTTAAAGTACAAGAATAATAAACCCGACAGCGAGTTTAAGAGGCTATTACAACATGTTTTTAGTTAAGTTAACACGGTGAAAAACATTTTTTTGAAACCCACCTTCAGCAAATAGCAAATATCTTCTTATAACATTAAAATTCTAATCGCACGTACCTGAAGCATTACAACTGCATATTTCTCGAGAACCGTTCGTCGTAAAGATATATGCGGTAAACGGCGTTTTTTTTCCTACTAGTTATTATGTCCCTGGAAAAATATTTTCGTTTGCTAGTGTCCCGGGTTCCAATCCAGGAGACAATTATATTTTCGCATAAGTTTACACGGGATTTTCGATTTTTCAGAGTGCAAGGTTTTTTACCTTCATTCATCAAAATACGTAAATATGGACCGATTTTCTTTGTTTTTATTTCTTCGACGTGTAAAACTCTATACTACCTTATTCTTGCGATGTTTACATGTTACATGGTCGAAGTTTTCAGAAATACACAATTGTTTTCGAAATATTGTGGATTTTTCGTACTCTTGAAGGCGATCATCATTGCTGCCTCCGATTCAATTAATTCCAATTAAACCTTCAATATAGAGCGTTATTCGCTTCGAACTTTTGTTTAATCATTGAAATTAATGATGCATAGCAAAGTCCATATTTAAGGATAATTATTGTGTTAAATGCGTATGGGAAGCGTTTATAACGATTTAATCATTGCATTTCATCGTCTGAATGCTGGAAACTTACCTTTTTGTAAGTAAAACCTTTATAAATCTGTAATGCTTAGTAACGCAAATAGGCTCACGCATAAATTTTAAATTAAATGAGAATAGGGACGTACGCTATTTAAAAAATCATACTGAGAGTTACATGGTTATCCTCTCTTCGTAGATAATCTAAATAAACGGTTGCATTCTTTGTTATTTATAAAAAAGAAAGGACATTTCAATAATAAGATACAAAGAAAATTGTAAACATAAAAGTTCGTGATCAATTACTGTGTGGCATTAATTTCCTCTCTAATATCACTTTTAAAATGCAGATTTCTGACTGACTTCGCAAAAATTTTATTTTACACCACTCTCAACAAACTACAGCTACCTTCACGTATTTTATCAATTTTTTCTTTTTTTTAATTACGGACAATTTATAAAAGTTTGTAAGTTTTTTTTGCCGATTCTTTCTGACAATTCTAATTGAATTTATCTTTAATAAAATAAATGTTTTACCACACATAAATTATCATCTTTCTACTATATTAATTTGCTATTCATGAAGCCGTGTTAAAAATGCGAATAACTAGATAAAGAATCGAGATAGAAACCCTAAATTTAGTAAGAATGCTCGACTCATATATTGTAAGGCGACGACGAAAAAAATCTCGGATAAAGTACTGGGTTCGACTACAAATTAGGCATTCCTATTTCCCATAAGGTAGGAGGGAGGTAAGGAGTGGGAGGGTGAGAGAGAGAGAAGAATAGAAAGAGGGTGAGAAAGGGAGGAGGAGAGAAGCAATTATTTAACTAAAGAGAAGTAGCCGCGCGGAGCGTGGCACGGAGTTCGGCGCCGGAGGCGCCAGGAGCGGAGCCCCTAGTAAAATGTTGGAAATTTAACTTATATGCGCGTGTGCATAGTACTGACCACAAATGTGAAGTTTGAGAAGGAGAAAAATTCTGAACTTGACCGGGACTCGAACCCGAATCTCCCACTTGCCAGGTAGGTGCTACCCGGCAAGTGGGAGACCCGGGTTCGAGTCTCGGTCAAGTTCAGAATTTTTCTCCTTCCCAAACTTCACATTTGTGAACAGTTCTCGTCCAGATTTATTCAATTCAGGGAATTTGAAGACAATGCAAAATTCATAAAATATCCTGATACCTAGTTATTTTGGAAAATTTGAGATTAGAAATATTTGATTGGATGGACTTAAATGACTTTGAATTGCAGCTAGTTGAGTTCCAATCCAGCACAATTTAGAAGCAAAAGTATATTGACTTAATATCAGAATTAGAAACAGTTGAACGGGATCGGTTAACAGGAGTAATGAATAAGAGTGCTGACAGTGAGGTTCTGAAAGTGTGGAATACTATTCCGGAAACGTTTGACACGCTGAAAATAATTTCTAAAGCGATTTTGACAATTTTTTCATCAACTTACTCGTGTGTATCTTTGTTTTCTGCTTTAAACGCCATAAAGGCAGACAAGAAGAACAGAATGACTGAGGATATTAGTGCTGCTTGTGTAGCATCGAAATGTACAAACTAGACACCTGATATACAAGAATTATCTTCCACAGTACAGCGGCAGAAATCCCACCAATTACAGGTAAAATGAATTTTATTTTTTATTGGTATTTGTATCATTGTATTTAATTTTCATTGCATGATAAACGAATAAGTAACCTTAACAGGCATAAATAATATTTTAAAGTTTTTTGTAATGTTGGCAGCATAGGTGTGGCCAAACATTGAATAATAGGGGGAGGCATAGATGTTCGGACGGGGCGGGAGGGGGACAAGTGATTTAGGGGGCGCTTTTTTAATTCAATGAGGCCATGTGTTTTTTCCGAGCTTTCAAATGCGTTTTTTCGTGGTGTTGCAGTAACTATCAGCCCCGCCGTGTGATTTTCAGCCGCAATAAAAAAATCGGTCCGATATACATCGCACAGACTTGCGTATGCGGGGATGGGCGGGTTTTCAAGCTCGATTTATTTTAATGTCGCTGGACACGAAGTAGTTGTTTTAGACATAGGGCTAGTGCAGTATGATAGGTGATGCCTAGCTCTATCACTGTATGAAATTTGATCAAAATTGTTAATGCTATTTTTGAGAAAATCTAAATGTTGTTAAAATCACAGTATATTAGACACCATTTGTTTGTATGCAATATTTATACGCCCCCTCCCGGTAGCCACGCTTATGGTTGGCACGCGAGCTAGAAAATGATATCTTATTCCTGTGGCGACCTCAGAAAGGTTCGCCAGGTATAATATTAAAATTCTAACCGTAGGTACGTACGTGAAGCATTAGAGCGGCATATTTCTCGAGAACCGTTCGAACGCG
Organism: Uropetala carovei; assembly: GCA_036926305.1. Classification (NCBI taxonomy): domain Eukaryota; kingdom Metazoa; phylum Arthropoda; class Insecta; order Odonata; family Petaluridae; genus Uropetala; species Uropetala carovei. The sequence continues at coordinate 23,244,965 of JAXCHB010000045.1, read as the reverse complement.
TTCGTCGTAAAGATGTGCGGTAAACGGCGTTTTGTTTCTACACGCCATAAGGTCTCTGGAAAAATATTTTCGCTTGATAAAGTGTCCCGGGTTCGAATCCAGGAGACAATTATATTTTCCCATAAATTTACACGGGATTTTCGATTTTTCAGAGTGCAAGGTTTTTTTCCTTCACTCATCAAAATACGTAAATATGGACCAATTTTCTTCTTTTTTGCTATATTTGATGGATAAAACTCTACAAACTCTTGCAACGATTACATGTTACACGGTCGAAGCTTTCAGAAATACGGTATTGTTTTCGAATTTTGTGGATTTTTCGTACTCTTTCAAGGCGATCATCATTGTTGCCTCCGGTACAATTAATGCCAATTAAATCTTCAAATAGACGAAATAAAAGCGTTATTCGCTTCGAACTGTTGTTTAAGTATCGAAATTAATGAAGCATAGCAACGTAAATATTTAAGGATAATTATTCTGTTGACTGCGTATGGGAATCGCTTCTAAGGATTTAATCAAGGCATTTCATCGTTTGAATGCTGAAATCTTACTTTTTTATATGTAAAAACCACTATATTATACATTTGTAATGCTTATTAACGCAAATAGGCTCATGCACAAATTAAAAATTAGATGATAATAGGTACGCACGTTATTTTCTGAGATATTGAAAGTGACATGGTTATCTTATCTTCGTAGATAATCTAAATGTCAAAGAACGTTAGGCGACGGGCTACGTTTATTCCGTAGCAGTGTGAAAACATGTTTTACATTATGAACCTAGGACTTGCCGAACTTACTTGTCGCAATTGCGGCAACAGGAAACTAGTATTATTTTAAACTTCAAATAACACTTCTCGTTATGTTGTTTTTAAAAATAATTAGCAGTTGTTGTGCTTGCTTGTCAGTCGAGACAAGTATAACTCCGATAAAAGCTTTAAAATTTATTAAGGTAATTAGCACAGTTAACATACTAAGTGGTCGACTTTAACCTTATTAATGGTATTGAATTATTTTTCTCTTCTAGGTTTTTTTGCGGGGTAGTGAATCGATGGAATGCTGTTTCGGCACTCAATCTCGGTTGGCAAAGCATTAGTCAGAACCAGAGGCGTACCTTGGCTATATGGCGCCTATGGCAAAATTTTAGGAAATGTAGGTTATGTAGGATTTCATTTTTCTGCTTTTTAATAAAGAACAATAGCGTTTTTATTACAAATAAATCAAAGTTTCAGTATTAAAATAATACTTATTTATGAGAAAATTAACTTTGTGCACCTTTTTCGGGAACCTTTGGCGCCTTTTGCAAGTGGCGCCAATGGCAAATGCCACCTTCGCCATACTCTAGTTACGGCACTGGTCGGAACGTACGATTCTAGTTATATAAAACGTATTACTTTGTAACAGCGTTAACTCGCAATTTCTATTTAATACTCATATAAGCTGCGGATATAATTTTCCAAGGATTGCTGTCCATTTCCCCATATTGGTTTCTGTTGAAGAAGGCGGAGATTTTTTGACCGTAGGACGTTTTGCAATGAGGAGTTCCTTTTTCTGCTGATTCGAAGATTCAAACTGTTATTGGTGCGTTGTGGTGAGAACGTTGGGGATGTTTGGACGATGAATTTCATAGAAGACGACAGCGCATTTCTCATCACGACTCCGATTATAACTTTACCAGTAAAAAGATCTTATTATCTTCGATTTTCATATCCCTTCGCTTCAGTCGAGATTACTATTTCAATTCTCCAATTAACTTCAAATATCTGTATTATTACTAATCGAAAAGTTTTTTATGGATAATTTACGTGAGTCGCCAAGGAACGTTTATGTATACGTGTTTCGCAGCTTTTCAAAAAATACAATTTCAATTTAAAAATTTTTCCAAAGTAAAATTTTGTTTTAAAATTTATTATTCGCTATGATAACATCATCACTGCGACTGACAATGAGTTTTAATATTTGGACGATATTTTGACCGCTATATTATTTAAAATATAATACATTTAATTCTTTTAAATTCTAAAAAATAACTATTTAGGATCATTTTCTGTGGTTCGTAAAAAAACGAAATTTTCAGCAACCAAAAAGAGATTACTTATTTTAATTTTTACGATGTTACGCGTTCTTGAGTAAGCGAAGAAATAATAAATGCGTCATAAAAAAGCTATAAGTATCCTTAAAACTCATCGTCACTTCCAGCAACGGAAGAATCGCATCGGGAGAGATAACATACTGATCATTTCTTCCATTCAAGGCATTTAAAACAAAAGACTCCCTTGAATCGCTGATATAAGGAACTGCGTTAAACACCAATTTCGGCGTTTCGTATCAGCATTTTATCAGGATGTAGAACTCACGCTTACATTCCATTAACAAGCGTTAAAACTCGCGGGATGAAATCCTAAACGGCTTGCTTCCGACCTATGAGAGAAATGCGAATTTCAGCGTCGCGCTTAATTTTATTCACGGCGCTCTCTGCATGGGTTGCTTGGCATTACGTATGCACGGAATTTAACTGGGTCATCACCCTGCTATTTTTGGTTAAGCGCCCTAAAGGTAACGGTGGAAACGGAATCGAAGCGGAGATGCAATTTGCATCGATCTGGGCGTCCTAGGTATAAACCGCAACGTTTCATTTTTTTCGAGCTACGTGGATCGGGGAAAAAGATAAGAAAGAAATTCCTCTTTGATGACTGGACGAAAATGAAATATACGCCGGAAATATTCCGATGAGCGAGCTGTCAAAAAAAAATTTTTTCCTAATGGAAACTTCTGGAAATATCGATTAGTCGAAATTTTATTAAAATCGACTTTTTATTAATTTTTTTAAATGAAGCGCGCCCAAAGAGGGCGAAACCTTACGTATATGCACATCTAATGAACGATTTCTGATTCTTATTAAATCTAGGCCAATCTTATCCTGTATCTTATGCAACCCAGAAAACATTCTGGGGCTACACCTACGTAGTTTGTGTATCACCTGCATAATTTCGGATGGGTGGGTTTAAATTAACGAACAGCAAAAAAATAGTTTCTCGCAGTTTCGTAAAGAAAATATTTTACGTCTAATTTGAGACCGGAAATGCAAAGGTATCTCCGATTATGTCATTTCGGAAAAGTAAATAAAAATTTCTCAAATATTACGCGATAAAACACAATAGGATTCCGTTACACGTCTCAAACAAATCCCCTTTTAATTTTCCGCCACATTTAGACATAAAATCTTTTGAGGCGGCAAACCGGGGGAGGAAAGTTACGAAAACCATAAGAAAGACTTCTTTGCGTCATCAAAATAATGAAGACTGAAGGTAGTCGCCTTAACCTTACTGCGCAACGGTGGATTCGAAGGAAAAATTTCGGTGCACACCGATTTGATAAACAAGATATTTTTGAAACATTGACACTCAATTTTCAAACCAATGAAAATGTCTCAAATAGAAAAAACAGTTACTCCCACTTTCACAAATATTCTGAAAGTTTTGGTAAAAGCACTTGATAAAAGTCAAAACTGGTATGAAAATATATAATATTCTATACAAGGTGTTCGTAAATGAATATACCAAAAAAATTAAGTTGGATAACCCTTTTGTTGCTTGAGAAAAAGGCAAAAATTGATTTAAAAATAGAAGAGTTAAGTTTGTAATTTTTACTTTCATTAATTTTTTACATTATTTCCAATTACTTTCTTGTTTTGTATCGTGAGGCTGCCTTATCCATTCCTATAGCTGTGGTGGAAAATGTTTTCGAAGAATTCGAACGCAGAATTAGATTAATCATAGCGAATGATGGTGGTCTGTTGATAAATGAAAGTAAAAATTACGAACTAAACTCTTCAATTTATTGTTAATTTTTGCTTTTTCTTCAAGCCAAAAAAGAGTTATTCGACTTTATTTTTGGTATACTCATTTAACAACACCATGTATAATAAAGTAATATCTATCTATACTTACCTATATAACACCTATCAATGTAAAACCTACCTTTACGTAGGCCAATCTATATAAAAACCCATCTATATTAAAACCTAATTAGGTAGTCCGGTATAGTTTTATCGGAAAATTTCACTATCCGCTTTTTCTTCCGGCGATCGACAGAAATTATAACAAGCAAATTGAAAGCGTTGTTTTTAATTTCTCATATATTTGTCCTCGTGCGACACAAATTCATCACGCCTACGCGATTCTCTGTCTCTCTCCTTTCGTGTAGAGCTCGCACCCTTTTTACACGTCATCGGAAGACGTGTTAATTTTGAAAATTTAATAAAGGCAGCCCCCAGGAAGGGGTACGTATATATCCAGCTAACACGCTACCGATGTTCGGCTGTTTTATTTTTATATTACCCCTTTAGCACCAACGGGATTTACACGGGCGACTATGATTCCGAGAATTGATTAATCACGTTACCCAAATTCATACGGAAAAGACAAAAAAAAAAAAGAAAATCGCAACACGCGTGGGTGCCGTGCGTGGGCACGCGGTCGATCAAGGTGGGCGATTCCTGGTAGGGGCCTCTGCTTTGCGTAGATAGAACGCGAAAATTGAAATGCGTGCTGTTTCCGAAGGGAGCTAATTAATGCCGGGAGAAAAACCTACAATTACGATTCCTTCAGGGAATTTAAAAATACGTGGGAGAAATACCACGTTTCCAATGATTTCGCGATGTTTTTTTTGGTAATGATGAGAAGCAAGTTACAAAGAAACGTAATACAAAGCGTAATAGCTTCCGGCGTAACTTGGTGGAACTGCTTCATGATCATTAAAATATACAATGTACTACGTGAAATTCTATAGAGACATATTATAAATATATTTATGCGGAATTTACGTTTTTTATACTCATAATATAAATACAATATTTTTCCTACTAGTTAAAACGTTATTTTCTGTTATATTCAAACGGTTTACTGAATGATACGTTTTTTATACTCATAATATAAATACAATATTTTTCCTACTAGTTAAAACGTTATTTTCTGTTATATTCAAACGGTTTACCGAATGATACACAATAATTTCATTATAAACTGAAACAAGTATATTTATACTTCTTTTTTAAAAAATTTTATCCAACTCGTACTTATGCTCCTCCAATGGAAGAACTTTAAAATTATACAATCCAAAAAAACTTAAACATTTAGGTTAATTACGAAAATGAAATGTTTAAAAAGTAAGACAAAAGATGTTGGTTCACGGTCACCAACTTTCAGAAACATTTTTTAAAAAAATACCCGTAATTGAAATTGGTGAAATGAATGATCCGAAGATCCTTATGCGACAGGCATAAGCTGTAATGATGGGAAATGAGGAAACGGGAAAAAATCTGCCATGATCGGGAATCGAACGAGGGTCTTCCACTTGCCGGGCGGATATTCTACCACTGAACTACCGTAGCAGACCAATTCTCCTGTTTCAGAACGGGAATATTTTTAGGTAGTTCAGTGGTAGAATATCCGCCCGGCAAGTGGAAGACCAGGGTTCGATTCCCGGTCATAGCAACTTTTTTCTCCCGTTTACTCATTTCCCAAAAAATACCCAAGCAAAATTTCGCAGCGAAATAATTGATTTGACGGAATGCAGAGGGTTAAGTTAAAGTTGCTTATTTCAATAGAAGCGACTGTGTCATTATTTGACAAAGAGGATTGAAAAATCGGATATAAAAGTATGAGGATATTTTCAGCACGCTAAAGCAACGATAGTTCAAATACGGAAGAATATACCTTCCGTGATTTTTGAACCACTTAAATACATAGAAGTGTTCATACAAAACTTTTATATAGAGCTCGCTGCGATTTGACAATATTCTTCACGACTTTCTCGAGCTTATTTAACTTATCGGCGCAGTATTCTCCCAAATAAACATCTTCGATGCGAAAAACGAATACCTTTCCTTATGATGATTTATTTTTTTAGGCGCGTTTCGCTTACAGCGCGAGCGCCTATTATCGTCGGTCCGTCTGTCCGTCCGTCCGCATGTTCGTTCTCGGCTTCTACTGAACGGATTTTCATGAAATTTGATATTAAGGACTTTCAATCAAATATAATAAGAAAATCGCAAAAATGAATCACGTACGCCAATCAGGGGTACCACTTTACTGGGGACAAAAAATTAAATTTTCGTCATATCTCGTAAAGTATTGCTCATATCAAAATATTTTTCAAATAAAAGTTGTAGAACTGGTAAAGTGGAGTATTTTCTTTCCTATACATTTTTATCGTAGGAGTAGCCGTTATCAAGAAAATCAAACCAGAATGTGTTAATCCGAGTTGAACAGAAAATTTCTTGCATGGTTACTTCATTGTTGCTAACATAAACGATCTCCCAAACAAACGTATAATTTCCTTACGTGTGCTTGTAATATTATTAAATAGGAAGAAAATGGATTATTTATGATGAAGAAAAGAACTTTAAAACGCTATTTCCCTTACGTACAGGTATATAATTGCTTTCTAATACTCCATTGCACGAAACGCGCCCATTTGTGATACGCTGTACACTTTCCTAACTTGTTTCAAATAACATTGTCATAAAAACACCAAATAATTTCATATCCTAAACATCCCATGCGACAATTATTTTTTTTACATAACGTTTATATTTTTTCAGCGAGACAACTCTTTGGCAATCGCTAGCAATCAACAAAGCTGAAGCTGCTTACCAATCAAGCATATACGTGTCACACAACTGCCATATACATCAATACATTTAAGTTGATTATGCATCATGTTTTATTGTAAACCGCCAGCAATCAACAAAGCTCAAGCGGCAGGATAACAGCTTAGCATCCAAGCATTACGGAAACGAATTTTAGAATAAAGTATTAGAGGGATTTTTAATAAGCTTACAATGGAAAACAGTTTTATTTAGATAGGATTTTCATTTACGTATCATTGAGAACGAATTTCACACCTATTTATAACCTTTAACAGGGACAATTGTAAAGTTTTAATCATATAATATTTAACCGGTGACCTTAGTTAAGCTCATTAAAATGAATGGGTCGAATATAAATGGGGACTGCTTATCGTTGGCTCTTGTTGTTAATTGTATTAAAAGGCTTGAAGTATATAAACAAAATTACCGTTCAAAAGGGGTAATTTAACTGCAATTTTAACAGGATTTTAATCGCCTTAGCATTTATTAATGAACAAAAAACAGTAAAACGTGGAATATGGCAAAATATGCAAATGCGTATATTATTCGGAATAATTTATAGATGAATTACGGCAAAAATCGTTATTCTGCCGTAAGTTATCATTAAAAAAACATATTATTTGAAAAATATTGCAACAAGCTTTATTCAAATTATTAGAAATTAATTAATCTCAGAGAAAATCTTCAAAATTTTAAATTTTATTTGTTAAATTAAGTGTCTTCCTGTCAAACTGAATTTTCGCACAAATGATTTCAAATGTCAAGTTTGCCCTCTAGAATTTCACAATCAGCGGTTTATTTTTACCTAATTGTTGTTGTTGAAATAAAAGGTTTTATGGTACATATACAATTATTATTTTTGCCAACAGGATATTTATTAAGTTTTAAAGCAGCTTGTTAACTCACCCATCAGAAGAAAACCACGCATGGAGAGCATATTTGAGATAACACAAATAAGAGTTATTACAACTCCAATTCTTCAAAGTGAGTTTCGACTTAGAATTAAAGAATTTTAACATTATTTTCACTCTTAGTTGTGGTTGGTAAACAATTCAAGTACGTAAAACCTATGAATTGCTAGGAAATTGGGTCATACTTCATTTAGAAATGCAAAAAAACTCGGTTCTCTCTTTTAAATATATCGCAACTCCTTGAACTTTCTCCCCAGGAGGAGTACGCTTTTAAAAATACCAGCTTTTGGCATAGATGACACACGCAAGTAAAGTCATAAAATGATTAAAGCAACAATACACACTTTAACTGATATAAAATGACAGTAGGTACCCTTGATTTATCAATAGCTGGTTCTTATTGGTGGCTGAAATATAATATTCACACGATTGTCCTTTTATGATTACAAGTTTAACCTATAAAATCTATTGAAATCAATCCATAGAGCAAGCTCAATGTTCCATTTCTTATTTTGATTTTTGAATTATAGAAAACTATTCTTTTTACAATTTACCGTAAAATATCTGGATTTTTGTCTTAAGAAATATCCCCTGATTATATCACTGGACGCATGCGACGATAGCATAGATGAGATAAAGCCCTATTTGTCTTTTATAAGTTTTTAAAAAACCTCCCGTTCAGGGTTTTAATCTTTTTAACTGACCAAAAAAATTCCCACCTGTTGGGATCTGCGTTCTCTATCTCGATGACCTTCTGGGATATGGCGGCCGCTGGTTCGAACGTCTTGGCGACTTTATGTAGCAGGGCTGTCGTGGAGCTGCTCTTGAACAGACCTAGGGCCCTTCGGCGAAGTCCTTGAGAGAGACAGGCCTCGACCGCAGCTGGGGATGGCAACGGAAGAAAATTTGACGGTTTTATCAGTTTGGCAGGAAAAACGATTAAGGTCTGGATCAGGGTGAAAATTTATTTTTATCGTCCAAGTTTCAGAGAACTTTATTTTTGGACGCATAAGGAAAAAATTTGGGTGGATATGAATCTAGAACAAAACAGGACGGAGATTACAATCTAAATAATTAAGATTAATTAAAGCCGATAAAACCAGTATGATGAACGAAGTGCATGTAAGCGAGACTACAACAACGCATTGTTCTTAATGGTACATTTTTAAAGGTATATGTATGTATGTATAAATCTATGTTAAATTTCAATATTTAAGGCAGGGGTCGGCGACCTACGGCCCGCGGACCTCATGCGCCCCCCGAGAGCGTTTTATGCGGCCCGCGAAGCCATGACGAAAAAGTGATTGGTATAATTAAACTGTCATTCCATATTTTTTCAGTGAAACTGTGGTCTAAAAAACGCTGGTAAACTAATTAGAACTGATTTTCACTAATACGAGACCACAAAACCTCTAGCTAACTTATGATTTAAACGTCCATCCGGTCCGCCGGAGCTCTCGTGACACAGTCTGTAATTAAAATTCGATTATAAATGCAGTACATTTTTTCGGCTTTACTTAAATTTATCACAAATCCAAAAATTGTAGATAACCATAAAAATAAAGGACAAAAATGAAAATCTTTTCGCCTTTCCCTCAAGCGAGTTTTTGTTGCGTTCAGAAAATAAACAACACAGTATCATTTTAGGCATTCCGAGTTAGTTTATGAAATTTTTTAATCGAAAGAGTTTATACGCTAATTAAAGTAAACAAAACAATTAAAATCAGATCGGTTTTTACAACAGGCGATCATTATCCATTAGCCTAAAAAAAATTCAAAAAAATACATAAATTTTAAAATTTTGGAAACGTTCTGCTGGGTTGCTGACATAATTCGTGCTTCGCATACCAGTTGTGGACGTTATCTCGTTATAACGCTTTTCCGGAGATTTAAAAAAAAAGGAAAAACGAAAATATTGGCCTCAAGAGGGATTCGCAACGGAATAATCTAGCGATAAAACTCCTTTGGCAATAATCGTAGATCGTTATGCATTCACTTGTGTTGTTGCCTGATAGTTACCCCACTAGGCAATTTTCCAGGAACAATGGCAAACTTGGACCCAAACACTAAAAGTACGGGAGGAGCGGCATATCTGCTGCTTGAATGGGCCGAAATAAACCCGAATCAAACTGCTGCCCAGTATTTTTTTTTTAACCTTGAAAACTCGAGATACGTACTTCATTCGCCACCGAGTCCCTTTTAACGTCGCTATCGGAAATAAAGAGGAAATTTATTTGCATATATTTTTTAGGCTAAACAATTAGATACATCGAAAAAATGTTTAGAATACTTTTAAAGTTTGTTTATTTATATTTTCGCCATTTTTAGCGTGTTTCGTTTAATAAATTAGCTTGTTTCCGCTGTGTAATAAAATAAAATGACAAGAAGTTAATGATAAGAGATATAAAACTGAAATATGCAGGGTGTACTTGATCTATGATGTCATTTGTTTTTCTTTAGATTTGAGTTTTGAAAAATATAAAGGGTCGGATAAGGGACCAATTATATATTTTTTAATCACTCCGAAAGTATAAAAGATACAAAGCTAAAGTTTTGAGCGTACATTTTCGCATTGATGCCACTTACAAACGAGGCTCTACCAACCGAATATGTGAAGGCGTAACCACATAAATAAATTAAGATAAGCTAAAATTACGTGTATAACAGGTGATCATAATTCCAAATTCTCCTCAGTTCGTCAATTATGTTAACGGGAGAACTCTCCATAGCGAAATGAAACGCAAAATATTACCGAATTTAATAATGGGAGACAAAACCAGCTAATATTATCCGGGTTCGTGGACAACGCACTACTTGTTTACATTTATTATTAATGATTAAGGCGCGGCAACTTCCATTATGTCAACTCCCGTCGATCACGACCGTAAAAAAAATTAACGGGCGCACGCGATGAGAATTATCTCCGCATAATATCTTCCATATTAACCCGCAGAGTCAACCGAGACGAAAATAAACATCCGGCGAAAGACGAATTTCCGGCGGAGAATTTTTTTCTTAACGCGCATCCATTTTATGCGTCGCGATATTCGGTCGCCAAATAGCTGTCATAACAACGGTCCATCTCTCTCTCCTCTCTCTCTGGGATTTAGGGCACTACGAAGACGTCGTTTGGAGCGTTGTTATGGGAGTTATTATTCGTAACCGGCGGAAGGAAATTAGTGAGCCCCGAAAATGTTTCGCGTCACTGAGGACTGGCGAAGAAATTACGTGAAACGTACATTCCACAGACTTTCTCATGTCATTACGCTTCTTGTACATGAAGTAATGTCACCGGTTATACAATATTATTTTTTGTGACAGTGTGGCGGTATTTGACAGTATAACTAGACGAACTATAATATCACTGGAACACACGTAGCTACGTTTTGAGGTAGTTTTGTTTATTCACTAGAGAATTAACGAGCTCGTCTTAAGTTGAAAACAAATTCAAGAATAAATACCAAAATAAAAAAAAATGAAAAACTTGACATGGCTACTAGAAATACCGAAGATAAGCAGAAATATATTTTAAAATTCTGGTACTTAAGCGCTTATTCTTGAATTAGCACTGTTTATGACAGCAATCTCTTTAATTATTAATAATTATTAATTATAATTAAAAACCTTCGCAGCAATTTGAGTAAATCGACATTTTGTGAAATATTCCTTGTAAAACATAAAATTGAAACAGATAAAACCGCTGCATCCACAGAAGTGTGGTGAATAATAAAATGAAAATACCAAGAACGTGAAAATTGTTTAAATATTTTTAATCGTGGGACGTCTTAATATTTTTTATTATGTACAACTTTTGATCTAAATTTATTAATATACGTTTATATTTCGGATCTGAAAGTATGTATATACCCGAGTGAAGTTAATAAATAAATAAAAAAGAGTATATAACAAGTTAGGAAAGTGTATAGCGTATCACATATGGGCGAAACACGCCTATAAACGATCACTTAAGATAATTCTGTTGTCAGGATGTGAATATGCCCTTATTAGCAACGAGAGACGTACTTTTTATACTCCTTTTTTAGGCGCGTTTCGCTTCCAGCGTGAGCGCCTATTGTCGTCGGACTGTGCATCCGTCTGTCTGTCGGTCCGTCCGCATGTTCGTTCTCGGCTTCTACCGAACGGATTTTCATGAAATTTGATATTAAGGACTTTCAGTCATACAATAAGAAAGTCGCGTAAATGAATCACGTAAGCCAAACAGGGGTACCACTTTATTGGTGACAAAAAATGAACTTTCCATCATATCTCGTAAAGAATTGCTCATATCAAAATATTTTTCAAATAAAACTTGTAGAACTAGTAAAGAAGAGTATTTCTTTTCCTACACATTTTTACCGTAGAAGTAGCCGTTATCAAGAAAATCAAACCAGAATGTGTTAATCCGAGTTGAACAGAAATTTTCTTGCATGGTTACTTCTTCATTGTTGTTAACATAAACAATCTCACAAAAATAAGTTTAATTTACTTACGTGTGCATGCAATATTATTAAATAGGAAGAAAATGGATTATTTATGATTAAGAAAAGAACTCGAAAACGCTATTTCTCTTACGTACAGGCATATCACTTCTTTCTAATATTCCATTGCACGAAACGCGCCCATTTGTGATACGCTGTACACTTCCCTAACTTGTTTTTTCAGCCGTCAAGCTCATTATAAAAGTACGCTGTCTAAATAACGGACTCTGATTAACAGATAATTAAGTAAATTTATTAGTTTTAAGCGCAATTTTTTGTGGAATATTTCCACGATCAAAAATAAATTGGACGCTATGTAATAATTAAGATGTTTCTCACAAGCCTAAAATGATTTTTTCTGTGACCGTATTAGAGGTAGCAGTCGTTCAGACCGGTTCGAAGTCGGTACCGATAACACGCAAAGACTAACTGTTGAAAGTGTGCCGTTTTCCACATAGTCCGTGAAAATGTTATCTTTGCTACACGAGGAGAAAACCGCGTTCTATTTTCCTATTCTTTTATGATAATAAATATAAGAAAATTTGCCAAGAACTGGGTGACAGACGGAGAATATTTATTATTCAACGTATTTATCACGAAATAGTGAAAAGTGCCAACAGAATGTGTCATATTGTTATTATCGACGGAGTAGGTAACTGATAATACATTGCAATTAGAGATACCACAAGGGAGGAAGGAAGGTTTCTTTGGCATTTTCATCTTATTCTAGGCTCCACACACGACTTTAATCCTTCGATTTTCTTAAAGACCTACTGAAGATTGTTAACATTTAGCGCATCTCTTGTCAGAAAAAAAATCCTTGCACATTCTCTCCTCCATCATCGAATCCCTCATTACTTAGTTGTTAATTTCTGTATTTGTTGAGATTAAGGAATCTTTAAACGTGGATATTACTGTTGTAAATTGATGGAATGAATGGTCCGTTTCTATATTTCACATGGATATTACTGGCATGTTTATAAATTATTTCCAAAATCGTAAACAAATTTCCGTTTCATTAAACAACGCTTTTATCTGAAGAAATAAAAAATTAAATCTTAATTCATTTTTACGTAGGTTGGTAGGTATTTTGGCAAAGTAATGCTGTTTACTCAAATAATACAATGCACATACATGATACGTCGCTAAGGAATCCTCCACACAACAAGGGGTTCAGAAAAACGTCATGGCGCGATACAAATTCGTGAATGTTAAATACTATTAAACTGCAAAATTCAGTTTCAGGACCACCTAAAAACGAACTCGGCCATAATTTGAAGGAATTTTCTATTTCGGAATAATATATCTTGCGAGATACCAAAACGACCTTCGCACGAAGCAGGCCCTTTAAGCGAAATTTTTGTCCGAAAACCTGTTTCTCCAATAACCATAAAAACATTTTTATGTCCATCCGAGAAACAGTTTTTCAATTCCATTTCTGCTATTTCAGCGATCTCGATAGTTATTTTTTTGGCGTTTTATATTTGCCAACGTTGCCGTCCATAAGGCTAAGAAAGCACTAATCCGAGCGCGAAGGTCGCGTTTTATCTATATCTATAATAGCCGACCGTCCGTCCGGCCCACCCTGTATCTCAAAAGCTGTTCGTCGTAGAGATATGCGATAAACTGCGTTTTGTTTCTACAAGCTAGGAAGGCCCCTAGATACTATTCTCATTTTCATAAAGTCCCGGGTTCGAATCCAGGAGACAATTATATTTTCCCATAGGTTTACACGGGATTTTCGATTTTTCAGAGTGCAAGTTTTTTTTCCTTCATTCATTAAAACATGTAAATATGGACCGATTTTTTTCGTATTTGCTTTATTCGACGGCTAAAACTCTACGCGATATTTAGACGCTACACGGTCGAATCATTCAGAAGTACGCTTTTGTTTTCGAAATTTTACGGATATTTCGTACTCTTTCCGGACGTTGTCAAGGCGACCGTAATTGTTGCCTCCCTTCAATTAATGCCAATTAAACCTTCAAATAGGTGAAAGAATAGCGTTATTCGCTTCGCACTTTGTTTAAGCATCGAAATTATTGTTGTAGCAATGTCAACACTTATACATAGCAACATAAATATTTACGGATAATTATTCAGTGAACTGCGTATGGGAAGCGTTTCTAACGATTCAATCAAAGCAGATGAATCTTCCTATCATCGTTTGAATGCAGGAATCTTATCTCTTTGTAAGTAGAACCATTATATTATACATCCATAATGTTTATTAACGCAAATACGCTCAAGCATAAAGTTTTAATTAAATGAGAATAGGGACACACATTATTTTTAGGCGCGTTTCGCTTACAGCGTGAGCGCCTATTATCGTCGGTCGGTCCGTCCGTCCGTCTGTCCGTCCGTCCGTCCGTCCGTCCGCATGTTCGTTCTCGGCTTCTACCGAACGGATTTTTATGAAATTTGATATTAAGGACTTTCAATCAAATGTAATAAGAAAATCGCAAAAATGAATCACGTAAGCCAATCAGGGGTACCACTTTACTAGAGACAAAAAATTAAATTTTCGTCATATCTCGTAAACTATTGTTCATATCAAAATATTTTTCAAATAAAAGTTGTAGAACTGGTAAAGTAGAGTATTTCCATCCCTATACATTTTTATCGTAGGAGTAGCCGTTATCAAGAAAATCAAACAAGAAAGTCTTATATCGAGTTGAACTTAGAAAATTTCTTGCATGGTTACTTCTTCATTGTTGCTAACATAAACAATCTCCCAAACAAACGTTTAATTTCCTTACGTGTGCATGTAATACTATTAAATAGGAAGAAAATGGATTATTTATGATGAAGAAAACGACTTTAAAACGCTATTTCCCTTACGTACAGGTATATAATTGCTTTCTAATACTCCATTGCACGAAACGCGCCCCATTTGTGATACGTTGTACGCTTTCCTAACTTGTTTAAACACATTACATGGTTATCTTCTCTTCATTGATAATCTACATAAACGGTCGCATTGATTGTTATATAAAAAGAAAGGACATATATTTGAACAAAAAGAAAAACATAAAAGTCCGCGATCAATTACTGTGTAAGGAAATGCATTTTTAGAATTGAATGTGAATTATTGAGATCAACTTATTTTACATACTTCATTATTTTTTATAAATCAATTTTAAAATTCACCGCGCAATTTTTGCGCGGGATCAGCTAGTAATTTTATAATCATTATCAAGGGATAACAAGTTTCAATAAAATTAACTCCTAGTCATACTGAGGTTATGCTGCAAGGGATCCTACGATCGGTCGAAACGTGTATCACCGGACGAGACGTCTAAAAATTAATGGACTGCAATTTGCGGCGATTACTCAATCGAAGAAAAAATGTCGACACGAGCAAATGGATTTCAAAAGGATTCCCTTCGTAATGATGCTCGTTGCTCAATTAGCCGCTTTGTCCTCCTTCGCGTGTTTCCACACGATTAGCCTTATAAAGGCGGGGAGCAGTGACCGGTTCGAGTTCGACTTGGCGAAACAATCGGCTCGTCGATCGGCTTCCAAATGCGCAACAATAAAGACTGCGTCATCAAGCTAATTATTGTGTGATCCATTATCGACGTGGAAGGGGAACGTGTATGGATAACAAAATGAAATGTAGATGCTTATTTTCCCAAAAGTTCGATTAATTTTTTCCCGACGGAATTGCACTCGATTGCTGCTTTTGTTCCGCCGATACGATGAAAAATACAAGACGTTTGTCCTTTGTGATTAAAACTAATTTCAGATTTAAATTTTAACTGGCCAAAGACAGGAGTACCTCCGTAAGTCGATTTTCAGAAGAAAGAATTATTCGAGAGATAGGAAGTTTTGTGTCATTAACTTTAAGTTAATGAGTGATAATACTATCGGGGACAAATAAATCCTTATAGTTATAATATTATTATTAGGGTAAATCTGTTAAAACTAGAGTAGGTAATGCCCGTTGAAATATCAGAGGAAGAATTATAGATAGATTATTATTATTTTCATTTAAAATAATTAATATCACACTTTTACATATGAAATATTTTGCCATATACAACATTTCTAGAGAAAATTCTGTTGTTGACAGGCTATCTTCAGTTAAACTTAAAATAGTTGCCTCTCTTTCCCTCCCTCTCCCCCCTGCTCATTTCTCCCCCTCTTTCCCCACCCCTCTCTACTTCCCTCTCGCTCCCCCCTCTGTCTCCCTCCCCCTCTCTCATATTAAAAGCATTCAAAGCTCGTTTATAGCCATAAGGATTGAATTAACAATATGATATAGAGGTCTAACAATGGAATTGGTAGACAAGGCAACATTCCGTTAAAATGGCAATATTTCCACAAAATATGTGAATTAAATGTATAACATGAGTGATTTCGAATAGTATGCGGAAAAAGATGAACAGAATAAGAATCTTTGTAATTTTTTCTTCAAAATGGTTCATATCCGAAGATCGTAGGTTAATTCCTTCTAATTTTAATTTCCAAAATAATAAAAGCCTGCACACGAAAAAATTGATTTTTACGTTACCTTATGGAAAATGGAAACGCCTTCCTTGGAGTCGAACCCAAGACTTTTTTGGAGATTTATTTTCGTCATTACCTTAAAATATGTTAATCAAACATCCTTACCAAATTTCAATCTTCTACCTATTCGGGAAGTTTGTTAAAACGCTCTACATCGACCATCGTGAAAGAGTGACCAACCAACCAACCAACAGACCTGGGCTATCTATACATATCTATAAAGTAAGGTGTTTGTATGTATGTATGTATGTATGTTCTGCTAAGGCTCAGAAACTACAACACGCAGAAAAAAGAGGAAGGTGTCATATTAACCGTTATCATGTGTACGGTGGTGTAGTAAGGTTTTTAAACCGATTCGGTGTACTATTTAATTATAATAAAATATTTTCGTTTATATGGGATTTCCATTTCAAATTTTTTCGTAAATTTCTCGAATTTTTAACTCCTTACATATATATCGCAGACATATGCTCTCGCAGACTTTTTTGTGGGAAATTATCTCCTCTTTTGGAATAATTTTTTAAAAGAGGGGCTTACAGATCAAATAAGACGAATTGAAGGGAAAATCTTATTTTTCATTATTGCTCAGCATTTGGATATACTTAGCAACCGATGTAAACAAATTACGTTTGAACTATAAACATGTCGTAAACGTAGAAATAGTTGATGAAATACTCATTCAATATCTTCTGATTTGATTGTTTGTTTTTCTTTCATTATCTATGGTCTTCTATACACAGGTTAATTCTGCGAATAAACATTAGTGAACTGTTTCTTTTTCTGTAATCGTGTCATTCGCATTATAGGTATGTTTGGATATAAGTTAAATTGTTTTTATATGCCTTTTGTCTTATTTTATTTCATATTTTGTTTAAGTGAAAATTACTGAAGATATATGATTAAATTACTACGTTAAAGTTTTTGTGTTTTGTTTTATCAGTTTATCAATAAAAACTGAATTAAAAGAGGGGCTTACAGATCAAATAAGACAAACTGAGAGATTATTCGTTGGTTGGATTTGGTTAGTTTGTTGTTTTCATTTGCTTTCGTTTCGTGTCCATTTTTTGTGTTCTTTGTTTGTTTTCTTTGTTTTCGTTCTTAGTTGTTCATTTTGTATTCTTTGTTTATATTCTTTGGTTGTGCTCTTGATTTTTGTTCCTTGATTATTTATTTGTCGGTTTACACCTTTTATGCCGGCTATTGGTTAGAGTTTAATTCATTTCTTATTTCTTGGTGGTTTTTACATTGAACTTATATTCTTTGGTTGTACTCTTAATTTATGTTCCACGATTATTTATTTGTCGGTTTACATCCTTTTCTACCGGGTATTGGTTAGCGTTTAATTCATTTCTTTTTTCGTGGTGGTTTTTGTAGTTTTCGTATTGTTTCGTTTCGTGTTCTTTCCACTTTATTTCAAGACTCCTAATGTAGTTTACAGAAAGAAGAGGAGAAGTTTTAGTATGTATCATTTTCTCACGCTGTCTTCTAAGCGGGATAAGTATAACTATTTGCAGTCCGAAATGCACCCGGGCGAAGCCGGGTACGAAAAGCTAGTTATAGTATAAAATTGGCCGGATAGCCTGGTGACAACGATAATGAGTTATTTATAAATTACCAACAATTACATTCATGTTACATAAAAGATTTCCTAAAAACCATCAAAACGCGGATGCATAAAAACAGCGAAATTGCATGAAAAATGTTGTATTGGATTTTTATTAAATTCGCTTTAAAGAGGTTCGACTGTAATTTACCATGAGCAATGGATAATTGAGACAGTAAAATCACATTCCTAATTTTACACAAATAAATCTGCAAATATATATTAAATTGATTTCATGCGTTAATCATCAGATAAAACAAAAAACTTAATTGGGTCATTTTGGTGCATTTTATACGTTTAAATTAATTACACGTTTGTCCGTATAAATTGTATTAAAAGCGAGTTGAACGCGTTTAAAAGACTAGTTAACCTCGTCATTAGATGTGATTAACGACTCGTTTCCAATAAATTCGAACGCATTTCGGCAATAACCACGAAATGCCTTTTTAATTTAACGGAAACAAGTTTAGAATTACGCATTTATTTTATTCTAGGAGGAACACGCATTTAAGATAAGTAAACATCATGACGCTTACTGTTTTGATAGACAAGTTTTTTACGCATCTCATTAGTCGTTATCAAACTCCAGACCGTTAAACTTTGAACTTGGTTTGAATCATTTCGTTTTGTTTTTAAATGGAGGTCGAAATCATCTAACGTCGTCAAACTTAAGTTCCGCGATCACGCTGGAAACGAAGACTGCCGAATAAATGGCAACGCGTAGTCGCATGGAGACTTTCTAACAAAACAAATGTATTACGTAAGGTTCAGCCGCGTGCGAAATAACCGCCATCGTACGCAACAATACATGTTATCAGGCAACAGAAAACTGAATGCAGTCTGACATCGCAGAGGAGGGAAAATTATTTATCATACGGTTTATCTCTGAAAAACAGCACAGCGGTGATGGAGGGGGAAGAGGGGCGACCCCACCGGCGATTGAGCAGTGGTGCCATCAAGCGAGTCCGCATTTAGTTATGTAAATGTTTATAAACTATGTTATGTTACAAATACAGTAATAAATGTAACATTTTCCAGCTTGGAACGCATCTAGTAATAAGAATTGGGTAGCGTAATGTTTAACGAATGTATATCTTTATTAATATATCTTTGACACGCAACTTTATTTCCCTAAAATTATTTTATTACTTTTTGGAACATTCAATTATGTGAATTGTATATTTACTGTTTACTTTTTAGTGCATTAAAAAGTTAGTTTCACTGATTTTTTATTTAAATAATATTTTAACTTAATACTTAAATTCAAGCATGCCCGTCATATATGACGGCATCATTAGGCTAGTCATTGCACAATGATTAAAGTTCATGGTCGAATTTTTCGGACGGTGGCCTTACTCGCCAACGGCAACGACGGAAGGAAATTTTGAATTTCCATCGCCGTTTTATGATTTGTTACAATAATTTTTTTTTAGTTTTCTTTTTATTAACGGAGAAATACCATTGAAGTCGTACCCGGCGCCAAACTAGTAGTAAAAACCAGAGGCCAGATAAGAAACTTCTGGAAGTGGAAAAGGAAGAGAGGGAGAAAAGAGTGGGGGTGGGAGGGAGGACAGGGAGAGGGAGAATTCACGGGGAACTACGAAGAGGCGCGAAGTGGGTCAAAGTCATACGTACGGATTACGTAATGGAGTCGGACGCGTTAACTCATCTCGGAGAAAATTCCGTTTGACGCGTCGCGCTGCGTTTCGCAAAAATAAACAACCGAGATTTCGGGAAGTTATTTTTCACCCGGAGGTGAAACTCTTAGTGAACTCTTTATGACGTTTGTTTACTTCTATTTTGGGGGAAATCTTTTATTCGATTCGCCTCGAATTCAAAAGATGTAATACATAGAAAGAAACTCCTACTAACAGGGAATATGAAGGAGGATATCTGTAAGAAGTAGATATAATGATATGTATGGAGTATAGCTTTGCATAGGGCAAAAACATGGACGCTAAGAAAAAATTATATTAAATACTTGGAAAGCTTCGAAATGTGGGCATGGAGAAGAATGCTGAAGATAAAATGGACAGATACGATAAAAAACGAGAAGTACTACGAAGAATAGGAGAGAAGCGAACGATTGTAAAGACTATAAAAAAGAAAACGGCCAACTGGATTGGATATTACCTGAGAAGAGAGAGCATGATTAAAGAAATGCTAGAAGGAAAACTGGATGGAAAAAGAGAAAGAGGTAGGAAAAGGTTTCAGCTGATAGACGACTTGAAAGGGAAAGAGAGCTATCAAGACATGAAGAAGACTGCGGGAAATAGGAGTATATGGAGAACCAGGCTTAACTATGAATAATCGCGGACCTTTCTGCGGACAGAGTACCTATGATGATGATGATGATGATGGTATTTATACGCTTTTTATATAGGTTACCCTGCGTCCGGACTTCCCCGGACATGCCCGATTTTTTCACTCGTCCGGAGACGTCCGGGCCGGATTTTAAACGTTGTCCAGGGTTCTAAATATTCGTGTTAAGACAGGGGCAGGAGAGTCGCTATCAACGCCCATTTCTACGACTGAGATACCACATCTATTATCTAACTACGAAAATGCAAAATCATTTCAAAATTAGGATATTTGCATCGAACATTATGCTAATAATATTTATTATTAATTAAAAATCAGTTTTGTTCGTTTTTCTGCAGTACGCAGCATTGGTAAAATTTTGCAATAGATATTGGCGCACATATTATACAATGAGGCATACGAGAAAATCGGGTAATTTCTATTTGTTATAACGACAGATTTACTTCAGATAGGTCGGGTCATTATAAAATGACACTTTAGTGTAAAAACTTAGTACCTACTTAAGTTTAAAAAAACAGCACCGATGCAATCATACCTTTAATTTGACTTATCCTCCAAAATGTATGACGGAAATACGAGTCTGGGTCTTTTCCGGATTTTTGAGTTCCGCTGTCTGGGGAATAAGTTTTAAAATATGGTAACCTAATACTTTTATATAATAGGTTCAAATAAACAAATGGTCCTGTTTATATATCTGACCGACAGATGGCATTGGTGCATTTCGATCAAGAAACTTGCATCTACCCGCAAAGCTAAACCTCAGATTATAGATAATAAATATGCATGCGAAATATTCAATTAACGTTTAATTAAAAAGTAAACAACTAGATTAAAGCGTTGTTTCTGACTATTGGCATTGAGTTAAAAGAAGAACAGCGCTTTATATGGAGTGTGAATTCGACACTGAAAACACAAATTCAAACGAAAAAAATCGGTACAACATACATTGTACAAACTTTCTCATATATTAATGCGTCGTTTAGTTATCTTTAGAAAATGAAAAACCTATCAGCCGGTTTTTAGAAAATCCAATTTTTGTTAAAGTTGCTCAAGAATAAAGTAGCCTTATACTCATTCATTGAGAAAAATGAAATACGTAGTAATATTTCATACGTATACTCAAGTAACTGTACGAAATTTGATCAAAATCGTTAGAGCCGTTTTTGAGAAAATCGAATTGTTGTTAAAAATCCGTAGAATAAACTACTCTTAATTATTGAGCAATGTCAAGCATTTCTATATATACTCTGCTCAGTATGATAAAATACCTAAGTATGAGATTTCATTCATTTTCGCTTTACCGTTTAGGCTCCAGAGCCAGTAACAGACAGACAGACAAAAACCACTTTTTCGGATTCAGCGACACCTAAAACGTATATTTTCGTAAAAATCTCGAGGTCGAATTTTTTCGCGATAACAATACTTTCTTGATACATATTCGTAGACCTTAAGGCTGACATGAGTTCGGATGAAGTGCTAGAAATTTTATGGACCATAACCTTTCTTTCAGATTATTCCCACTACTAGAAAAGTGGCGTGACTAACATAAGAGAGAAGGACGTTAAAAATGTTTACAGTGTTTGGATGGAGAGAGCGCGTAATTCCTCTGGGTCATATAATGGTCGCTCCGGAGAATTCTTTATCGACCATTTCTCTATTCGGGGTCACGCGATTAAATTTCTATATCGTCGCCCGCAAATTGGTTTTCATTACTCATCGAATTCTAAATATAACCCTTGGGAATTTTATCGTAATGTACTACGCAAAATATCGGCTTAGGAAAATTTATATCGAAATTAAACGTAAAAAATAAACTGAAAGTGATAAATCGCAACGGCTGCTTTATTATACACACGTATATAGCTTTTCTCATATAACAAGTATATGGAGAAAGTATTGTTTATATTCGACTACGAGATATTGATATGTACCACTGTGTCCAAGAAGGGGTGTTTCAATTACGTCAGTCAGTATTCTGTCTCTGTGAGGCTCTAGGGGCTAAACGGTTTAACAGAATCTGACGAAATTTCGCATTTATATAGGGCATCATCCGAAATAGAAGCAATGTTGAAACGACGCACGTCGCGCAACAATGAAGTGTAGTTTTTTTCTTGTCAATTTTCACGCTTCGATTCACTCAACAATTGCTGCAAATATTTTAATCGCAATTCATCCAATTAAAGAGATTGTTATCATAAACAATACTACACAGTCCATGTTTCTCAAAGCAAAGCTATGTATATAGCTTCAAGTGGCCTAACATTTCGAGTTTTGTGCCAAACTACCGCTAAGCTGTCCAAGAAATAACATGGCCAGTGACATTACATGCAGTAGAAACTCGCGAATGTGAGAATGTTTACTCAATGTATGTCGCACCAACTTTATATTAAAAATTACGAAAGGTTTACACAAAAAACGTGTATTATGGATCGCAGCGAGATTGCCATGAAAATTTAGAATTTGAAAGTTGTCGATTTCCGTTGAATTTAATACGACAACGTCAGAACAGATGAATTGCGACAAAATTATTACTACGCAGGTAAAATGCGACTAGACTAGAATGCGACTAAAGCAACTTCATATGTAGTTTAGGTGCTAATCACGGTAAAATATGAATGAATCGTATAATTTATTTTATGTTTCCGAGCTACGCCGTTGGAAAAAAATAGAAATAGCAATTTATGCACCCTATTATGAGGGGCATGCGGATACGGGATAAACATAGAACGTTATGATGTTTTTCAACCCCTGATTGGCGTAGGAAATTCATTCTTGCGATTATCTTATTATCTTTGATTGTAAATTACATGAAAATCCGTTCGGTAGAAGCCGAGAACGAACATGCGGGCGGACGGACAGACCGACGATAATAGGCGCTCACGCTGGATGCGAAACGCGCCTAAAAAAGGTAACGAAAGCCTGACGGGCATTTCGGCTGCGAAGCAGCCATCATCAGTGAAGATCTACCGTATACATTTGCTATAAAGAGAGTTAAATTAAACCTAAATCGAACTAAATCCATACCTCTCGATGATCTGGACTAATTAAAACCAATATCGGTTGGAAAACTAGAGCGTAAGAAAAAGACATCGCACGCTTAACAGTAGCTTTCGGGACTACGAAAAAAATCCATTTAAAGCATCATAGAAACTACGGATGTGAGAGACACGTCGACGGGGTATCGCTTCGGAAATAATGAAAAAGAATCGTATATCATAAAACATATATAAAAGACAGTGTCACTTTGTGCCTTTGTCCCTTGGTCATGTAATGCTTTTTGAAGCTTAATATCTCGCAAACGACTGAACCGAACTTGATGACATTTTCAGGATAGCATCATGATATAATAACAAAACGTTTTAATGTATCGGTAATATATATAAAAGCCTTATTCTGTCCCTTTGTCCTTTTGTCACTACCTCTGTCACTCTCTGAAAAACAGTAATATACCTGGCAGGAGGGGAATAAGGTCAGCTTTTGAAGCACAATAGATACTCGCGGCGAGGGTTTCGAACCTTCGCTCGGATCGATGGCAACCCTCTCAGCAGGAGGTATGATTTCAGGTCAAAGAAGACTGCCACAATTTTATTTCAAATAATCGATCATGCTCGTCATTTTTGACGGGCACTTATACTAGTAGTAAATATATACCTTTCAGTGGCGAGGCCTTGGGATAGAGAAGCGACGTTTTATAGGTGGAGAAACTCGGTCGTTTGTCTGACGGCGGTCGGAGGAGAAGGAAGAGAGAGGGAAAAAGGTGGAGAGGGAAGTGGGGGAGTGGAGAGAGGGAAAATCGACTGCATAGCTTTTACTCCCTCCTCCCTGCCACTTGACGCCCTGCACAATAAACGAGGACGCCCCACAATGGAAGCCGTGTCGCGCGGATAAAAGCGGGCGATTACCCACAACCTAGTTTTCGAGTCGCGGACGTTAGCCTCGGCCGTTAAGTTCCGCGGACGCGAGCGCTAAGACTTACTCAGGTTGGTGAAAGAAATGCCGTAATTAACCGACTGTACGTAGAGTTTTTTTAATCAAAGGTTCAGGGTCGTTTTATGTTCGCGAATGGAGAAATAAGTAAACAGAAAAATAGAGAGTGCCGGAACAACATTTTTGTGCCATAGGCAATGTTTGAAAATTACGCCCCCTCCTGATGAAAGTATACAGTACGCAATTTTAACTTTCAAAACTAGTTTATTTACAATATAAAGGTAAAATAAAATACACAAAAAATATTTTATCATATAAAGATTTACATTTAAAAGTTCAATTTGTCATTTGTCGCGCCCTATGCGGGTGCCTCGCTCGCACATCCCTTGTCCCGGCTTTGGTAATCTCCTATAATATATTTTGAAGGGTGTGTTTGTTGGTTTGTTCATGGAACTCCTCCTAAACGATAAAAGCTAGAATAACCAAATTTGGTACGATTCTTCCTTACATCCTAACTTAGTGAATGGTCAATGGTTTGTTTCCGTCCGTCACTTTGATCCGAAATGGCGAACGATTTAATTATCGAGCGTCACGTATTTTACCGCGTCCTGCAACTGAAATACAGGGATGAGTGTAGACTACTTTGGATTTGCACTTTAAAATTACTTAAAATCACGGTACGAACTTGAGACTTGGATACTTCATTGCGAGAAAGAATAAAGTTTATTTTTATTGAAAACAGATTCCGAATTTTGGTCGAATTCGCGTAGAAATGCGGTTAGAATCAATAAAATAGACGATTTTGTCAGTTTTATTACAATACCAATTATAAGCTACCATGACAACTCCCACTGTCGCCGAAATTGAGAGTTCAATGCATTTATATTGAGACTATATAGTCTCTTCTTACATTTAAGAGAGGGAGTGATGGGAGGGAGGTAGGGAGGGAGGGAGGGAGATAGGGAGGGAGAGAAAGGTAGGAGAGGGTGGAAGGGATGGGGAGGGAGTTTATACGTTATTTTCGAATTTTCACAGTGCAAGATTTTCTTCCTTCGTTCATTTAAATAGGAAAAAGCGGAGCGGTTTTCTTCATTTTTGCTTTATTCGACGGTTATTACTGTGTACTATCTTATTCTTGAAATGCTTACATGTTACACGGTCGAAGTTTTAGATTCACTAAATTCGTTGAAATTCAACGGGCACTCCAGCTAGTACACTATAAAGTGCTCGAAATTAAACAAAGTTATGTAACCTGACTCAAGTATCCATGCTTTAATATTCAGTCAAATGTGCCCCAAATTATGTCAATAAAGTCTTCCGAACATTTAAAATGCTTGAGTGTACTGTGTGCAAGTACCTTCAGTTGTAATTCATCGTTCTTTGGTTCTGGAAAGAATAATTCGATTTCCTAACTAAAAGAAAAATAAACCACACTCCCTGCATTAGTTATAATGCTTTACTTATAAGGATGCATACTTTGTTTCACGAATGTGTATTCTGTTCACTATATCGTTTTACGGCTCCAGTATTATCCTTGATGTCAGTTGAAAAGCAATGGGCAGTGCCGATAAAACATTCACTGCCATCTTTAGATATTTCTGACAAACGTTAAAAATGGATTAGTGAAAAGATCGACTGAAATTTTTATTCGATCCAGTCTTTCTTCATCATAAAAAATTACGAGATTACATAATGGCGTCAGGTTTGAACTCGCGACCCCAGCATTATGGGCACATCCTCTTACCAAAGTAGAGATTAAAATTTTTTTTACCTCCTCATCTAATTGTAAGAGCGAGTAATTAACGCTAAATCCAGGACCGTTGAAAATGTCAAGGCCACCTCGCCGGCAAATATTTCTCTTCTGTAGAATAGCTGCTCCGTATAGACACTGCGAATACCCCTCTCGGGCGAATTCCTATTTAATATTAAATCCTACGGAAAGCTTAACTCTCAAGCTAGCATGTACGAAAAACAAGGGGTGTGTGTGTGTGGGTGCGTTTGACAATGCCGCAGAACAAACAGGCGATAAAGTTAGAACAAATTTACCTTCCTCGATCGGGAGCAAAAAAAAGAGGACTATATTCCATTTATGATCACGTTACGTTTTAAGCCTCTAAGGGACGTCTCTGACATGGAATCGCGCTGAAACTTCCGTGGATAAATTGCATTAAGAAAATTGATTCTTGATGCACATGTCTAATTTCTAGAGGGATATAATTCCCTAAGCACGTGTTATCCCAAGCTTTCGGCGAACTCTGAGGGATTACGGAGAGAGAGAGAAGCATTTCCTAAGAAATGCTTTGTTATCAAACAAAGGGTATGAAATATTACTTTTTCTTTCACTAAATCCCATTCACGAAGGAATGAAACAAAAAACATTCAACGTAAAATCTCAATTAAAGCTATGAGACCGGGATTTTCAAGACTTTTAATGAGACTTTTTCCATTTTAATGGCGATTAAAATAAGTTACGAAACATCGACAGAAACGAATTTTCTTGTCCATATTTTTCGCAGTTGAGGTAATATAATCCTTAAAAACACAAATAAAAAAATCGGTACAACATACATTGTACAAACTTTCTCATATACGTACTAATGCGTCGTTTAGTTATCTTTAGAAAATGAAAATCGTATGAACCTGTTTTTAGAAAATCCAATTTTTGCTAAAATTGCCCAAGAGTAAACTAGCCTTATATTCATTCATTGAGAACAATGAAATAAGTAGTATTATTGTAGATGTATACTCAAGTAACTGTAAGAAATTTGATCAAAATCGTTGGAGCCGTTTCTGAGAAAATGGAATTATTGTTAAAGTTGCCTAGAATAAACTAGCCTTATATTCATTTTTTGAGAAATATGAACTATACAGTATTATTGAAGACGTAAACTCAAGCGACTGTGCGAAATTTGATCAAAATCGTTAGAGCCGTTTTCGATAAAATCGGATTGTTGTAAAAAATGCGTAGAATAAACTACTCTTAATTATTGATCAATGTCAACCATTTCTATGTATACTCTGCTCAGTATGATAAAATGCCTAAGTACGAGATTTCATTCATTTTCGTTCTACCGTCTAGCCTCCAGCGCCAGTAACAGACAGACAAACAGACAGACGGCATTGCGAAACCCACTTTTTCGGATTCAGCGACACCTAAAACGTGTATTTCCGTAAAAATCTCGAGGTCGAATTTTTTCGCGAAAACAATACTTTCTCGATACTTCGTATGAGAAAGTAATAACGCGTGAAGTTTTTATTCTAATCCCACGCTCAAAGTAGACTTTCAAACGTATTAATATAAAAATAAAATTAAACGACGAGGAGGATATGTCCCATACTACGCAGTATAATCCATCTTTTTACTTTCTCATATACGAAGTAC
The DNA here is from genome assembly GCA_036926305.1 of Uropetala carovei. Classification (NCBI taxonomy): domain Eukaryota; kingdom Metazoa; phylum Arthropoda; class Insecta; order Odonata; family Petaluridae; genus Uropetala; species Uropetala carovei. Next base: position 23,217,178 of record JAXCHB010000045.1, on the reverse strand, counting down.
ATTGAGAAAGTATTGAAATCGCGAAAAAATTCGATCTCGAGATTTTGACAGAAATATACGTTTTAGGTGTAGCCGAGTCCGAAAAAGTGGTTTTCGCAATGCCGTCTGTCTGTCTGTTATTGGCTCTAGGACCTAAACAGAATGAAAATGAATGAAATCTCCTACTTAGGCATTTTATCATACAGAGTAGAGGTTATGAAGAAATGGTTGACATTGCTCAATAATTAGGGGGAGATTATTTTACGCATTTTTAACAACAATTTGATTTTCTCAAAAACGGCTCCAACGATGTTGATAAAATTTCGTACCGTTACTTGAGCATACGTCTGCAATAATACTATATACTTCATATTTCTCAAAAAATGAATATAAGGCTAGTTTATTCTTGGTCAACATTAATAAAAATTGGATTTTCTAAAAACCGGCTCATCGATTATAATTTTCTAAAGATAACTAAACGACGCAGTAGTATATGAGAAAGATTGTACAGTGTATGTTGTGCCGATTTTTTATTTTCCTACGCATTTCTAATATATTTTTTTGAGATCTTTAGGAGAAAGTAACAACACATAATTAGCTCTATGGTGGCTTATTGCAATGAATTAATTAGTAGTAAAAATGGACGTTCATGCCATAAAAATTCATTAAAATCATATTTTGCTGACAATTTTAATACCAAAAAAGGCGATTTTTTCAATTTACAGACGGAAGCACGATTAAAAGAAGCGAAGAACGAAAACTGAAAGATAAGTAACGAAATTCATCAAAAATCATTTATTGTCGAAAATGTTTGTTCCAAAAAAGCGACCTTTTATAATTAATAGAGGGAAGCCCGATTTATAAAAAGAAGCGAAGAATGGAACGATATAGTGTAAGGGAATAACGAGGAAGCCTTATACCAAAGATAGAAAATAATTAATTACACATTTCGCATTCAAAAAATATTCCATTACCGTTCATTTAAATTATACGCACCCGATGCACGAAAATGGTTTATAAACAGGTTCGGCCGACTTTTTACGGCGACCGTTAAAAAAATAAATAAGTTTCTGGAGAGGCTAAGGAAAAGCATTCGGTATTTCAAAAGGGGGTATATGAAAGCATTTTCGACGGGAAAGTTGAGGCCGGAAAGTCACCCACTTTCCATGGCATGCCATTTTCGCAGCCATTTCCCCAGGTCGGCGGCACGTTTTGCTCCGATTACATCGAGTCGCACTCCAAAACTTCGCTCTCATTAACGAAAAAATGATAATTCGGCACGCAACCCGACTCCCTCGACATATTGCGAATTAATTCATTCTTAGTTCGATACGAGATTATGTAACGATAGCTTCCCCCCACCTACAGCACATTCGGTCTCTTTGTCCACTCCTCTCTCTCTCTCTCTCTCCCTTTCTCCCCACCAAAATAATAAACAAAAATGTAAAACAAAAAACAGCGAGGAATCGGCCTCAGCTGGGTATTAGATCAAATACTTTTTGCGTGATCGTTTCGTGGCGAAACCCGTTACGAAAGCGGTTGCGTAAACGTCTTTTTAAAAAAATAAAGACTCCTTTTATCGCAACCATATTCCATACCTCGTCCCTCAAACTCACTCCCCAGTTGCATATCAATTACGTAAATTACGCGGTGCTTATCGGCCCCATTAATGAACCGAAAATCTTTTCAATTTTTATTCCTGATAGTGCGCAAATGTAGAAAAATCATATTTTCTATTTACTTGTGACATAAAAATAATAATACTAGTTGTTTCATTTCAGAAAATTAAGTATTTTTTTCTTGAATTATTCATTATTTATTGCTCAGGACGTTATCATGGGATGACCCGGGAGAGGAATTTGGGGTATCTGTTCCGCCTTTACAAATCCTCCCCCCCTGCTGAATATTGTATTTAGAAAAATAATTCAATAATTATTCTGATTTTTGATCTTAATAAAAAAATCGCGTTTCATTTGTATGGCTAGCGCAATACAAGTTAGTAAAAAACATTTTTTAATATATGCGCGTTTAAAAAAAATGCGCTTATAGTTTCACTTTGGCGTCTGTCTGTCCGTCTATGCACTTGCCTCCATTGAAATTGTGACGAAACCGTTAACTACAGAGTACTGAAAACGGGAGTGTAGATTTTTGTATTGCTGCCATTTATTATTAATCTTTAGATTTTGGTTTTTAAAAATATACAAGGTCGGATAGGAAACCATGCTAATTTTTTAAAAATGCCTCTGAAGGTCTAAAAGGTGAAGAGCTGAGATTTTGAACGTACATATACACATTGATGCCACTTAACGAACGAGGCTCTAGTGACCGAATATGTGGCGGTATTAACACATAAAAAATAAATAAAAACGCGCTAATTTTATCCATGTTCATGGATAACGCTCCATTTTTTATCGCATTAAAAAAACTTTTATATTCCCCTCCATATAGTTTTTACAGTCATGCTGTCCACCCAGAGTTGGGAGACTAGTTACGCCCCTGCCTATAATCAATTCTAGCGCTGATGACCAAGCTGCTATAGCTACGCCAACAGCTCTCTCTCTGCGAAAGATTTTCCATCCTGTCTCTCCAATAAAAGGAAACCGGCTTTTAATTCCTAGCCAGGTGCAAATGGCAGCCTTGGGATTAACTACGTGCAGCGCTGAAAAAAAAGACAAACGCGCGTACACACGTACTTTTTCTGGCACGCTAAACTAAACGAATGAAAAAGTACGGCTTCCGTGTCCCGCTAATCCTGGGACGGCATTTATAAAAAAACCGCGCGCGCGCCTGTGTGTGTGTATATATGTGTAGATGCGGCTTACGAGGGATCTTTAATGGAAGCTCTCGTGCGTGTGTGTCCCAGGGAGCTCGTTTTGTGTGCGTGGGCGCGCGCGTGTATATTTGTGTGAGCGTGGATTTCATCCCGGCTTCATTATCGTAGGGTCCGTGAAAATTATGCCCGATTCTCTTTTCGGATGCGGGTGCGCGGAGAGAGGGGGGGAGGGGAGGGGGAGGGGAGGGGGGGAGGAGAGGGAGGAAGCGGGAGGGAGATAGGGAAGGAGGGAGGAAGATAGGAAAGGAAAGAGGGAGAGAGGAAAGGAGGGAGGGAGATAAGAAAAGTGGGACGGAGAAAGGAAAGGAGGTAAGAAGAGAGGGAGGAAGGGGAAGGGAGATAGGAGAGGTAGGAAGAGAGGGAGAGAGGAAAGGGAAAGAGACAGACAGGAAAGGAGGGAGAGGAAGGGGACGAGGGCTCGTAGTCACGGGCGCTACCGTCGTTAAGGGCGGAAACAAAATTAAAGGAAGACCGCGAAGCGGCTAACGAACAAACGCCGAGCGACTATTAGTTCTTTCGCATTTATATCTCGCCTCTCTCCGAAAAGCCGCACACTTTTCGATTCTTGCTTGTTTTTTTTTATTTGTCACCCCCACGGAGCCACCACCATCTCTCCAAGCCGAATCAACCGACGGAAAAAAATATAATTGGCGAAAGCCCATCGAAGGTGATTTTTAGCTGCGAGTGGCTCGACGTTGAATTACGTGCGTGGAGAGCATCAAAAGGAAAGAGTGCTGTTTTCCTTTCGGATTGGTCTGCGTCGGACGCTAATCATCGGCGAGAAAACGAAAGTAATTAACCTTGTCTCGGATATGCCCTCGTAATTACACCTGCGATAGATGTATATTGAAATTAATTGAACATTACTGCAAGGCATATAAGTTTTGGGAAATGATGGAAAAATCCATCAAAACAAATTAATAAGAGAGTAAATTAAAAACGAAAAAAGTACCGACGTTTAAACGAAATTTTGAAACCGATTGAAATGAAGCAATAAAAAGTTAATACGCTAAAAAATCACATGCAAATCACGCAGGTGAAGACGAAAAGCAGATATTCCTGCTTATATACAGACCCTTAATTTGCGGGCGAATGATTTAAATAGACTTCGGCAGGTGAAATGAAGCTAGAAATTGAAAAAAAAAACTTAATAACGCGGGCGGAGAGATTTCCAAGGTGTGCTCCATTACGCGTTCAATAAATTCCAACCTTTGGGCGAGTCGATTGCACACGCATGGCTGCCTACCCCCTCTCCATCGGTTAACCTCTCGCAGACGCCCTCGCCTATTTCGACTGCACAAATAAATCGATTTCGCAGGGCACGGTTCATTTTATAAACTAAGCTCGAAATAGAATCGGAAATCGCGGAGGATCAACGATCAAGTTAATCATATCGTATAAAGCTATTGGTTTTATGGCAGAGATTTTGTGCGCAAGTCATTATAATGTGAACAATCACATACGCACACCCACACACATATATATATATATATATATATATATATATATATATACAGGGTCTGTCAAATAAAAAAGGAGATCCTATACTATATGCTATAAAATCATCGGTTGTGATTTTATTTTTAAATGTTATAATGCGTTTAACTACAGTCCTTGAGAGAAAATTTGAAACCCACAACTGTACTCATTTTAGAATACTGTAAAAATAAAAATTGTGAGTTAACCTCAATTCTGTCTTTTATTCACATCTCCAAGACTGCTACCTTCGCACGAAGACATTTATAGAGCATTGCAGGCTTGAAAAGGCACGTGGAAAAAGGGAACTGTTAGCAGAGTTTCCGTATAAAGGAAGCACAGCTGGTGGATCGTATAACTTACTTCGAAATACTAATAATACAAGCGGAGTAGAAAGAACAACAGGTCGTAGGTGCTCAAAAAAAAAGAGCAAGAACGGGGGGAGAATATTGAAAAAGTTTTTGTTCGAGAACTCTCAGTCAAGAATATATTCCGTGACAGTCTTGCACCAATTTAAAAAGCGACAGATACATGAAAATAACAGCAACAACAAAGAAGAGCACATGCATTGCGCCCGGTTACAATCCTAGCATCGGGAATCGAGATACGTTGGCCACTCCCCCTAACAAGGTAAGCTTCGTCATAATTTATCAAATATCTGATTAGTAGCCAACATTAATAATTGACGGTTAATTAAAGACCGTGTATTTACCACGTTAATCATTTTCATACATTCGGATATGCATGCGGAGCGCAGAGAACGGCAGTTGGTGCATTTCAATGTTGCACCACGCCTGTGAAAATTCCTCACAAACCTCCTCCAGACATGTAAATAGCTTATTTTCCCTTCCAGAGGAAACTACTTATAAGATTGTATAGAATAACTTGTTGAACAAGTAACTGTACGAAATTTGATCAAAATCGTTAAAGCCGTTTTCGAGAAAATCGGATTGTTGTTAAAAATGCGTAGAATAAACTACTCTTAATTATTGATCAATGTTAACCATTTTTATGTATACTCTGCTCAGTATGATAACATGCCTACGTACGAGATTTAATTCATTTTCGTTCGACCGTCTAGGCTCCAGCGCCAGTAACAGACAGACAGACAGACGGCATTGCAAAAACCACTTTTTCGGATTCAGCGACACCTAAAACGTGTATTTCCGTAAAAATCTCGAGGCCGAATTTTTTCGCGAAAACAATACTTTCTCGATACTTCGTATGAGAAAGTAAAAAAGTCAACAAGATATAGAAGAAAACATTTTTCAAAAACCTTGGATGCAATGTAAAGAGATATCCTAACATAATTATCCGAAGCCGGTTCCGCGCGTGAAACGCCCGAGTCTTTACCCCGAGGCCACACCTGTACCACTCGCCCAGCCTGGAGAAATCCCTAAAAAAACACCATCGCATCCCATTTCATACGAGTCGTCTCCCTTTCCCTCTCCATCTCAGGAAAACTTCCATCACCCGAAACCGATAGGGTATGTACGGACTTTTATCCGAGTTTCTCGAAAAAAAATTTTTAAAAAACAAACTGCCAAATAGGTCAGTGGGGAAGATTATCCAATAGGGATAAAGAGGATAAAGGAAGTAGGGGTGGAGAGAGAGAAAGAGAAAAGAAAGAAAGAACAGAGAGGTATGGATGAGGGAAGAAAGGGCACCACCCCCTTTTTTGGCAAGGTTCCAGGACTCGCCTTTCTCCTGAAGATCCATGCCTTCCGCAAAGCACGATTGTGTTGGGGTAGTGTGGATCCACCCCTGCTGCAGAGAGGAGTTTCTTTTTTTCGCTTAGTTCGCCGCGTCGGAGCAGGGAAAGAGGAGAGGAGAGGGAGGGAGAGGAGTGAGGGAGAGAAGAGGGAGGGAGAGAAGAGGGAGGGAGAGAAGAGGGAGGGAGAGAAGAGGGGAAAGAAGGGGATGAGACCTTCGGCTGTGCCCGGGCTGTGCTTGCTTGCTTGTTGGTGTCGTAACGGGGCGAGGTAGCGTTGGGGGGGGCTGGAGAAGGAAAGGTGCTAGAAAGGGGAGGAAAGGGGCTGGAGGGGGGGAGGGGAGGGATGGAGGGAAGGGAGGGAGAGAGAGCATCATGCGGTGAGGATTGGAGGGGCTATATATCGCGTGAGATCAATATTCGGAGGGAGGGAGAAAGGAGAGGCCGGGTAAAAGAGGGGAGGAAAGGGGTGGAGACGGAGAGGAGAAGAGGAAAAGGAATAAAAAAAAGAGAAGCGGAGACGAGAGAGAGAGAGGGAGAAAGAGAGTGAATCGCGGTTAGGCCAAGGACGAAAGGATGGTGTGGGAGAAAGAGACGCAGCAAGGATTCCTTGCCCTCTGGCAGGGTTGAAGGTAGTCTCTTGCAAGGTTTGATCATTAATGGATTAGAGAGGGGAGGGATGGCAGACGTGCTTCCAAGTTAAGGGATTTCTAAAGGATAGGGATAGATAAAAGGACATGAAAGGGTAGAAGGGAGGAATCTACCTACGGACCTCGCACAGATTTTATTCAAATCAGTATCAAGGGTACGGAATCACCGCTTTCCTTCCGTGTAAAATTTGGGACCCACGGACGCGATATAATCGAGGTTGTTTTCTTTTATCGTTATTTTTCTTTCTCGACCGCCTAAATCACGATCAAGATGGAGTTACCTCGGACAAGGAAACTGGACTCCTGCAGTCAAATATGAGGTTTTGTTTGCACGAGGATGGGATGCCCCTTTCATTCGTTAGATTCGCTTCTGATGGAGAGAGAGAGAGACGGAGAAAGCAAAAGAGAGAGAGAGAGAGAAGTAGGGAAAGAGAGAGAGAGAAGTAGGGAGAGAAAGGTAGATAGATAACTGTCTTTATTTTCAGGGCGAAATTGAGACCATAACGTCCTCTCTTCCATTTAACCCTAGACAGAGAAGGAGGGAGAGATAGAGGTAAGGAGAGAAATGGAGAGAGTCAGGGAGGGATAGAGAGAAAGAGGTAGAGAGGTAAAAAAAAGGAGGGAAGAGTAGTGACGGGAAATGTAGCCGGCGGATTCATCAAAGTCATTAAATTCTTTGATTAAACAATTGGAATCGGTGTGCGAGGCAGAGGACGTAATTTAAATTGGATCGGTGTAGTTCCCAGCGAGTCGTGTAACGACCACTCCCGAGCATTCTCTTCGGGGGTCAAACGGAGAAGGAAATCGGTTCGTTATTATTTTTTTCTCCTCCATAAGCGTCATCTTCTCTCGAGATTCTCGAAGAAATTTAAGCGGACAAGATTAGGTTTCTGTCTGCGACTTAAAAATTCGAGCTATGGGAGTCGTTTAAAAATTTTTTCGTCATGTCCGTTCGTTCTACGGTGTGTTCATTATTATTTCACGGGCAAATATCGAATTATACGTTTTGAAAAAAAAGAGCGAAAGATAAAAGATTAAAAAAAAGAATTCCTCTCGGCGCCTTCATATACACTTAAGGTTTTTCAGATCTCGGAAGTTTAAAATGAAAAAAAAAAGGGGTCAGGACTTTGGACTTTGGCCAAATTGCGAAGCATAAAAAAATAAAGCGGAGCGATACAAAGAGAAAAGAATACGAATGAAAATTATGAATAAAACATTATATGGAAACCGGGGATGGGGGGGGGGGAAATAAAAACAAGGACGCGCGCTAAATTAAAATGGGAGAATGCCCCCAGACGTAGTTGATGAAATTGCTTCGTGCGTTATTTATCCAGTTCAGAAGTTATTCCTCCGAAACTCTCTATAAATGGTACGAAAAACAATCACAGAAATTAGAGAGCAAGAAATATATAAACTACCGGAAGCCAGTTTTGATTTAAGCGAATCGTTTGAACGTTTGCCGACATTTTTAATGAACGCGTCATACGCGAAGATTAGACAAACAAATTGAAACGTGAAAAAAATTAAATCAAAAGGGATCAACTTGAAATGAGACCGGTGCACCGCGGTGTAGCGTCGAATACCACGATATGAATGTATTTTTTTCCTGCGAAATGAAAAAAAAATTCCTTTCATAACTATGCAGGATGTTTGTGAAATCCCTGTGGAACCTTATATTTCACCCACTTTGAATGTAGATATCACAGAAAAGCTATCCGGTTAATGTGAAGTAGTGCTAGTGAGGTTTTTTCCAAAGCGTATCTCTGATAAAAAAATTTAAAATAACTGTACCACAAAATCGCTTTCCGAAAGCGCCCCGGAACGCATGGAATACTGAGCGAAAATAGATTTTCGGATGGATTTTATTCCTCTCCGATCACATCATTTGAATATTCAAGCATGCGAGAGAGACCGAACGTGATCCTCTTAATGTTTATGGGTTTATATTGTTTTCAGACGTATTTACTCGAATTTCCTTCTATCATCGCTTTAGCAAAGAAAGCAAACAAAGAAAAATAAATAAGAAACGACTGGTTTTAAAAAGAAAAATTTTAATTTTCGAAATTTTGATCGGGTAATCGAAAATCCGAATAATTCACGTCCCTATTTACATTTTAATAATTACATACAACCGAAACGAGCCAAAATTGCCACGATACTCGATCAGATCACTCAGTCGATTGATAGCGACAATAAAATTTGCCGTAAACAATTTAAGTTTACGATATATGTACCTTATGTACCCCTAAAAAGGCTTGTAATTTAAGAGTACAAGAGTTGATAGATCATCTAGAAATTGTTAAAGTCATAGATCGAACTCGATATTTATTAATTTTTTAAAGAAACAAATTAAAAAGGCGAGAAACGGAAGCTTATGTATTGGAAATTAAGGCTGATTCGACATTTTAAAATTATTTAACTTTCACGTTTTTGCTGATCGATTCGCTCAAAGACAGTGAAACGGTCTGCATAGGCTACCATAATAAAATATCGGATTGATATTTTGAGATAGCACGGATTTAGAGACGATTTATTATCCTGATTTTTTTAGCGATCGATACGAAAAACAACAAGTTAGGAAAGTGTACAGCGTATCAAAAACGGGCGCGTTTCGTGCAATTGAGTATTTGAAAGAAATTATATACGAGTCCCAGTCCCGGAACTTTTGGGTAGCACCTCGTACATGCACGTAAGGGAAATAGCGTTTAAAGTTCATTTCTTTGGCATAAATACTCCATTTTCTTCCTATTTAAAAATACTGCATGCACATAAAGAAAGGAAACTTATTTTTCTGAGATTGATTATGTTAGCAACAATGAAGAAGTAACTATGCAAGAAAATTTCTAAGTTCAGCTCGAATTAAGACGTTATTGTTTTATTTTCTTGAAAATAAATACATACTATACTTTAATAGTTCTACAAGTTTTATTTGAAAAATATTTTGATATGAGCAATACTTTATGAGATGTAACGGAAAGTTCATTTTTTGTCACCAATAAAGTGGTACCCCTGATTAGCTTAAGTGATTCATTTACGCGACCTTTTTATTGTCTTTGCCTGAAAGTCCTTAATATCAAATTTCATTAAAATCCGTTCGGTAGAAGTGGAGAACGAACATACGGACTCACGGACGAACAGACGGACGGACCGACGTTAATAGGCGCTCACGCTGGAAGAAAAACGCGCCTAAAAATCGCTAAGGGTTCAAATTTATCCTCGGTGAAAAAAGAATAACATGGAAAACTGATGAATCAGATATTAAGGGCAGATTAAAAAATTCACTGTGCCCCCCCCCCCCCCCCCCCCCCCCCACTACACCCTTAGCCTGCTCCTTGAGCCTTAATATTTCAACCGCCAAAAGAAATTATGGCTATGAACAATCCCTCAGAATTTGGTTTCCCTAACTTCACCGGTGTAGAAGTAGTTCACCGGACACGTGTGACATGACAGACAGAACGAGTACATTATCGGATTAAAAAAAAACTCTAAAAGCGCTGCACGTATATAGTTAACAAGATCTTTAAAAAAACTTATATTATAACACCTTAGAAAACTTAACAGACATTTTGGAGCGTTTTCATCCTCACATCCCCAATACAATAACCCCAGATTTAATTCGAGTACTCAAAAATTATCCCTAGAAACGCGATTCAAACAATCACCGTTCTTTAGGAAAGGAAAAAAAGTTCCGGTTATTTTTTTTGAAATGGTAATCCGGCACGAGGAAATAAATGACCGTTATGATGCCACCTCTCGTTCGAAGCAAAATAACTCTCTGAAAATGTCACCGAGCATTTTTTAAACTTTCCACCGTTGCGATACTAAAAGAGTCGGTTGAATACCCGATTGAAAAACAAAAAAATAAGTCCGAAACCTTTAACAAGGCCTCGGGGAAACAAAAATAACAACGAACTTTTCCCCCCCCCATACTATCGCCCCGTTTCCCGAATTTATAACTCGCGCCGTTAATGAGTCCGCATCGTTTCAGGCTAGAGATGAGAAGACAGATAGAGAGAGAGATAGGTAGACATAAAACGACCGTTTTATCGTCAGAATCCTTTCATTTGGTTCGGTTTACTTTCCATCAAGCGGGTCATTTTGTCCTGTCCCTGGACCCTAGAGAAACTCCCATTTTTAACACCTTAGAAAACGTTGTGTGGACCTCAGGAAAAGATTGAGGAGCGAAAGAGGGGGGGGGGGGGAAGGACGACACGTAGATCACGCATTAGTGACGTCGTGGATTTTTGCGTCCATCCCTCCTTTCTTGGGCGCCTTAGTCTCTCGGATGAAAAGGTGGTGGAAGGAGGGGTAGGGGGAAGTATGCATAGGGGATGGGATAAGGGGAGGGGAAAATTGGAAGGGGGAGGGGGAAATGGGAAGGGGGTTAGCTTTTCGGACGTCCTCTGGGAAGGGTTAAGGGACATACGTTGGAGATGAGTTTCGGATCGTCTTCTTTTGTTTTTTTTTTATTCCTTAGGGGAAATAGGGTGAGAACGAGAGAGATGGAAGACGGTAGAAAGGCATTGTGAAAGAGAGGGAAATACGTAAGAGAGAGAGAGGGGGGGTGGGAGAGGGAGGGTGGAGTGGGGGAGGGGTAGAGAATGAGAGAGAGAGAGAAAGAAAGAGAAGGGGATATAGATAGAGACGCTGTGAGAGGGAAAGTAGAGAGAGAGGGAAAGGGGTGGAAAGAGAGGAAAAGAGAGGGATTAAGAAAGAGGGATGGAGAGAGGGAGCGATAATTGAAAAAGGGTGGGATAAGAGAGCGACACAGAGGTAGATCGTGAGAGGAAGTGAGAGAGATAGACATATGCTTTTATTTGGGGCTTTTTAGCTCCCTTTTATACCTACACACAACTGTCTAATGTTTTACAATTTTCCATAGAAAATGTTACTACATATTTACAGATTACATAAGAGAGGGAGGGTAGAGAAATGGAGGAAGAGAGGAGGGAAGAAAGGGAGAGAGGGAGGGAGTGGGAGAGAGGGAGAAAGATGGAGGGAAAGAGATATATGGAGAGGGAGGGAGAGAGTGGGAGAGAGGGAGAAAGATGGAGGGAAAGAGATATAGGGAGAGAGAGAGAGATGGAGGGAGAGGAGAGGAAGGGGGAGGGAGACAGACAGGCAGACAGACAAATGACTTTATTTAGGGCGAAATTTAGACTGTGAAGTCCCTTCTTACATTTAACTCTTTCCACAGATTTGAATATTATATACAAGTTAATTACAAAATTTCACATAAATATCGATCACAAAATTTTGTTAGTTGAATTAACATAGAATAATGTCAGTTTTCTAGGTTGGAAAAAAAACTGTGTAATCGCTTTGTTTATCACAGAAAAACAGTCCCACCGCGGAAAAACACCTACGAAGAGGAGGGAGGTGTACACAAAAAACCGCGAAAAATCCCTAAATGGATACAGAAGGAAAAAAAAGAACAAAAATTTAAAGAAGAGAGAGGGAGGGAGACACTGTGGGAGACAATGAAAGAGAGAGGGGAAAGGAAGAGTGAGGGAAATGAAGAGAGGGGGATGGAGGGAGGGAAAGAGAAGGGTAAAGAGAGAGAGAGAGAGAGAGAGAGAGAGAGAGAGAGGGAGAAAGAAGGATGAAGTGGAAGGATATAGAAACCGAGGGAGAAATGGTTAAGAGGGATGGTCATAGAGAAGGAGATGGTAGTTTTAAGGGGTGGTGATAAAGGATGGGCTCGAAGTACGACGAGCGGAAAACTTCCGTCCTTTTGGGGCCTCACAGAAATTTCTCTCCAATCCTTTACTTCTCCAACAACCTCCTCCTCCTCCGGGAGCATTAACTTTTTCCTCCCCCCCCCCCCCCCCCCTCCTAACAATCCATCTCTCCCTTCACGATCTTCACTATTTTTTTACTTCAGTTTTTCCTCAAATTCGGTCTGAATTAAAACATCCTAAAAGGATTGAAGGGACCTCTCTCCAGAAGACGCGTCTTTTTTTATTGTTCCTCCGAGGCACTCTCCTTTAACGATGGCGTTAAATTTTTATCGCCCACTAATGAAATTTTTTATCGTCTCCGAGAAGATCACCGAAATGAGGCGTTTCGAAATCAAAAGATCCCGATGGAAAAAAAACGGAACATTTAGCGTGGACAAATGCACTTTTAAATTGGAAACGTTATCTTGCTATTCCAATCGGGTGAATTCTGTAGTGGGATGGTTCACATAATGGGACCGAACGGAGTGAAGTGCACGTATTTACCCATTCTCATTGACATTCTCGCGTAACTATTACAAGGATGCAAATGAATTTTGAGAGCATATTAAGCAGTCTGTTTACGCATACGTATAATATGCATCTACGTATGAGCCGCAGCCTTATTGTTTCAGACTAAAAATTAGAATATAAAAATCTGATGTGGCCAACACGTGACTTTCTCCATATTTGGGGCATAGATATATAAATTATTATGAATAGCATTATGAGGCAAAATTATTTCGTATCGTAAAAGAATACAGTCGTCCTTATTGCCGTAAATTACGTATATTTTGAATATGTTTACAGAATTCACCGCTAAATGGTGGTGGCGCCGTAAACTGGAAAAGGTTAAATATCTCCGAAAAGGATAGTTCTACGAAAATTTGTTTCAAACAAAACTTGGAGGAAATATCATTCTCTACAACTTTGGTCCTCACGAAGATGACCAATAACGACGATTTAAGGAGATATTTGACGTAAACCGAAAAAACCGATTATTTATTAATTATTCCTAAACAATAACTGCTATGGAAAATTCTTTAAAATGAAAGTTGTAGGAAATTACATACTATATAACCTTTGTATAGAATCGTATATACAATAATGATGTTTTAACGAAGAAATATCGCAAAAACCGATTCCGGTTTAGAATAAACCTCGACTTCCGGTTAACCGTTATTGTCCAAAAACTAATCAGTTCTTCGTGCTCATGCTAAAGTGTTATATATGAAGTTTGGTAACGATATGGCAAGTACTTTTTGAGTTGGAGCACCCACAATCACATAAACACACACATGCACGTACACAGACATCATTCCGAAAATAGTCTAAACGTGTTCTAGGGACCTCAAAACGTGTATTTCCGTTGAAATCTAGAAGTCGATTTCTTTCATGAACGCAATACTTTCCCATTACTACGTATGGAGAAAGTAAAAATGTACCCGAATGTACGCTGCATTGCAATGTTTTCATGCGGTCATCCCAAAAAAATCTGATGTGGCCAACACATGACTTTCTCCATATTTGGGGTATAGATATTTAAATTATTATGAAGGCAAAATTATTACTTCGTATCGTAAAAGAAGACTCGTCCTTATTGCCGTAAATTACGTATATTTTGAATGTTTACAAAATTCACCGCTACATGGTATTGGCGCTGTATACTGAAAATTACGAAAAAAGTTGAATATCTCCGAAATGGATGGTTCTACGAAAATCTGTTTCAAACAAAACTTGGAAGAAATATTATTCTCTACAACTTTGGTCCTCACGAAGATTACCAATAACGATGTTTCTAAGGAGATATTTGAAGGAAACCGAAAAACCTGTTATTTGTAAATAATTCCTAAACAATAACGGCTATAGAAAATTGTTTCAAATGAAAGTAGTAGGAAATTACATTCTTTATAACCTTTGTATAGAATTGTATATACAATAATGATGCTTTAACGGAGAAATATCGAAAAAACCGAATCGGGTTTCGAATAAACCTCGACTTGCGGTTAACCGTTATTGTCCAAAAAATAATCAGTTCCTTCTGCTCATGCTAAAGTGTTATATATGAAGTTTGGTAAGGATATGACAAGTACTTTTTGAGTTAGAGCGCCCACAATCACATACACACACAGGCATCATTCCGAAAATAGTCTAAACGTGTTCTAGGGACCTCAAAACATGTATTTCCGTTGAAATCTCGAAGTCGATTTTTTTCATGATCACAATACTTTCCCATTACTTCGTATGAAGAAAGTAAAAAAAAGATACATTATTGCTTTTCTGGTCAGTATCAGGATAAAGATTACTTGTAGATCACACAAAGCATATTTCGAAATGATGAAATCAAACGCGTACAGTATGGCCCAAGTCGAAGAGAGAGAGATGCACAGACGTGAGTTACTGTCAGCTGTTCTTGATTGGTTTAACGATCACGCAGACTTCACGAATAACTCTGAAAGCTCGTTCATCAATTGTTTATACATTTCTGAACGCACCTCGAACAGTTCACTTCGTTCTTAGATATTATAAAAATGCAGTCGGGCGCAAAGATCGCGCTATATTTTCTATTCGTATATACTGTTGACGCATATTTAGTTGACGGTAATGATAATAACAATTATATCGGGACGATTTTTATTGGTTTGTGCGAGACCCATTGGTTTACTTAGTCAATTAAAATTAGGCACGACGAATTAATATAAACACTCGCGACTACAGTTTTGAGATGAAAGTTTCGAATAAACTACGGTATTAACTCGAGTAAAAACGAAAGTTGAGTAACAGATGACAGCGACCTTTGATCCGCTGCGATAATGCTTCTGAAAGAAAGGAACTATATTCAAGTTCAAGTACGCGTTGATATGATCGAGTCTTGAATAAACGACTTTTACAGCGCGTAAAAAATATCGACACGATTAACTTGCGACCATTACGTAGAAAAATTCCTCGGCCGAAAGCAATTTCGGTTTTCGACACGAGCGAACAGTGCGGTGGGACTTATGATTTTGCATTGCAATTTTTTTCTCGTACAAACGGATAAAAATGAAAATGCTATCTTTTACTGCACGTAACATAGCCACTTTTTCCACAGAACGTGGGTTACATCAACAATCCTGGATTTATATTTTAAGGAGAGGTGAGCACTGAATTTTTGGGCCCCGAAAAACTTAGTGCAATGCCTGGACATTTATACGTTACTGAATAAAAATTACCCCAATTACACTTTCTTCGGCAAGAGAAATTACCGCTGTAAATGTTATTTAAAACTATCGCGGATTTAAAAGAGAGAAAGAGCGAGAAGTATAAAACGACCACTTACACCGCCGCTACACCCCGACGGACCTCGAAGCTATGTTTGCCATTCATCTACGCAATCCATCGCTCAAATTGCAAACCAAACTGAGCAGCAACGTCGCTGCGAAAACATCCATTACCGGGAAGCGTATCCAACCCTCATTTCGTGGCCATGGGTTTGAATCAATACGGCGGAGGCAATTATTCGTCAATTTGGCACCAAGGGGACATCTTGAGCCAAATTGAAATGTATGCAACTAATTTTGGAAAGAGAGAGAGAGAGAGAGAGAAATAGGGAAGGAGAAGGAAATCAATTTAATTTTAATGGCATGGCCAAATGCCATAAAATATTTCTCGAGAAACGATTGTTTCTTTTTCCAAAGATCCGACGGAATTATTTTTTTCTCGCTACGAGTCTGCATGGGAAGAAAGGTTTTTATATAAATTTTTAAGGCGTGATTGATCGCGACAGAAGGATAGGGACGAGAAAAAAAGATATACCCATCCACAGCGATGAATATTCAATGAATGAAAAACGAGTGGAAAGAATTCGAAAATAATTACATTGAGAAAAAAGCTACAAGAGATGAAAAAGTAATTGAAGGTTTTGGGCAAAGACGCACTGTAATGTTTAGCCATCGGATATAGAAGTACAGTAATACCTCGCACTGCACGGTCTCCTTTGCGCGTTTTTCATTTATCACGGAATTAAAAAAAACCATCTGCGAGCATTAAAAAAACATTAAAATGTTCCAGTTCGACTAAAATGTTTATAAAAAAGGGTAAAGGAAGCTATGCCGAATGCAATGCAACTACATCGTCGCATTTTGAGTTGAATACGGCGTTCAAATTTAACCTCGCGTGTACATTTGTGAACACCACTTTGCGCTGTTTCGCTTCACGGGATAATTTCCAGGAACGCACGCGCAACGCGAAGCGAGGGATGGAAGTACCGCTAACTATTAGATTAAAGCTATATCGCAAACGCCATCAACAACAGCAATCCCCCCAGATCGGTTCGAACATGAAACTTCTCGCTCCAAACGTTACAGATAATAAGATTAAATACGGGGAATAACTCTGGACATTTTTTATTATCCGTTTCAAGGTCATCCGATAAAGAGTTCGAAATTTCTTCGAGTACATTGGATTTTGAAAGCGCTTCGAGAGAAAGAGAGGAAAAAAACGACTATACCAGCCTCCCCATTGTCATCCTCGACGTTTTCAAACTTGGGAACGGATTTTCCGAGACGAGGACCGAGGTACAAAGGAGACAGGCGCGATTTCTCCTTCCCCACGAGGCAAACACAAAGAACGAAACTCGAATTTCATACGTCTGTTAAAAGAAGAAAAATAAAATAAAGTTCCTTCGAGATTTCCCTTACGTGAAAAATTGACAAATAGGGCGCGGAGGATTTTGCCGCAGATGGCGGTCATACGGTTATCTTCGGAGGGAGGAGAAAATTCGAGACGACGAGGAAAAATAAAAGAAAACGCACACACACACACGGGAAAGGATGAGAAAGTTCTACGGCAGAAGAGAAGGCATCGAGTGGATGAATGAAAGATTTATGGGGCGAATGACTTTGAGAGAGAAACAAATGGGGGGAGAAAGAGATATTCCTTTTTTTTTCGGGACATCCAGAAACGTATTTCGGAACGTGTGTGCGAGAGAGAGAGGGAGAGGGAAAAAATGGAAGAAAAGTTTGTGGAAAACCCGCGGTATGATGCAGCACGTTCCGCAAGAGACTCGACTATTACGTCGATACGTGATTTGACTTGAAATACCGACCTTCCAAAAGTTCTCGCGATGCATGACCTGGGTGCAAAAACTAGACTGCGAGCATATTGGGGTTCTTTTTTTTTTTTGGTGAAAGGAAATGAGCACAAGAAGGATGACTTTTTGAGGTGATTTAAAGCGATAAAATGGCGGGCTTAAAATGGCGGAATATGGCCGTAGAATCGGGTAGGCAGGCATTAAAAGAAAATGAATAATGAATTTCAAGCCAAAGTGCGTGCTTAGGTGGGTGTGTGGATATTACACTCGCATTTTGAGATGAAATTCTATATATATATATATATATATAAAATTGCAGCTAGTAGTTGAGAGGGATAGGAGGGAGCCAGTGGACACATGGTGTTGTGGACGTCCATGGCGATAGAGGAAGGTTTTTTCTTGGAGCTTTCGGGCATCCGTCCTTCTTCGGCACAAGTATATATATATATATATATATATATATATATATATATATATATATATATATATATATATATATATACACACACACACACTACTCTTCATTCGAAGATAAAATATTTAACGACTATTCTTTCATACATGTTCTGTCCCCGCAACATGAAAGAATTGGACAAACTTTTCGACAGCGAATCCGTAAAAAAAACGAAATATGAACGTAAAAGATTATTCAAGCGTACAAGATCTAATCCGAAAGAACTGATTCCGGCTTTTATGTTTAATAAACGACTGAGCGAAAAAAAAAACGTAGCACGTCATCTCTCATGGCGATAAAAAAAGAGCCATTGTACGATTTCCTAAAATTGGAAGGCTGAAAATATTTTAAATTTCGATTCATCTCACGAACGTTTCACGGCCGAAAAAAATGTATTCCGCCTACCTTTACCCTCGCAGACAATGAAATAAAAAAAGAGGGAGCAATTTTCTCGAGAAATTAATTATTTCATTCTTCCGCCTTCTCAAGTAATTGCTTTTTCAATTATGAAAAATTAATAACCTTCTTTTCTGGTTTCTAGAGAAAGAAGGGGGGAAAGAGTTAATTTTTTTTCTGAGATGGAAGATCCTCTGTAGCGTTTTTCCATGAAAGGAGTCATGGATGAAAAGTGATATATATATATATATATATATATATATATATATATATATATATATATATATATATACAGGGCTCCAGAAATACAACTTCAATCTACTCGCCACAAGAAAAATTTACTCGCCCATAGTATTGTGGCCTGTTTTTATATAAGTATTTTTAACAAAATCAATGGAGAAATACTCACTTTTCACAAAGTAATTGCTTTTGGTTTGAAGGCTTTCATTCTTTTACTCTTTAAAATATCTTAAGATAAAGTTATCGACACAAAATTTGCGCTAAAACACGACAAAATGAATGAGGATTCTTATTCTTACCGTCGACTACTCAATCTCATTCGAATTTGCTCATATTTTGAATTTATACTCGAGTTTTGGTAAATTTTTTAGCATTGCAATAATAAGATTCCATGGTTATCAGTATTGTTGTCCTCGTTAATTTCCGTGCATATGCACTTAAATAAAGGTTTAACGATAGAAAATAAGATTAAAACTTGCTCGAAATGACCAAAGATATGAATTTAATGCAAATAAATCGAACGCAGTATTCATGTTATTTATATTTTTTTAATCTATATTACTAAAATCCTATTTATGGTTGTCTCTCTCTCTCTTTAACGCTCTATACCTCAACCATTTTTCATCTCCGGGAATTCAGCCCTCCAAGTTTATTTTTTCTTAATTTGTTATTAAAAACCAAACATACATCCCTTATAAAATATATTCATTCAACTCATATTCCCACAACACCCTTTCCAGTTTCTCGTTTATTGCAGATTTAATCTTATTTCGACTTGGATGCTGAACAAGGGAATCGTTCAGTATTTTTTCCCGATTAGCCATGATGTTATTGAGCGTAGATACGGGAATATTAAGTAATTTTGCCATCTTTACACGCGTCGAGTTTCGATTGGCATCCACTTTACTTATAATCTCCAATTTTTCATTTAGTGAAAGTGCTTTTCTTTTAATTCACTTTTTAGATGACATCCCTATCCAAAAATAATATACTTGGGTTAATAATCTGAATTTAAAAAAGGAAATATACGATACAGCCACAAAGACACAGAACACTATGAATACTACGAACACGCTATCATAACTGAATGGTCAGAGCCGAAAACTACAATAACATAGGGAATTACAATACTGACCGGAATATAAGGCGATGGTTTTTTGGTAATTATTCGGAACTTCGCGTCCATGGATTTCCCTCTTTAAAATTTTACCGCTACGTAAATTAGCCTCTTGCGCTTGTCGCTACGAGTTTGTCAGCTGTTTCGTCTGTTCTGCGCCGTCACTTGGCATAATGTGTTCATTGTAATGTTATTTCATAAAAACAATATTAGGTGGCAAGGTGTTCCATTCCAAAATGAATGAATGACTGGGATATTAGATTTATTTTTATAGAAAAGTTTTTAAATATTTAGAGTAAAATTACATTTGGACTAATATGGAAAATGCACACGGAAATTTGCAAATCGCACTCATTTTTTATGTGAGAAATGAAATGAAATATAAAACGGGTACATTTCCATTTATTAAGGTTCGTTATGACCATCTTAGGCGGGAAAACATTTTAAACAGAAACATATTAAACAGGAAAAAATTACATTGTTCTTACGAGGAAATTTTCGGGACCGAAATATTTGAACATCTTAGGCAGGATAACACCTTAAGTGAGAACATCTTAAACGGGTTCCACTGTAATATTAAACCTTCAAGCCACAATAGTATATAGACAGTGAATGAGACTGTGTTTAAGATGGAAAAAGTTGTGTGAATTATGTAAAGACATAACGTAATACATTTAAAATGCATCTTGAAAGTGCAGTGTAAAGACTAGAACGATAAGCTTACTGTCACACACTTCGATGATCATCACGAGGATTCTTAATAAAAGGCTAGAGAAAAAGGCCGAAGAAATGCTGGGAGAACATGAATTTGGCTTCAGAAAAGGAAGAGGAACCAGAGATGCTATCGGTGTAGTGACAGTCACATCACAAAGGGCAAGAGAGTACAGCCAAGATTACTGCTTATGTTTCGTCGACTGACAGAATGCCTTTGATTGAGTAAATTGGGTACCGCTGATGAGGATATTAAAGGATATAGGTATAGACTGAAAAGACAGGAGACTGATCAAAAATCTATATGTGAATTAAGTTGTAAAGGTCAGGTTGTAGAATGCGGACACCAGCGGAATACATATCGGTAGAGAAATAAGACGGCTGCTGTCTATCGCCGATTCTATTCAATACATATGGAGAGAGGCTAATGCAGGAAGCGTTAGAAGGCACGGGAGATTTCAAAATCTGAGGAAGGATTATAAGAACAGTGAAATACGCGGATGATCAACTACTTCTAGCAAGAAAGGAAAAGGAACTCCAGAAAATGGTAAACAGACTAGTGATAACAGGTAGAAAATACGGTATGGAAATAAATAGAGAAAAATCCAAGGTTATGCGAATATCAAGTAAAGAAGAAGAAAATTTGAACATAAGTATTGGAGGAGAGCCATTAGAACAAGTTTCAGACTATAAATACCTTGGAAGCATCACAACGAGAGAAGCAAAATGTACCGAGGAAATCAGGACTAGAATAACAAAAGCAAAATCCGCTTTCAGAAGAAAGAAACACCTACTGACGGGAAATATTCAGCAGGAAATCCGCAAGAGGTTGATAAAATGCTATGTATGGAGTATAGATTTGTATGGGGCAGAAACATGGACGCTAAGGAAAAATTATATTAAATATTTGGAAAGCTTCGAAATGTGGACATGGAGAAGAATGCTGAAGATAAAATGGACAGATAGGGTGAAAAAATGAGGAAGTACTACGAAGAATAGGAGAGAAGCGAACGATTATACAGACTATCAGAAAGAGGAAGGCGAACTGGATTGGGCATTACCTGAGGAGAGAGTGCATGATTGAAGAAGTGCTAGAAGGAAAACTGGATGGAAAAAAAGAAAGAGGTAGGAAAAGGTTTCAACTGGTAGACGACTTGAAAGGGAAAGAGAGCTATCAAGACATGAATAAAACTGCGGAAAATAGGAGTATATGAAGAACCAAGTTTAACCATAAATAATCACGAATCTGTCAACGGACAGACTACCTATGATGATGATTACACACACACACACACATATATACAGAGAGAGAGAGAGAAAGAGAAGGCTGAATGCAGAACAGTTAACAGGGAACTTGAAGAATTAATGCGAGACGTGTCGCGACTCTTTAATGCGGCAAGAAAGCACAAACTAAATCCATATCGGCCCCTATGTTAGGCAACGCGCCCGTACCATTTTCCCTATAATAGCGCGACGCGTAGAAAGCTCTATAAAATCTACCACTTTGGCCGAATGAATAACGACCGCGTTCAAATAGTAGTAATTAGGTTTTTAGGTGCGTCAACAGCTAAGGTTATTTTGCACCGTCAAATTCTCTTAGAGAAAATCAACATACATCACAACATCCATGCCCGAAGCGGGATTCGAACCCGCGACCTTTGGGTTAGAAGGCAGACGCATATATATATATATATATATATATATATATATATATATATATATATATATATATATATATATATATATATATACACGGAGCCGTAGTGAGGGCGGGGCAACCGGGGCACGTGCCCAGGGCGCAGCTACGTAAGAGGGCGCCAAATAGAAGTCTTATTATACACTTGATAAAATGTGGTTACAGTTTTGTTGTTTTTGATCTCTTCGAAACTTATAACGGCCAACCTGAGGTTCAGCTCAAGAGCCATGACTGTACCAAGTCATAGATGAACGTGTGCCAACTTAATTGTCGGTTTTTAGGCTGCCTCTACTCTTTACGTTCTGAATGTAATTTGTTTTATTTACCCTCGTCCACAAAATGTGTGCACCCTATCTCATTAGCCGAGCAGAATTTTTTCCCAAGTTGTCGATAAAAAGTAATTATTGAGGAGGCTGTCAAATCGAAAGAGACGAAATCACGTCAGAAATAATCCAAAAGTTGGAACAGGATGGACTAGATTTACAAAATATGAGAGCTCAATCCTATGAAAATGCTCCTAATATGACCGGTAAATTACACTGTTGCAAACATAAGCCTCTTGCACGTTTCATGTCACGTACAGAGCATTCGCTTAATTTAGCTTGTTATTATTCCACTGAAAAACTAACCGTCAAATTAGAGAATTTTTTGCAAAGGTATAGAAACCTCCCTTACTTCCCTGGTTCCACATCGAGATGGGTTGTACTAATAGAGGTCCTAAAGATGACGTTGTAAAAACATGGCACAGCACGATGGTCATCAAGATAAAATTCCGTGAATTCATTGGGGTTACAATTGAAGGAAGTTTATAGGGTGGTAATAAAATTAAAGAATGAACATAAATGCAGAGATGCTGAAAGTTTGCTAAAACAGATATTTATATTTTTCTTGTTATTTTGGGACGATTGTCTCCAGGAGATCAACCACCTCACTAAATCTCTTCAGGGTGCCGATGTAACTGTGGATACAGCCGTTGACATGATCTGCGATTTGGTACCAGACAAAAAGTTCAACGTCAAGACTGGAAGAGTATATGGAATAGGCAAAGAAATTTTGCGATGAAAAAGGAATACCTGATGTTCTCTCGAAAATAAGGAAAAGAAAAAGGAAATTTCATGACACGATGGAAACTGAAACACCCTCAATACCTGAAACAACAGAAAATTTTAAGTTGTGCTTTCTATAATATGACCGAAGATAAAATGATAAATTCCTGTGAAAATGCTGCTAGTGGATAATAAAAACAATGTGGATGAACGAGAGTTAATCGAAGAAGTTTGCAGTATGAAACACCACCAGCATTCGAAAAAAGTAAATATTACGCAGAAAGAAATATTGGAATTTATTCCTAATATGGAAAATTTTATGATAATTTTCTTGACATTCGTCACATCAATTGCAACTGGAAAGCGTTCTTTTAGTAAATTGAAATTGATCAAAAATTACATACGGTCATCAATGAACTAAGAAAGACTTTTTGGTCTACTCACCTTATCTATTGAATAAACTGTTAAAAACATAGATTTCAATGGCATAATCAATGTTTGCCGCAATTAAAGCCTGAAAAATAACTTTTAAAAGAAATAATTGTTTATTTCAGTTAAATACCTCTTTTAAAATATGCACATCATTTTATTAGATTTTGGGGCGCCAAAATATCCTCTGCCCAGGGCACCAAAAGTGGTCGCTACGGCCCTGTATATAAACTTCGAGTTATGGAAAATTACAATTATAGACGATCGACTGTAGTTTATTCATGCACACCCGTAATTTCTGACGGGCTATTACACGGTATACATGCTTAAATTCGTAGATATTGAACAGTGATAAAAAGGACCCAAAAAAAAAATTTCGCCCGGCGAATGTTGGAAATTAACTGTGCAAATAAAATGGGCAACAAAGAATCGGCATTATTTAAAGAAAATGATTTTATCGATTGCCGCCAAACATTTTAAGAAAATGCTAAAAGTATGGACGAAAAGTGAATGATACGCATCGGTAACGGAGATAATGAGTATCCAAATAACATACTTTAAACCAGTGTAGCTTGTCGTAAGTTTTATATATATCACGTTTGTATTATTCTTTTATAAGAGGTGAAATTCGTGGCACGTCTCTCCTGTTAGGGTTTACACATTTTCGTTTGACTTTCTCACTGATTTGATTTTTCACAAGTTATTAAGGAAAATTTTCATTATATATGACCATGAATCTCTTTTTAAAAAAGATGCATGGCACATGTTGATTAAATTATTTACTACATTGTAATTATACTGAAAAATTATTGTTTACGAAGGGGTCTCCAAAATTATTTTTTACAAGTGGGCCAATAAATAAATTTTATGCTCGCGAGCCAGAGTATCAACATGAAAAAATTTTTGAGGTGCACAATATACAATGTATGCTATTTTCGTATTAAAAGGTGGTTTAGTGAATTGTGTAAATTAAGATTTTTCGGGGAATCTTTTCGACATGTCCAATCTAACCTTTATTTTTCTTCACTGAATATGAATCGAAATCAGACAAATGGAGCACAACTATTTTATAAAGCAGAAAATATTCAGTACCTATTATTCATGGAATGAAAATTACTTGGAAGTAAAAGCAGATAATAATAAACAAGCGTAAATGAAGATTATATGAAATACATAAGGAAATAACGCTTTTTTCGTTTTCGTTACAGTAATTTCGAAAATTTCATTAACGTTTATCTTTACGTTATTCAAAAATGATTTCGCTATTTCGTTACATTACGCATAACCTTTTCCAACACTGCTTGATTGCTATATCTAGTACAAAATTACAAAGACTTATTACAGGCTCGAGGGCCAAATTAAATGGGATTGCGGGCCACATGTGGCCCGCGGGCCACAGTTTGGAGAGCCCTGGTCTGGATAGAATCCAATTGATTAATTGCATAGAACAAAAAGTTGGGAGAGCCAGAAGCGGATTTTTACTGCAATGGAACTGTAATCAGTAGTCATTCTAAATCTGTAATCTGCGAGTCACCACTGAAGACGGCTGCTTTGCATTCGACACACGAATGTGGGTTTCCCAGCCATTTTACGATCAGAGGAGGACTCTAATTTACGTATCAATCGTTGGGCGAATTAAAAATAATGCAGTTTAGAAAAAAGTCTAATTGTTTTTATCGTAACTGTTATTTTTTAAAAATATTATGAAATTCACCGTTGCGTAAATGAAAATCGGTATATATGATTCACATCGGAATTGCTTTAGGAGTAATAAACTATTTATTTTATAGAAATAGCTGAGCGCAGTTATTCATTTATAAATCGGTCACTGCAGCAAAGAGAAACTATATACATCAGCGTTTCTCTTGGTTCTAAACTACTCGCTCGAAGCTAACACGCACGTCAAAGACTGAAGCGGTATAATTTACGGCTAGAGATTCCGCTGAGCAGTATAACCGAATTTATGCGGGCTTTCTGAGATTGGAACAACGATATCAGCGACCTCATTCGAGTGCTAGGACAAATATGCAGTTTAATTATCTACGCATGTGAAAAGCATAATTTCATATTCTAATCAGCTTAAATACACATTTTGTTAGGAAATACGTATTTGTATGTACAATACACGTTCTATAAACAGGCCCAAATGTCAGGACACTAGTGATTTCATTTATTTAAACAACAAAAAGACAAAAACCTTTTAATTATTTATTAATTACTTCGGTCGCCAGACCTCATTCGTTTCGAATACTCCTTATTAGCTCACTTGAAGTCCATAAAGTACATGACTAAACCAAGGATCCTGGATGAATTGAGGCGAAAGTGTTCAAATGTGACTCCTTCCATATTACAATTAGAGAATTGTCCAGCGGTCAATGGCGTAGCGTACATGTAGCAAACCGGTGCAATGTATGTTTCATGATAAAATTACCGATAGGAGCCCCAAAATCGAATTTTTCACGGGGGCCCCATAAGAGTTTGCTATGCCACTGCCTGCAGTATTTACCGAAGCATGTATTTGTGTTAATGGAGAGCAATTTCAACATTTGTTGAAATAATCGTTAACCCTATGTATTCTGACTTTTGAGCCACCCTCTACACAGACATACATATCTATGCAAACATATATACATGCGTACGTACATGGGAGAATTTGCTTTCAAATACTAAAGAGAAGAGACATCAGGATCTTCCAATAATTTTTTGCACCGATTATAGAAAGAATAAAATGAGGGAAGTTGGTTATAGGCACGACACGGCAGCATCCGCATTTACAAATCTCCGCAGATAAAAGAACAAAAAACTAAAAATAAAGAAAGATGGAAACATTTGAAAAAAACAAATTAAATAAATTTTCTTTAGGAAATACACTTTTATGTGAATTAAAATGCACTCAAAAGCAAAAAATAATTTTTTTTCTGGATAAATATTGTTATTGGAAAATTTGTATGCTTCATAAAAGTGGATGGCTTATTGTGGGAAATGATACTGGTATAACAGAAGAAATTAGCTGGTTGATAAAAAAAGCCAAATAATTTCTTCTATTATACCAGTATCATTTCCCACAGTAAGCCATCCACTTTTATGAACCATACAAATTCTTCAATAACAATATTTATCTAGAAAAAAAATTATTTTTTGCTTTTGAGTGCATTTCAATTCACATAAAAGTGTATTTCCAAAATTTTTTTAATTTGTTTTATTTTATACTTTTTAGTCTTTTTATTAAAATTATCTAATATTAATATTAAATATTCTTTAATGAAAAATAGCCAAAATTCGATTTGTTTTGAAAAATTTCAGTTTAGAAAGAAGTGAGTTGGCAACCCATAAACGTTGGTGACAAACAAGATCCCCTAAATGTTGGTGACAAACAAGATCCAAGTGAAAATCAATAAAAGTGTAGCGAAAATTCGATTTGTTTTGAAAATTTTCAATTTAGAAAGGAGTCGGCAACCCTAAATGTTGCTGACAAACAAGATCCCCTAAATGTTCGTGACAAGCAAGATCCAAGTGACAACATCCAAGTGAAAATCAATAAAAGTATATAAAAATTACACCGATTCCTCTGCATCCGGTCGATAAAGAACTGCGAAAAGGCCCGTAAAAGACTGTTTTTAACCAGACGATGACGGCGTCAGAGGGAGATTTGTTACAGTTTCGAGGGGGCGGAATAAAACGTAATCTTATCGCTAACCATTACCTTAGCGCAATATGTACGCATAACATGTTCTTACCTTTGTTCCCGAGAACAAATTATATCGGTAGGGAATGCTGAAGATAAAATGCACAGATAGAATGAAAAACGAGGAAGAACTTGGAAGAATAGGAAAGAAGCGAATGATTACACAAACAATAAGAAAGAAGAAGGCGAACTGGA
Organism: Uropetala carovei; assembly: GCA_036926305.1. Taxonomy (NCBI): domain Eukaryota; kingdom Metazoa; phylum Arthropoda; class Insecta; order Odonata; family Petaluridae; genus Uropetala; species Uropetala carovei. Next base: position 23,189,772 of record JAXCHB010000045.1, on the reverse strand, counting down.
TTAGACATTACTTGAGGAGAGAGAGAGATGACTAAAGACGTGTTAGAAGGTAAAATGTAAGGAAAAAGAGAAAGAGGTAGGATAGAGGACTTGAAAGGAAAAGAGAGCTATCAAGACACGAAGAAGACTGCGGAAAATAGGAGTAGGTGGAGTACCAGGTTTAACGACGAATAATCACGGACTTGTCTACCTATGACGATGATGATAATATCAGTGGCGCACAAACTACGGCCAGCGGGCCACATCCGGTTCGCCGAGTGCTTTAATCCGGGCCAACAAAATTGACAATTAAAGGACATAACGTAAATATAAAATGAGAACAGGAAGTTATGAAAGCTATATATTTCGCCATAACTTCTCTATTCCAATATAAGATAAATCCTATATATAATGTTGGAAGTGTCCGTCCGTCCCACCCTGTATCTCAAAAGCCGTTTGTCGTAAAGATATGCGGTAAACTGCGCTCTGTTTCGACAAGCTAGGAGGACCCTAAAAAACTGTTTTCACTTCATAAAGTCCGGGTTCGAATCCAGGAGACAATTATATATTCCCATAAGTTTACACGGGATTTTCGATTTATCAGAGTGCAAGGGTTTTTCCTTCATTCGTCAAAATAAGTAAATATGGACCGATTTTCTTTGTTGTTTCTTTATTTGACGGCTACAACTCTATACTATCTTATTCTTGCGATGCTTACATGTTAAACTGTCAAGGTTTTCAGAAATACGCAATTGTTTTCGAAATGCTGCGGAAATTTCGTACTCTTTGCGGGCGTTGCGAAGGCGACCATCATTGTTGTCTCCGATGCCAATTAAACCTTCAAATTGACGAAAGAAAAACGTTGTTCGCTTCGAACTGTTGTTTAAGCATCAAAATTAATGAAGCATAGCAACGTAAATATTTAAGGATAATTATTCTGTTGACTGCGTATGGGGAGCGTTTCTAACGATTTAATCGAAGCAACTGAATCTTCATTTCATCGTTTGAATGCTGGAATTTTACCCTTTTGTAAGTAAAACCATTATATTATACATCTGTAATGTTTATTAACGCAAACAGGCTCACGCATATATTTAAAATAAGATGAGAATTGGGACACGTTATTTTTTTAAACATACTGAAAGTTACATGGTTATCTTCTCTTCGTAGCTAATCTAAATAAACGGTTGAATCGATTGTTATATAGAAAAAGTAAATACATTTCAATAATAAGATACAAAGAAAATTGTAAACATAAAAGTTAGTGAACAATTACTGTGTAGCATTAATTTCCTCTCTAATACGAAATTTAAAATGAAGATTTCTGACTGACTTCGCATAATAATGCTCGAGTCATACATATATTGTAAGGTGGCGAAGAAAAAAATCTCGGAAAAAATCCTGGGTTCGACTACAAATTAGGCATTTCTATTTTCCATAAGGTAGGAGGGAGGGTGAGAGAGAGAGAGGGGGGAATACACAGAGGGCGAGAAAGGGAGGAGAGAAGCAATTATATTTTTGTTTAACTAAAGAAAAGTAGCCGCTCGGAGCGTGGCACGGGGTTGGGCGCCGGAGGCGCCAGGGTCGAAGTCTCTAGCATATTTAAAACTAGCAGACTTTCCCGTTGAATTTCAACGGATTTAGTGAAGCTACTACAGCACAACATACAAACTAGTTAAAATATATAGTAGATACTTTTTAAATTACAATTAGCTTTTCTTAACAATTAATCATATTTGCTTGTAACAATCCGTTTCCGAGCCTATTGTATTCAAATATAACGATAATTTTATTTCCTATCATATTACTATCCCCAAATCCAGCTTCATTTCTTGTGTAATTATGCCTCGCTGAAATATTTACTTTTATGTCTTGTAAGCAAGAAACCCGTGAAAAAGCAACGTCCATGATTGAACACTGACTCCAGTAAATGTACACCAGATACGTGAGCTTATTTACGTTAATAAACATTATAATGTAGAATATAATGATTTTACTTACAAAAAATGTAAGATTCCAGTATTCAATAGACGAATGAAGGTTCAATTACTTTCATCAATTGTTATAAACGCCTCCTGAATAATAATCAGTATCTATTTACGTTTCTATCCATAAACATCGATCGTTTCGTTGCTTAAACAAAGGTGCGAAGCGAATATCGCTAAACTTTCGTCTATTTGTAAGCTTCATTGAAGCTAACTGAATCGGAGGTAACAATGACGGCCGCCTTGGTTACGCCCGGAAAGAGTACGAAAAATCCACAAAATTTCGAAATGAATAGCGTATTTCTAAAAACTTCGACCGTGTAACATGTAAACTTCGCAGGAATAAGATAGTATAGTTTTATTCGTCGAATAAAGCAAAAACGAAAAGAATCGGTCCATATTTACGTATTTTGATGCTTGAAGGAAGAATACCTTGCAAGTCAAGAAATCGATTCATACGTGTTATCTTATGGGAAAATGTTAATCCTCTATATTGGTAGCATTGATTAATCCTGGTTGACGAAACCTTGACCATTCACTAAGTTAGGATGTAAGGAAGAATCGTACCAAATGTGGTTATTCTAGCTCTTATCGTTTAGGAGGAGTTCCATAAACAAACACACAAACCAACAAACACAGGCTTCAAAATATGTTATAGTAGATTAATCGGGTAATATTACCCCCAAACTTAACCCTTTAGTTTCCTTAAATTAGTCACCGACTGCGTGTTTGTCCGCTATAAGTGCGGAAGTGGGTTATATGGCCCTCTAGCCAAAAAGTTTAGGCACCACTGCTCTATATATCATCAGCGGTGAGAGAGAGGAGGAAGAAGAGAGATATTTGGAGTGGGATTGGTGGAGATCGAGAGAAAACTCCAACTCACCACATAGCGACGTGATGGTACTGCTTTCCTCGTGCACGAATTTCCTCGTGACGGCCTCCTCCATAATCTGCTTGACCTGAAAAGAAGACGTATTATTCATGTAGGACAAAAAATGTCGAGCATTCGTTAACAGAAAAGCGTCAGAATTGCTTTGCGATTTGGCTTTTTCCTATTGGATTTCGATTTACACGGGCACCTCTCGTATCCTTGGCCACATTGAGATAGCTACGCCTACGCATTTCGTAGGGGCCTTCCTGCAAAGTGGTTCCATGAAGAAATGATGAAGTCAGTGGCGTAGCGGACATCCAATCAACCTCCGCGCGGCAGAGAGCCCATGGCTTAAGGGGGCCCAATTTCTTTTGTGAGGGGTTTCAATTTTTTCCGGGGCTTCAATTTTATTTCGGCGTGGGGCCCTACACATTTTCCGGTACGTCACTGGATAATGTTTTCAGTTCTTATCTATGTTTACAAAGACATTCAAAATAACTTTTCGCTTACTTATGATTACAGAGCAATGGATAAAACCACGAGTTTAAAACCGTCATTAATCTTGCATCGAGGCAAAAGCAGTCGTAGTTATGTCACTGCTGAAACCCTGCGTGGAGAAAGCATATAATCTATTTCACGCAGTTATTGTTACAGCTGCAAATTTTGCGCAGATTAATATGAGAACAACTTTCTTCGGAGTGGGAATAAATAATTGGATAGTTTCCGCGGATAATTTTATCGAGTCCATGTCCTTAATTTACGAACTAAATTACGATCGGAACTTGCTAAACCAAACTAGATGTAGCTTCTTTTTAATAATAACTGACTGCTTGTGAGCAACTGATCAGTTTTCCCCGATTTATTTCTTCAAACCGTTCGTCTGCGATTGAGAGATCAACAAATAACACCAAAAATATCATCGAGCATACCTCTCCCGATTTAAGCATCAGCCGACTTAATATCATAACGCTGATGTCAATACGACATGAACGAAATTATACACAGAACGTGGTCAATCTAAAGTTTATCCGGTTAAAGACTACATTAGCCAAATTATGGTCTTTGGCGGCAAAACCGCTTGCTTTGATAAATGTCCATTCATATATCGACGGAATCGGGATTCAGAGGGGACATCTAAATGAATGTTTAACCGATACCACTGTTTTTAGTTACGCTATTCATTATTATTATATAAGTGGTCAGCAATGACCGCCATGACGCACCGTCAATATTTTCTTTCTCATATACGTAGTCCTGAATTTGAAAAAAATCGATTTCGAGATGTTGACGGAAATATATCAAAACAGTGGATTTTGCCATGCCGTATGTCTATCTGTGCACGGTTCTAGAGCTTAAACAGTTGAGTGAAATCGCATTATATTTGGCATTTATGCATATTAGTATCCACAATAGAAACTACGAAGAGATAAACGATACAGCGTAGCAATGAAAAGCAGTGTGATCTTGTCGATTTATTAAAAAATTTGATGTGGCCAACACATGACTTTCTCCATATTTGGAGTATAGATATTTAAATTATTATGAATAGCATTATGAGGAAAAATTATTATTTCATATCGTAAAAGAATACAGTCGTCCTTATTGCCATAAATTATATTTTGAATATGTTTACAGAATTCACCGCTACATGGTGGTGGCGCTGTATACTGGAAATTAAGAAAAAGTTAAATATCTCCGAAATGGATGGTTCTACGAAAATTTGTTTCAAACAAAACTTGGAAGAAATATTATTCTCTACAACTTTGGTCCTCACGAAGATGACCATTTACGACGTTTTTAAGGAGATATTTGACGGAAACCGAAAAAACCGATTATTTATAAATAATTCCTAAACAATAACTGCTATGGAAAATTCTTTCAAATGAAGGTTGTACGAAATTATATTCTCTATAACCTTTGTAGAGAATTGTATATAAAATAATGGTGTTTTAAAGGAGAAATATCGCAAAAATCGAATCTCCCAGTTTTCTCGAGTCTTCGTCCAGCAATTATGCTTCAGCACCTATGTGCCTCCAGCCAATCCGCATAACATTGAGTAGTATATATTGCTATTTATCGACTTTGATTTTCATATATAAGAGGTTATCAATATATTATCACCATTTACGTGTATACGACAATTTTCCGCAGTTTTGTTGTTTTTGTATCAGTAGGAGTTCCTTCCATTCAGGAAAGAGTATAGTGTATACGTATATTAGAAAGTCCATAGGTACTATGTATAATGTACAGATTTATTTCAGAATGCACTAGGAGCTTTCCGTGAGTATTCGAAACATTTTTTATTTATCAGCAATCTATATTTATTTATCCTTCATTATCGCAAGTAGGCTAAAGCCAGGTGGCAACGATTGCTACAGTATCGATCCCATAAAAAATCATTACCTATACAACAACTTAAACTAAAAATTACATATAATTATACAATACGTGTGCATGCAATAACAACCAACTTTCGCATAGATACAATACTACATAATTTATTCCCCTAAGTAGAACTTCGTCAATTCAATTAATACCTATTTTTAAGTTGGCTACGGCGGTTGTAGGAAATTGCATTCTGTACATTTTCTGTAATGTTCGATGTACGTATTACCGGAGAATTATCGCAAAGACCGAATCGGGTTTCGAATAAACCTCGACTTCCGGTTAACCGGTATTGTCCAAAAACTAATCAGCCTTTCGTGCTCATACCAAAGTGTTATATATGAAATTTGGTAATGATATGGCAAGTACTTTTTGAATTAGAGCGCCCACAATCATATACATACAAACAGACATTCCGAAAATAGTCTAAACGTGTTCCAGGGATCAAAATATCTAATAAACTATCGGTTTTTCGCAAAATTCCTATCACATACACACAGACAACATCGAGAAAATAGTCGAAACGTTTTCTAGGGACCTCAAACCGTGTATTTCCGTTGAAATCTCGAAGTCGATTTTTTTTCACGAATGCAATACTTTCTCTATACTACGTACATGGAGAACGTAAAAAGGTAGAATAAACGAGACGCCGAAGCTATTTTAATGCAGGACGTCATTTACATTCGTGCGATTCCCATCCAAATTCGCGAAACAATTCAGCGGACGTTGAAAGAGGATACGGCTGAATTCACATGGATGCGAGATTTTCCCCGTTGGCAGAATTAACCGATTTAAAATGAGAAGCGAATTAACACAGATTTCGAATGCTAAAAGCGAGCGCGCTGATTTTTTTTATCTTACTTCCTGGTAATATGGATCAGATTCAAAATTTACCCTTACTTAGCAACGAACGAGTGCGCTCTTGGTTCGTTGCGAAAAGGTGGAAACGTTTTTAACATTGAGCTTATTAATAACGATATTGATTTTTTCTATTTGGAATAATTAAAATGTTAATCGTCGTTAAAAACCCTTCCAGGACTTTGTAAGAAAAACCCTTAAACAGACGCAAACATAAGGAAATACATGTGTTCTATAATTAGTAAACGAAGCCAGGTTCCATTCTCTGAAAGTGATTTAAAAAGAAAAATAAAAAATCATATTGTTGAATCGGACATTATGAGGGTTTATTTTCCCTTCTCTATAACAATCCGGATAACTTTACGATTATCCAAGATATAAAAAATCGTTTTATGTGAAATTTCGGGAAATATTCGGTGCCATCCACGCTATTTTTAAATAAAAACATCGAAAAATGTTGATTAACCGTCTCTTCCGAGCCACGAGCGACATATAAAAAGTAGTTTCAGACTGCATCATTAAAAAAGATCGCTCGATTATTCAAAGCTTTTCGACGGATTTCGACAATGAGGTCGGTCTAATTTTCGGGATTAATTTCACATTCGGTCAGAAAACGAAAAAAAAAAAATAACGCTCCGCTATCACAATTAGCGGAACGATTTATTTTTAAGCATTCTATTAATAAAGGGAACAAAAAAAAAGTTCGGAAATTAAAGTAGATCATTGCTTCTCTGCGGTCATCCCGAAGTGAATATTCACTCGAACCGACGGATTACGGAGATAAAAAACAGCCGCGGCCTTGCCGCTCACAAATGAAGGCACTTTTCAAAAAAAAAGAACAAAAACAAAAAAAAAACCGCGTCCCGCGGGACGAGGCCCGAAAATCCTTCCGTTTTTTTTTTTCGTCTTTTATCCAACGGATCCGACCTTTCCCGATGCGCGTCAGAATTATAAAAAAATAGAAGAAACAATCCGAACGGACTATGCTAATTAAAACGAATATTTTCGGGAGCCAATTTATGTCTGCGTCCAAAAAGGAGAACAAGAGAGAAACCCTTCCCAACTGAAACATACAAAAAAAAAGTCGTTTTTCATGTCTCTCTCTCTCCTCTCTCTCTCTCAGTTCTGTACAAAGGGATGGGAAAGGACAAATTGATGCGGACTGGAATCGCTCGCTTTAATTTTCCGTACCAGCGGGTTCATGTTTTATGCCCCCTCTCTCTATTAGCTCAAACAATCCCTTTGCTCTCTCTCTCTCTCCCCCCTCTCTCTGTAACACGTTCCCTCTCTCTCCTCACTTTGAAATTTCCTTTCGATTCTTTCTCTCTCTCTTTCGAGCTTTCTCCTCTCCCTATCCCCTCCTCAATCCCCCGTCCCCTATCCTCCTCCCCCTCTCCTATTCTCCTCCACCCTCCCCTCCTCCATCCACCTTCCCCCATCCTCCTTCCTCCCTACCCTATCACCTATCCTCTCCCCCCCATCTACCCTACTCCCTCCTACGCAGAACTTCGAGCTTTCCTCTCAGAATTCTCGTCATTCCATCTCCCTCGTGTGTCTACGAGAGTGAGGCTCATCAGTAGGAATTCGCTGCCACCACCACCTACAGGAAGCAGGAAGGGAAGTGGCAAAAAAAAGGGTTCTTCGCTGGTTAAAGAAAAAAGAAACCGCCGCCCACACTGATCCGCATTGCCAGCCACTTTCTACTGGTCCTTTCCGGCGATTCTTTACTCTCCCCCCCTTCTCTATCTCTCTCTCCTCTCAGTCCTCAGCCTTAGTAGAATGTTTTTTTTTAACGTTATGTTCGTTCCGCGAGGGATTTATCTTCGTATGTTATGGTGAGTGGGTGGTTGCGTCAGAGTGAGGGAGAAAGAGACGGAGGGCGAGTAAGAGAGGGAGAGAGATGATAAGAGAGAACGGTATGCAGTGATAAGGAGTAAGAGGAACGCCAAAAACAGAGGGAGGAGGAGGAAGAGTGAGGGAGATAGGGCGGGAAGAAGATTAAAGTAACTGAGAGAGAACGAGGGAGATAGGGAGTGAAAGGGAGCGAGGGAGAGAAAAGGAGGGAGAGGCATGGAGATTTTAAAAAGAAGGGGAAGGAGGAAGAGAGGACATGGAGGAAGAAAGGAGAACGAGAAGGAAGGGAAGGAGTAAGGGAGAGAAAGGAGGGAGACGGATGATAGAAAGGAGGGAGAAGAGGGAAAGATGAGGGAGAGAAGAGTGACAGAAGAAGAGGGGAAGAGGGCGGATAGGTATAGAGAAGAGAGGGGATAGAAAAGTTCTCACTGAGACAAACGACTTTATTCGGGCGAAATTGACTATCGAGAGGAAAAGAAAAAGAGGGAGAGAGAAAAGAGGAGAGAAAAATAGGAGGGGGATAGGAAGGGTGAGGTAGAAAGAGATGTGAGGGGGGGTATCGCGTAGAACGAGCAAAAGCGTCTTAATTAGTTTCCGGAAAGTTGGAGTTAGCTCCATCCGCCTACGGAAAAGGAGTAACTTGTGACTGGATTTCGGAGTGACGGCGAACAATTAAGGGCTAATTTCTTCGTTACTTCATGCGTGGAGTAACTACCTGAGTGAATTTGTCATACAAGGGCCGTTAACCTTTATAAGTTGCTTTGCAAATATCGTTTTGTAGCGATTGAAACGCCTCTTAACGTTTCGATTATCATGGAATGACAAAAGCAATCAAAAGTAACCTTCACATCTTTGGCATTTTTACCAACAAATAATCCACCGATAGCATGCAAAAAAATCGCCACAACGCAAGTCATTTAAGATTTATATGAGGCTTAGTATGCAATAAATATGAAATTTTGTAGCAATAAAATCCTGATTATGTCATTTGCTGGGTTCAAATCAATAACCCGTTTGCGAACCCATCGCGAACTTTTTGATTATTTTTTAAAATGAATTATTTTCCATTTAGCGTAAAGACTCATATTATAAAAATTATTTCAAAAATTAAAAATTAAGAAATTACGTTTTTTTTAACAGGACATTATATGTATACTAGCGTAATACCAGTCAATAATATTGACGATGAAAATTTCGACAATAAAATGTTTCTAGCAGCTAGCATTTTTTTATCACTCAAAAATAATGTCACGAAAATGGCTTCATCCCTGTAATAATTCTCTCAGTACGACATTTCTGGTAAAGCTTCTCTCATCATTGAATAATACCAAATTTGAGCTTGATCCATTCACTTTTCATCGAGTTATTGCGAAAATGCTTCGAAAATCACTGTTCAGAACGAACTCTTTGTATGGCAGCTACTTGATCCTCTTCACCGATCAAGCGCAAATTTGCAGGTACAGCTATATCTTGTGAGAAAAGCTTATGCTGACAATTTCAGCTCAATCGGTACAAACCTCTGCCCAGGAGACACATTTTCATACAAAACACGTCCCCCTTCAGCTCTTGTAGCAGCTCGAGATGGACCTATTGACCAAAATATTTTTGAGGATCTAAATTTTGAAAGTTTGACGAATCCAAAATGGTATAGAACTTGAAAATCCATCAAATAGTTCCAGAGATATAAGCACGTCAAAAGCGTTACGTACAGAGAGACAGAGTGGCAAACCTTATACGATTCAATTTTATTTTTTACGGATTGTGATATTTATGACATCTAAAGATATAACTCTCTAATTAACTACAGTGTCTATTTTATTTAATAATATTGAAGCGGGTCAAAGACGTTAACGAGTGTACTTTTTATTCGCCCAAATTTCACAGACGATAACAAAGCGAGAGAGAGAGTGGGAAAAAATCTTGACCTTATCTTTCACATTCAAGTTCATACCTTTCCCCATAGTTATTACATGTAGTTCACATACACACTTAGATGAACACATTAGGGGATCTACTTTTGCAAAATAAATTACGATTATTGGAATTAAAAAACATCTGCTTCCCGTTATGCAATTCTGTATTTCTCTCAACGAATTTACATAAATTCGAAACGTTTTTTCCCAGAAAAACCATTTAAAATTATTAATCGAATATGCTTACTTTGCGTGCCGTTCCACGGTAAATATAGACCTTTCCCTTTGCAACGCGCAAATAATATAAAAAGCATTTTTATCGCATTTCTCGGTATAATGCAAATAAAACCTTTCTGAAAAGGGTAACAGGACTTTAAAGGGCATTTCAGTAAGTGAGTAAATATTTCACCAAGGTTATAAATGGATTTTGCTACGAAACCACCGACGGGATAGGAAAATGGCATTGATCCTTGAATACGGTTGGGCGACAAAAAAAAATAATACCGACCGATCTTTAAAATCTGATTCACGTCGCCGTGTCGGTAGAATTTAACTATAAAAAGAACCATGGGCAGATGATTCAATCGTGACGTGAATCATTATCGCAAGTTTACTCGTGGAGTTCGAACCACTGATATCGATTTCAATGCATTTTATCTGTAGTAAAACATCAAGCGAATCCCACTTCTATTGTCAGAGAGAACACCGTATCTAAGAAAATCTATAAAAAAACAAATTAATTAAAACGACCGCGTCAACCTTGCGCGATTTCTTGGAATTGGAACTCTGTGAGTCATTTATCTAAACAGTAATTACGTTGGATGTACATTGCTAAAGAACGAGTTGGTTCCACAGATCAATTTTCTGCTCCGGTAATCGGGTTATTAGTTAATTTTCTATCCTTATAACTAGCAAAAAAAAAATATCTACACTACTCGGCCTTTGGAAGCTTTAAAAAACCTTCGCTCCCAGAAAAGGTTATTCAAAGAATTTTTGAAAAACTTAAAACAATAAAACTGAATATGCAAATTAGTGCTTTTCCAACAATTTTAAAAATAATAATAGTACATAAAATTAAACGAATGTGCCGAAACTTTGGGGTAATCCACGATTAAAACTTAAGTAAAAAAAAGCACTCATAGGATCCACGCTCAAGAATTTAATTTTTACTTAAACGTGAATAATATATATGGAATTAATGCGGTGTTTCGTTTGATTAAAAATTGTCGAGGAGTAGGTATCTAATTTGCGTCAGGTTTATTTCAGGTTTTTTAATGGATGTCATTTACATATGCGATAAGAGTGCTATTTTAATCGTCTGTAGCTCATGTGATAAAGCTTAAAATCATAAAGTTAACTTGAAACATGGTTATAGAAAAGAAATTCCATATCAGTAACTTTTATATGATATAAAAGAAAAAAATTACTCTGCCCGAAGAATATAATAGATCTACTTTCGGCAGCTAAACTATATCAAATTTTTAAAAGCTATAAAAAAATATTGCAAGAAAAATTTCTGCTTTGTTAAAATAAATATGTAGCCGTTTCTTCTCATTCTGACAAGAATGGAGTTGCGCTGGGAGTAAGATGGCCGGATTAAGACCAGAGGTTCGTAGGATCAAGCACCAAAGATAGCAATAGTAAATTACAGTCGCAATTTCAATGCTAAGTCATAGGAAAGATTAAAACATTCATACGCTATTCAAAACGAATGAATACGCTTGAAGAAGATATACTAACGCGAAATGTTCGCATATCTGACTAGTAACTGCTGCGCTAAGTTTTTCAAACAAATTAACAGCAACTTGTCGTAAAACCATTTCGCTAAAGAAAATGGAGACGAGTTATTTGAACATGCGAGTCTTGCGGATTTTCCCCGGCCGCTTATGAGAGAGCACATTCAATTGAAACGGTCCCGAAAACTGAACGCAACGCTTGCTTTTCAAACACCTACAAGGCGTCATTTGACTAAAAAGCTCAGCCATTCAAGTTCGTACAGACGTGCACTCGTGAAATCTTTCCATCACATCAAACGTTGTGAAGGGAGAGAGGGAGAGAAAACTAATGTAGGCAGATTTTGAGTAGATTTCTCCCTCAGATCAAACGTGACCTTCACGGAGAGAGAGAGAAAAAAGTTGGACCCCCCCTCCCAACGACACCAAAACGGCGTCTCACAGCAGTCGGGCGCGAAGACAATAAACAATGGGATCTTTTGAGCTGATTCACGGGTGTTGACGCGACATTTGGATAAGCTACGGAACCGTCTTTGTATGAGCGAATAATGGAATCTCGGGAGCGGTGAGGAGAGAGACGAAGGTGAAACCTGGTGCTTGGTTCTTTCGTTCAATATCTAATGCGTTCCTCTCTCTCTCTCTACCTGTCCCTAAGAAAAGCGGCCTTATCTGTAATCAGTCGCAGTTCCTCTGGAATTTTCGGGTCTCCGTGGTTAGGCCAAAAGATATGAATGGAACTACGGCTGGGTTATCCTTTGAGACAAGAAAGATAAAAGGTTTTTGGAGAAAATTTTGATAACAAACTAGTATAAGCGCCCGTCAAAAATGACGGCGATGATCGATTATTCTGAAATAAAATTGAGGCAGACTTCTTTGACCTGAAATCATACATCCTGCTGAGAGGGTTGCCATCGATCCGGGCGAGGGTTCGAAACCCTCGCCGCATCTCTTGTGCTTCAAAAGCTGACCTTATTCCCCTCTTTCCAGGTATATTTCTGTTTTTTTTTTCAGAGCGTGACAGAGGGAGTGACAAAAGAACAAAGGGACGGAATAAGGCTTTTATATATTACCGATACATTAAAACGTTTCGTTATTATATCATGATGCTATCCTGAAAATTTCATAAAATTCGGTTGAGTCGTTCGCGAGATATTACGCTTCAAAAAGCATTACATGACAAAGGGACAAAGTGACAGTCTTTTATATATTTTTGATTATGATTTTAAATTAAATTAAAATTAAATCTATGTGTTTCGCAGTTCCGTAACTAGGGTATGGGGAAGTTGGCATTTGCCATAGGCGCCGTTTGAAAAAGGCACCAAACGTTCCCGCAAAAAATGCGAAAAGTTAATTTTACCATACATGCTATTTTAATACTCAAACGTTAATTTATATAGGTATATATATCAAAAACGCTATTATTCTATATTAAAATGCAGAAAAAATGATATCCTACATAACCGAGGTTTTTCCTAAAATTTAGCCATAGACGCCCTATCTCCTAGGTATGTCTCAGGTATTTTGTATATATATACATCTATAATATAAAGCTGAAGTTCTGGGCGGGTGGGTGACGAAATTATTTGATACTTCCCCACAAGCTAGAGACTTGAAATTTGGCATGTTCATTAAGTTTGGTGCACAATTAACGAAAAAACTCCGAAATTGTAAAAATTCTAAATTTTAAGAGACTTACTTCTTGTCCCATATGAAGATAAAAATTATAAGGCACTTCTAGATGAGCTACATATTTGAAAATTTGCAAGATTATATAATATTAGTAATAACCGAAGGCCAAAATCCGAAACTGTAATAATTCCAAATTTTAGGGGCTGTTTACCCCGTTTTTGTCCTATACGAGAAAAAACTTTTTGAAGAGCTACACTTTTTGAAGAGCTACAGACTTGAAGTCTGGCATGATTATAGGTTATTAGTTAAAACCGATGGAAAAAAACCGAAATTGTAACAATTCCAAACTTTAGGGGCTGTTTACTCCATTTTTGCCCCACACTAGGATAAAAATACACACTTCTAGATGAGCTACAGACTTGAAATTTGGCAGGATTATAGGTTATTAGTAAAAACCGAAGGTAAAAAACTCGAATTTATAAAAATTCGCGGGTGAAAACGCTTCGCGAAGCGTGGCGCGTGGTCTTAAGCCGTAGGGAAGGGGCGCAGCCTCTAGTAAATACATACTATAGAAATCTGTTAAAACATGCGTTTATAAAATGAAAAGACATCCTCGTTAGAGCGAACTTCTTAAACGCACCAAGTTACTGCTTATGTACGTAGACATCCATTTGTCTGTAACTCTACAAGTGACACATAAACTCATCGGATATTCATATTCGATTTCAAAATGTTAATTTAAAATATTCAAGGCAAGAGGAATCTTCTCAGATTAAAATGATAAGCAATCAAATAATCATTAAGTTAATATGCATCTGCATTTAACAATTTTTACTTCAACGAAATATTTTCTCAGAAGTTTGATTATATTATTTTCTAAATTATATAAAAAAGGATTAGATAAGTATAATAAATTCGTTTAGGATTAAATTATATCTCTAAGTTACGCCGTTAATAAATTAAATAATATATTTTATCTAAAAGTTTCTCAGTAAATGTAGTACCATTATATAAGACAATAAAACGCGTAATTTTCAAATAATTTTTGAAAAGTCTATTGATAAGATACGTATCCAATAAATAAACATACGCAACAATTCGCGTCACAGAAACAAATTCACAGCCGAGGGCGTATTTCGTCCCTTTAGAAAAAGCCACGATTGCCAAAAGCGAGAGAAATAGAGAGGAAAAAATAAACAGCAAACCTTCAACAGAAATCCCACTCCCATTACGTATTTGGATGGTCTAGGTCCGATTGCACGGAACGGTTCTGTACGGAGGGAATTTTTCGTAGCGATTGGATTAGGTACCCTTGGGATGAAGTTAATCTCTCTCTTTCTTCTCTATATACTACGCACGGCACGATGGGCCACCAAAAAGAAAAGGAAACAAACCTTGCATGCCCACGCAACCTATCCAATAAGATCCAAAATAAACCTCATGCTAGACGTACGAAACAAATTTTCCGACGGGAAATCTTCCGTTTATCGATAAAAGTCGGATGACGTCAGAAACGCGGGCGGAATAAGACATTTCCTTTTGAGGACGACGAGGAGACATGTACGAGAAGTACAGATGTTCTCCCTTACCGCCCACATAATCATTTCGGTAGGAAGGTTCTACCTTTTTTTGGAGATACGGATCGACGTTAAAAAAAACCGTCGTTATTCGCAAATTGAACGTGATAAAAAAGTTACAGGAACCGAATTCTACGCCGGTGAAAGTTGTTTCGTATTGTAAATGCCGGACAAGTTAAAAAAAAAACTTCCAGAAAAGGCACGTAAGAATGAAAAACAAATTAAACAGTCAAGTACTCGTCTTAGATATCTCCAATATCCATAACAAAGTTACTTAAGACGAGCACTTAATTTTTAAACTTTTAATATACTTAAGTGCTTATTCTGGGTTTTGTTTTTAGCCATACGACGAGCAATTATAATTCTCCAGTGAAGTACGTTAAAAGTTGATGAATGGATTAAAACATAGAAGGTACCCGGCTACACGGGGTTTTTTCATTCGCGGTGACCCCAATGATGAAGTTTATTTTTACATAGCATTTTTCATTCTTCACATGCAAATATTACGGAGGTCTTTGTGGAGAATATCGGAGAACGAAAAATATTCGTTCAGATAATTTCAGTTTCAGTTCTTCTTCGTAGAGTGAGGGAGAACTTGGATGGCAATTTGCCGGTAGAATATTTGTCGAGGATTACGCTAAGGTGAATATACGGCAGCAGAGCTGGGAAGTTTCGGTCGGTTCCGACCTTAAATTTTCCAACTCGTCCCGTTCCGGGTTCGGTTCCGAGTGATCAAAAGAAGGAACGGTTCGGTTCCGGAACCATTTCTAGTTTTTTTATAAATGTGCCTTTTACTGATAAATTTTAACATTAAATAATACTTTTTCAATGACATAAAAATTATGAGTTTCTAAAAAGTAGTGTGACTAAAGATATTTTTAAAGAAAATTTCCTTTTCATTATTCAAAACCTTTTTACTCTATTTTTCGAGTCTTTCTTCTTTTTTCTCTGCCTTTGGTTCAACCAACTAAAATTGCATTTTTACGCTTTCAATTTTTTTATGTATTCAAAGATGGCAATATAATTCAGTATTTATTTTGGTAGGTTTAGTTATATTCCAAACAATTTTCTATATAAATATCAGGCATTTCGACAAATTTTATATTTAACGATATGAAAATACCTTTTTTTAGATATAATTTTACTGTAGAGGAATTTATTTATAACTCATTTGGCAACGTTTTAGGTAATTAACATATTATATAGGTAACTTTGCAGGAAACATTTTTAGGTATGTACGTTAGCGCCTATCGTCTATCCAAACTAGTGTTGTCAGTGTTGCATAACGGCAAGGATACAGAACTTGTCAGTTGGGTTTCCCATCCTGCTTTCCTTATTTTAGAGAGTAATTTCAAGTTTGAATTAGTTTTAAATTTGTATTTCATCTAATAATATTTTATTTGGTCACTGTCGGAAAATGACCATTGCGCCGTGATTTAGAGGTCTGCACGGGCCGGGCCTGGGCTGGGTAAGGCTGAAAAGTAATGTGCTCGGGCCGGGCTTGGGCCTAGACGATTTATCCGACGCCTTTCCAGTTCGGGCCAGTTGAGGACCCAGTGGACCCCTCCCCCCTCATGTTTGCGCCACTGTGCAAAGAATGTTTCGTCTTAACTATTTCTTTTAGGGGGAGTTCTCCATTCTCTCCTTCACAAGCGACACATCTCCCAGGCCGCCACTAGAGCACCCACGAATTCCTACCAATCTTAAACAACGACTTATATCACCATCAAGAGGGTTCTGTTCGCCTTAGAAGATAGCGGCATCTTTGGAAGTCTTACATCCGAAGCTTCATTCCCTACCTCTACAACTTATCCCATTACTCTCCCGTTTGCATCCGCCATTGGTCGTCAGTTCGCTCTGGGTAGCAGATGATATTGGTCTTCCGTACTGATAGAAATTGACATAATTTGTATTCTTCGCGCATTTGTGTGGTTTGAAATATATTTTGTGTTATTAAAACTTTTTTTTTAATCCCTAAAATACCAGAATGGATTTAATCAAGGAAAATGTTTTTAAAAAGGTGCGTTTACATTTGAAATGCTTCGAAAATTTTTTAACATAAAAGATACTTTGTAAAGGGTATATGTTTACTGAACAATGTACAAAATGTCCACGGTCAGATTAAATTAATTCGGGCCACGGGCAGGGTCTGGGTGCGAAAACGGGGTAAAGCCACGGGCCGGGCCGTGCTTGGGCCGAAGATTTCGGCCCGTGCAGACCTCTACCGTAATTACAAAGCAGATGAAATTGTAACCAAGCGTGATTCAGACTTGAAGCAATAGTCAGAGTCGTTGGCGTAGTACACTAGGAGAGTACCTGTGTCATTCTAGGACCGCGTCCTTCCTATAACGAGCGAATCGCGACGCTATAGCGCATTTTAGAACACGAGAAATTCGAGAGGCGGTGAACAATAAAGTCTCGCAGTGGATTATGAACAGCTAAACGATTAAAGGACTTTAATGCCACATTCGCAAGCGTAATTCGAACAAATGACCGGGCGACGGAAGCTACGAGTTGTTTCATTCCTACGCACGCATCGCACGCCTTCGAAAACCTATCTGCCTTTCGTTTCTCCCGAACTGTTTTATTTTATTTCTTTTACGACTTAAGGGGATGGACTCAGGCCCGAAATTCAATAAAATCGTAGTGTGACGTCAGTAGAGAAATATTTTGGAAAAAAAAGAAAAACTGTATCCCGTGGTAAACGCCTCTACCAGCTATGATATCGTCACGTGCACTTTTTACCTCGTTTTATTTTTTTTCTATTTCGCCGTTATGGGAGTGAGGCGCGTAATGAAATTTTGATATCATTTTCTGGGCGGCCCTCCCCTCCTCCTCTATTGCTCCGATATAAAACATTTCACCGAATTGATTCTGGGACTGAAAATAAGGGGGTCGAAGAAATCTCCCTCTCTCTATTGCTTTTTTCAAATTCAATTACGCTCCCATGCACGAAATTAGATTTATCGGAATTTTGCATCGACGTCGGGACGTGCCGTTTTGGAAAGCGAGGGAAACGAGGGGGATGCTATTTTCCCTCATCTACTACCCGTACTTCGCATGACCCACGATGATGATTTTTTTCTTTCATTTGAGCCTGAGAATAGATTGATCGCTTCGAAATTTCTGAACGCCAAGCACAAAGGCCGCCAAAAAATTCTCACGCGGTGCAAAGTCCATCTATAACGACCTTTCCCATATACATCCGTAGTCGTTGTAATAACGCCACTGGTTACGACAATGTAACCAGAGAGCTCGGGGACGAATAACTCGATATATGATTATGCCAATGGAGTCTAAATGATAATGTTTGAGGCAGCTTCCTAATCATCATAAATAGCCTGCCCGTACAGAGGTCCGTGAATATTCTTAGTTAAACGTGGTTCTCCGCATAATCCTATTTTCCGCAGTCTTCTTCGTGTCTTTATAGCTAAAACCTTTTCCTACCTCTTTCTCCATTCAGTTTTCCTTCTAACACATATTTAATCATGATCACTCTCTCCCGAGGTAATGTTCCTCTTTCTCAGTCTGTACAACCATTCGCTTTTCTCTTCTTCTCACTATTTCCTCTTTTTTTCATCTTATCTGCCCATTCCAACTTCTTCAGATCCACATTTCGAAGCTTCACAAGTATTTTATATCATTTTTCCTTAGTGCCCAAGTTCCTGTCCCACACAAAGCGATACTTTCTCAATGTATCGCTGACATCTTCCCTTATAATTCCCGTCAGGAAGTTTCTTTCTTCGGAAATCGGCTTTTGCTATTCTAGCCCTTATAAGCATATCGCTTATGCAGAAATATTTATCCAGCTCTACAACTGGATTCTTTTCAATTGAAATCCTTTTCGAGAAAATCGACATTTTGTGAAACGAGAATGAGCTTGCCTTAAATTGCTGTGCGACATGGTTCATTTCAACAATGCTTTCACTCCGGGTGGTACATAAATCCGAGATTTATTCGGATTATGTCGAACCATTTAGTTAATAGAGCTGCGCATATACGGAAGAATTGAAATAGCAAGAAAACCCCATTTGTGGAAACAGTAGCTAGCAGAATTAGCATTAAAAAATCGGTACAATATACATTGTACAAACTTTCTCATATACTCCCTGCGTCGTTTAGTAATCATTTGAAAAATATATACTATGTAGAATTATTATAAACGTCAACAACTTAAATAACTATAGGAAATATTGTTTGTAAAATCTATTATTGAATATAAAAATTCAATAATAGAATTTATAAACAACATGATGGAACAGCAATGGGGAACCCACTTTCTTATTTTTTGGCCAATTTATTCATGAATTTCTTCGAAAATAAATGCAAAAAGTTTGCAATATTTTCCCGATACTTGGCTTAGGTATGTAGATGATATCATCTACTATAATAAAAGGCAATGTCTGCGTGTCTGTCAGCAAAGGCTGAAGCTTAATATCTCGCAAATTAATGAACCGAATTTGATGTGATTTATAGGATAGCATTATGATATAATAAAATTAGGTTTTAACGTATTAAATTTGAGATCAAAGACCCAGGTTCGATTCCTGGAGACATTTTCTATTTCCCATAAGGTAACACGTAAAAAGAGACATTTCGACGTGCAGGTTTTCATTCTTTTTTAGATTAAAATTAGAAATAATAATTAAAATAATTGACCTATAATCTTCGGATATAAACCACTTTGAAGAAAACATTATAAAGTTTCTTATTCAATTCGTCTTTTCCGCCTACAGTTCGAAATTTCTCAATGTAAACGTTTAATTCACACAGTTTGAGGAAATCTTGCCATTTTAAGGGGATGTTGCCTTGCCTACCAATTCCATTCCATATTGTTAATTCAATCCTCATGGGTATAAACGTGCTTTGAATGCTTTTAATAAAAGAGGGGGGGAGAGGTAGAGTGGGGAGCGAGAGGGAGGGGGAGAGAGGGAAGTAGAGGGGGGAGGGGAAAAGAGGATGGGAGAAATGAGGAGGGAGGGGGGAGAGGGAGGGAAAGAGAGGCAACTATTTTAAGTTCAACTAAAGAGAGCCCGTCAACAGCAGAATATTCACTAGAAATTTTGTGTATGGCAAAATATTTCATATATAAAAGTGTGATATTAATTATTTTAAATGAAAATAATAATTATCTATCTATTTATAATTCTTCCGTTGATATTTCAACGGGCATTACACTAGTTGTTACTATTTTATACAATAGCTTTTATAATTTAGACTCCTTGAATGATCTCAATTTACAGTATGCAAACATTAAATTCACTTTTGAAACAGAAAACATTCCCTCTCTACCTTTTTTTAGATCTTTTCCTTACTAAGAAAAGTAACCGTTTGGCATACAATATTTTCCGGAAACCCGCATAAACAGATTTATTCCTACTCAGTGTGCCACTCAACCAGTCAGATTTCCAAAAAGAATTATTTTTCATTTAAAAAACAGTCTTGAAAAATGGGTTTCCTGATAACCTCATTGATAATTTAGTAAAGAAACAAACAAAAGCTAAACGTTCACAGAGTTCCACTACCTTAGTAATTCCCAAAAATTCCAAAAAAGAAATACATATAAAACTTCCGTTCTTTCCGCAGTAAAGATTTCCGCGATTCTGGGTTTAAAATTTGCCTTTCATCCACCGTTTGATAGGTAACCCAAAGGATCCTACCCCGTCACATGAAAAATCCGGTATTTACAAAATTGTGTGTGATGGTTGCGAAAGGGTTTATATCGGTCAAACCAAAAGAAAAATTATCACCAGATTCAAATAACATTTATAATATTTTATAAATGCAAACTTTGACAACTCACATCCTTCACACCAAACATTCCTTTTCATCAAAAAACCTTCAATTATTGAAACCTATTTCCTGCCACTACCTTCTAGACGAAGCCGAAAGTTAAGCCATTCTTGTAGTCTGTTCATTATCTAAAGTCTCTTGGCCTTGAAGACTTATAGTCGGTTCACTAGCTAAAGTCTCTTGGCCTTGAAGACGCCAGTTAGCAGCAGCCAATAGGAGACGGTTTGTTTGGGAAGTTAGTGGGGAGGAACCCAGTCTCACTCCTGCTCTCGAAGAGTTCAAATCGGCCTGCGGTGCCATTTCTACCGCCGTACAAAGCCCGGATCAAAAAGAAGGATGGGAAGTATTTTATTTAGAAATTGCGTAGTATATCAGCTGAAGGCGAAAATCCGCAAGAGCTGGCAACGCGCACCGGTATATGCTCTCCCGCACGAAAGTTGAGAGGGGCGATGGAAGGGGAAACGTTCGTGATTGGCTACTTGCTCTAAGTAGGCCAAGAGACTTCAGCTAGTGAACAGACTAGCAGCAGCAGCCAATAGGAGACGGTTCGTTTGGGAAGGTAGTGGGGGGAACTCAGTGTTACTCTTGCTCTCGAAGCGTTCACATAGGTCTGCGTTGGCATTTCTACCGCCGTTTCCTTGCTGTTGCTGTTCGTGATTGGGTATCTGTCCTCCCGCGCGAAAGTTGTGAGGGGCGATGGAAGGGGAAACGTTCGTGATTGGCTACTTGCTCTATGAAGGTCAAGAGACTTAAGAAAGTGAACAGACTATAAAAACAAAGATATCATCCTCAATCAAGACACAGACCCTATAGGAAACGCTACTTTGCTTTCTCATTCGAATAACGGTCATTCTAACGCCCTTCCTAACTTCTCCATCGCTATATTGTAACTATTCCCCACCCCTCCTTTTTCTTTCCCATTTTTTCCCCTCTCATTTCACCCCATGTATATATGTGGAGCTTGTTTCCAAAAGGTACCAAATCAATAACTTTCGGAAAAAGAGTTACAGGTGGCAGCACCTACTTGGCACATGTAGAAAACTGACATTAAAATAATATTGAGGAAAACGTACCAAATCCAATTTCCAGAGAACCTTGAAATGTGTTTGACATCAAAAGGTACCAGATCCACATTGGCTTTTGTGACAAGAAGTACCACATCCGTACAGCCAATGAAGAGGCTGGTTCTGATCCTGTGACCGTTTCAGAATGTAATGGCTACTTCTTGTTTATATGGCCATGTTCTTTTTAGGTTAAAGTGGTACAGTTTTTCATTGTTTGTGCACCATTTTGCTTGTTTGTTGTGATTTTTAAAATAGTGTCTGATATTTCTGATGAGTATGAAGATGAGCCTGTGATCAGTGAAACTCCTAGAAAGCGTATAAGAAGGGTTGAAATGTGAAAGAAAAATGTTTCTAAAAAGCATAAAAAGAACGAGAATGCTACAAAAAATCTGTGCATTTCTTCGAAGCATGATGACAATTTTTGTAAGGCAGTGACACTCACAGAAGATGATATTAATAAACTTAATAACAATTACTGGGCCGAAAAAGATGCCGCAAGTCAACGGAATTTTTTAATGGGGTTCAAATTCCAAAATCTGTGCATTTCTTCGAAGCATGATGACAATTTTTGTAAGGCAGTGACACTCACAGAAGATGATATTAATAAACTTAATAACAATTACTGGGCCGA